>VCMS01000104.1:0-163591 GCA_022539475.1 Gracilaria domingensis | reverse complement strand
CGGGAATACGAGGCATTCCCGACGGAACTTGCCAAACGCCTTGGTACGCCCCCGATACTGGCTATCCCGAAACAAGGATATCCATACGTACTGGACACCGACGCGTGTGACCGTCAGGTTGGCTGTGCCCTCCTCCAGAGGCAACCCGATGGGGACTTCTCCCAATCGGATACTGGAGCCGCTCGCTAACCAAGACCGAGCGAAAGTATTCAACGACCGAACGGGAATGCCTCGCTGTAGTATGGGCTATCCTGCACCTCCGACCGTATTTGGAAGGACAGAAGTTCACTGTTCGCACGGATCACCACTCGTTGAGGTGGATACTGAACCTAGCGGACGCCTCAGGGCGACTCGCACGGTGGCGCCTACGCCTGATGGAGTACGACTTCGACGTCATTCACCGACCGGGTATCAAACACCGAGCGGCAGATGCACTCTCACGAATCCAAACGGACGGAGAGGACACTTCAGCGCTAGACGACGAGGTCCCCTGTTTCCTCATCGACGACCGTCCGGACGACGGCCTCGTTAAAGCCAACATCACCGTAGACGGACAAGAATATACGAACGTCTGCATAGATTGGCCAAGACCCGAACGGGAATCACCAGGAATACCGGAAGTGCTGGCACTGCCCACGGAAGAAACCGAAATCGTACCCATCACGCTCGAGGAACTCGTACGAGCTCAGGCGCAGGACCCTTTCTGCCAATCCGTACGGAGAGATGTCGGCAACGGGGTTACCTTGTTCGATGTCGACCGAAACGGAGTACTCATACGACGCTCACGCTTGGACGGCGCCCTACAGAAGGTGGTCCCCGAGTCCCTGCAGGCACGCGTTCTTTACCTGGCGCACTATCCCCGCTTGGTCGGACACCCTGGTGCCACCAGAATGTACGAAACACTACGGAGGGACTTCTATTGGCCCCACATGGCCAACGACGTCTTCCAGACCGTACGGGATTGTCGGTCATGCCCAGCCGTCAAAGGAACCCGTTATCGGTCCCAGAAGCTGCTGAAGCTCTTCCCAGCAGCTGGTCCGCTCGAGTTTATTGCCATGGACATAGTGGGACCCTTTACCAGATCCCTTAACGGATGCCAGTATATCCTGGTAATGACCGATCGGTTTAGCAAGCTCTCGCGAGCCATACCGCTGCGGTCAACCACCGCCCCAGTGGTAGCCAAAACGTTCTTGGAACATTGGGTTTACCCGTACGGCATCCCGAACTGCCTACTAACCGACAACGGACCGCAGTTCACGTCGACGTTTTTCGAGGCCGTCTGCTCCGCACTGGGCACGAAGCACGTTTCGACCACTGCGTATCACCCCCAGACAAACGGGCAGGCCGAACGGTTCAACAAGACGCTGGTGGAGCGCCTCCGCCACTACGTAGCAGACCACCAAAGGACGTGGCACGCATATGTCCAACCCCTTACGTACGGATATAACCTCCAGGTCCATAGGTCCATCGGAACCACCCCGTTCGCGGTCGCACTAACGAGGACACCCCCCAGCGTCCTCATCGACGAACCCAGTACGTCCTTGGACCCTGCAACACCGACTCAGCCGTCCGCAGCCCAGTTGAAGCGATACACACTCAAACTCCTACAGGCGACGCTTCAGACCGCGCGGACAAAGCTGACACGCGCACAGCAGCGCTACAAGGACGACTTCGATAGGACCGTCCGGTTTCGCCCTACGTTCGCGGAAGGCGAGGAAGTGTACATTGACCGACCCAATTACAAAAGCACGGAAGAGGACCTAACGGAACAGGAACGAACTCTTCGGAAACTACTGCCGAAGACCACCGGTCCGTTCAAGGTCAAAGCCACAACGGACACTACCGTTACTATCGATGAAAACGGTATCGAACACACCGTCTCCATTGATCGCGTCACACGCGCCCCGTCCGCACGGCCTACGAGTAGCCCCGTTACCACCGAACGTACACGGGAGGAACCCGTCGCTGACCCGGAGGGACCATTCGCGGACGACGTCGTCGACCGCGACGATTTACCGCCACCCGATACGGTTCCTTGCGTCGTGGAACGCGTCGTAGCGCACCGCGATAGGCCGGACGGAGTCCAATACCGCGTACGCTGGTACGGCTACACCGCCGAATCCGACACCTACGAACCCCCTTCCAACATCCCGCAGCACTTTGTCGCACGATACTGGCGTCGCCGAAGTCGTACGACATCGGCAACACCCTTAAGGAGGGGGAGAGAAGCAGACGGAAGTCCGTCGGCCGGACAAAACGCCACCTACTCCCCAAGCACGTGACGGGCTCCAACCGACACGGATACGACCACTGACGCGCGACGGTTGGCCGGATATTCGCCCTAACCGTACGCTCATTGGCTCACCCCCTTTATTTTTCGATCTAGTGAAACGACGCCTTTTCCGATATCGGCACTTTACGTCAACGGATTCAACCTGACGTACGCAAAGGAAGAATGCACACAACAACACAAGTTTACTCAAGGACACGCACGACATTGGAACCGTCTACGCACCACCCGGTCCCTTCTTCTGGATACTCTTCACTGCCGGCAACGTCTTGGATACGCCACGACCACGGCCACGCGTACCACCACGACCACGCCCCCCACGAGGTGTCGGAATGCCCGAACGGTAGGCCGACGCTGAGCCCCCTCGGGAACTGACCGGCTGGAACGGACTTGAAGTACCCGGCCAAGGAGCGTTGGCTACCACGACCCTTACGGATGACTGCGGCTGACTAGGCGCGCTCGCCGCCGGAACGTCACTGGCAACCACGCCTGACGCACCCGCACCGGTACCTGGCGTCACCGGAGCAGGAGCGCTAGGAGCTTCCACACCGGACGCAACTTCCGCCATTGGGGTATCCCCGGGCTCCACGTCGTCACCAACTGCTACAGCACCGCCACCGGACGCTTGAGCGCCACCGTCCCCCGTCGCAGCGACAGCTTCCGTACCGGCGACAGCCTCACCACCGTCTCCCCCAGCTCCTTCCGGACTCACCGGAGGTGCTGGAGGGTTCAGAGTGACCCCGTCCAACATGGACGCACGCGCCCGTCTCAGGTTCTGAACGATCTGGTTGACCTGATTCTCCACCGTGGCCTGGTCGTGCAACCCTTGATAGGACTCACCGACCAACTCGTCCAACGTCGGAGCCTGCGTCTCCATAACCTGTCCGTCCGGCGCAGTACCCTCCCCGAAACCGGCCAGCATACCCTGCTCGTACGAACCGAGAACGCGCAGGCTGTGTTCGCGAAGGTAACCGAGTAGGTCCAACATGCCCTGAGCCTGCTCACGCAGGCACGCTTCGGAGTTCGCCGCGCGACGCACCCAAGTACGCGCAGCCGTCAGGGCGCCCAGCACGTCAGTCGGCTCCGGAATCCCACGCGGAACGCATACAGCCCGCAAGGCGTTGAGCAACGTCTGGAGGCGCTCGCCAGAGACTTCGACACCCATTGCGTCCAATTGGCGGCCTGGGAACCCGACCTGGACCTCTCGCTCCGTACGCACAGGTACCTCCACGATCTCCGGATCAGGCTCCGGCTCGGCCGCAGAGGATAACTGAGGCAGACCGGCTTGGACCCCGCTCTCACGCCTCGGCACTGGAGGAGCGGCTTCGAAGTCTTCTTCCATGTACCCATGCGGGAAGTAGTTCGGCCTATCCGCGAATGGCCAAGGCGGAAGCTGTCCCGTTGGCAATAGCACTCGGTCGATCGGCAACGCGCCCGTACCGGATGCGGGCATAGTAGGGAACGAGTCCTCAAAGTAATCGTACCAGAGGAACCCCGGCGTCTGCGACCAGTCCGTCTCCAAAGAGTACTGAAGGAGCTTCTCACCGACCGCAGGGGGGTAAGAGGTCCCCCGCAGGATGTTCTGCAACCCCATTTCGGCCAAGATGCATACCAATTTGTACGGGAGAGGGAACAACCGTCCGTACTGCGGCGAATCGTCCGTGTTGTACAGGCGCTGATCGCCCGCACGGGTGAAGACTTCCACACCGTCGCTGGCCGCCTGGAGGAACGCCATGAAAGCGAAAACTGCCCACTCGGCGTACAGGATCTGCAAGACCGCACGGCTCAACGCTCCTTGGGATAGCAGTTCCCGCGAATGGTATGCCACCACGGACGGCGTCGGTACGGAAAGGTTGCGTTCGACCTCCACAGACTTCCACGCCTCGGTCATACCGTAGTATACCGTCGTACGGTCGTTCTTCGTGACGTCGAAGTACTCGACGTTGTGCCAGGAGTAGAAGAAACGGTGTGAACCCCGGATGCGGGCTTCCGTCGCGGCGTTGCTCCCCCAATGCTCGCGGTCTAACCAGTACAGCTGGTCGTACGGCGGTTCGAACATCACCAACGCGAGAGGGTTACCGTTTTCGGGCGGAAAGTTCGCGTCGGAATTGAGCCGGTGCATCAGGCTCTGAAGGCGGCGTTGATACTCGCGCTCCTCGGGGCACCTTAAGTACGCCATATCGGCTATCCCGAACGTCCTTTCGTCCGCACGACCGACGATTCCAGGAAGGTGATTCCAACGTGCCTGCCAAGCTTCCATTCGCGTACGCTTTGGGTTACGGCTCGCCACCTCACGTAATGGGAGCGAGACCGGAATGGCTGCGAAGCGACGCGCATCGAAGTACTCCGCATTGTCCTGAATGTACTCGTTGACCGTGATCGGAACCTGCTTCGACCGAACCGGGGCCTGGCTCGTACGACGACTACGATGGTCGAAGTGCTGACCAGGAAGCGGCATAGACCGAAACGGACCGCCGCCACCGGACACACTCGGTTGATTCGGATTACTCGCCATCGCAGACGGCGAGGCGGACGACTGGCTTGATTGCGAACCCATCGGGGGCAACGGATGACGGGTGGAAGGGAGCTCTTATAGCCGCGAGGTACGACACGGAGATGCACGGGCTAAGACGGACGGCGTTCGGGACCTCGCGAAAAGCGATATCGCTCGTACCGATACGTACACTTTGAGGCCTCATACACCTCAATTTATTTCCGAGCGGGCATGATCACTGTACATCCACCCCTTTCCGTGACGGCTAAAGCCCATTCCCGCTCGGAACGCATCCGACGTGGTAGTCGCCGCGCCGCGAGCGCAGTCGCATAGCCAGTACGCGCACAACCTCACTATCGGCCTTCGCTGTCGTCGCCACTATCGTCGGAAGGTCGCAAGGCGGGACAGTGTCCGCCGCGGCGCGCGCACCGCGCGTACCACACGGTACCGACCCGAAACGGACATGAGCGCGTCTCACCGGCCGCGAACGCGCCGTAGCGTGCGAAGGAGGAGGATTCGTGCGCCCCCGTGACCGCTCGGTTGCACACCATCGGGCGCTTCCGTCGCTTCGCGAATTGGACGCGGAAGTGTCAGTTCTGACCGCGTACCTACCACCATGGTGGTCGGTGTCCCTCATAGTCGGGCGCAGCCGCCTTCACGCGAGCTTTTCCCTCGGTCGCCGCATTGGCGGTTCCATGAACGGACACGGGCCACGCGCCACCCATAGCGCCCTTGTCGCCAGCGGTCTGTTTCAGTTCTACTAGCTCCGCCGCTCCCCCACGCCATGCGTGTAATTCTCACATGGCTTCGCCCCGCCCGTGGCGGGCACTTTCTGTGAAAGAAACGATCGGTGGCTTCTTCTCAGCCGAACGGACTTGGGCGCAGCACTGGGCTGCACTCCGAGGACGGAGTGCAATCTAAGGAGGGGGATCTGTCGTATAGCACGATCTGGCTGACCGCACGGACGGAGTGGATTGAGAGGAGTGCCGTGTCGTACGTGTCGGGCTGGCCCGAGCGGATAGTTGTACGCGTGATTGTCCCCGCATCGGATATCGGTCCCAAACGTACGTAGGACAGGTGTGCCGGTCGGACGGTGACAGGCGTAATATAGTACTGTAAGTTGCTACCTAGAGGCTGCACAGAGGCGGGTTTACCCGATATTTAGGTAGACCCCAACCTCGCCATGACCTCACGTTGTAAACACCAAGCACCCTTTGCCGTACGTCTTGCTCGTCAAGTAGCGCTACCGACAGGCCGTTAAGCTAAGTACTACAAGGTTTATTAGGCCGTTCGTACCCTTTTGCACGCTCCTGAACGTGATTGGTGATACCAACCGCCCACTCTCCCCCCTGACCGCCCGGTGCTTCCTCCTTACTCCCCGTACGGATTCATTACAGTCGCTCCCTCGAGCCGCAGCTAACTCCGTCGCCTCAAGACCGCTTCGGGTTTTCTCCCGATACGTACTATATCGCACTGACACCGCTGTGGAACAAAGATCAACCAGCTCTAATTTGAATTCTAAACCTCCTTCTTTTCCACCAAACCAAGCAGAAGCTAACGAAAGCCATTCCTTTCTTGCTCATTACCGATTTGACGACGAAGGCAGAGTTACGCGCCTTTTTTCATTTTTACAGCAGCTTAAAGTTAAGGAACTCCAGCATGTGAGTAGGCCATGGAAGCTCAAGATTCATAATCGTTCGAGAAGTCAACTAATCGCACGAATGTTGCTCCATATCGTTATGGAAAACAGCAAAGGAATTACACTCTCTCAGCTACTTGCGAATAACACAATGTTGGAGGATTTTCCACGGTGGGAGCAAGAGGCATCTAGTCAGTTGTTTACTTGGGAGATATTGCCGGAAGTAGGGAGTCTGGTAGAGCAGCTTAATGCAGCGGATCGCAATGCGGTTATTGGCGCAATGAAGAAAGCGAGCAAAGAAGGAAAAGAAGATGATGATAAGGAGACAGCTTCCAATTTTACATTGGATGAGTTTGCAAGATTGATAGTGCTGCTTCGTGACGACGAGCGATGTAAGTTTTTATTATTGAAATCGGGGGAGGACTTGAGAAGGAAGGAGCAGGACGTGCATGTTACGAGAGAGTCGTTTTGGACAGGAATTGCGCTGCGGTTCAATGATGCTAATGTACAGTCGAAGTGGGACTTTGGAGGCGTATTGGATGACGTTGATTCGGGAAAGTCGGCTCTTTGCAAACGCGGAGCTGCGCAGCTGAAGGAGGTTTTCTACGCGGCGAAGAAGCACTTTACAGAGGTTTACAACCGATGGTCTGCATCGGGGCAGAATGACCCAAAGCGGATTTGTAACTTTCTAAGCTATATCGCATCTGGGCAGTACAGTATGAAGTCTAAGCGCACTTTGGTTTTATTTTCGGTTTGCAGAGTGGGGACACCGGATGAAGGTACAAATTTATTGAAAGCTATGTCCAAGCTAATAGGGGAGGAGAATGGAGGTTTGGATGAAGGCCTTGGCTCGTATGATGGAGACTACTCTAGAGATAAGAAGCCTTCGGTGCGGAAAAGAAAGAGCGGAGATATGACTGAAAGCATGGAAAACGTGTCTAAACAAATTGATGCCTTCCAGAGCATAATGAAAGAACAGCTTGACATTCAGAGATCCAACAGTGTTCGATCATACAAGGACACGGACGAGGAGGGCGTTTTTGAAGCAAAGCAGGAGAATGAATTGGTGGAACAGATCTTGGACAGTGCCGACCGGTACGAGCGGGCAATGAAGTCAAACGATGAGGAAATACGAGAACTTGCGCGAACGACATTGGCGCGGAACAAGAGACGTTTACAACGTTATCAAGAGAGGTACGGACGCATTAAGGACAAGGATGATAATAACTGACAGTCTCCATTTGCACCATATCTCTCTTGCTTTGTTTTAGGTTTATAGCTTCTGTCTTCTTTATTAATTTCTTACATGTGATCGTGGTGACTGTTTGAAGCTCAACAAAATGTCACCGGGTGGGGGAGGGTACGGTCACAGTCTTCTGTCTTCTTTACGCCTACAATTGCACTCTTAAATGCCTCTCTTTGAAAACTACTCGCATCCTCCACGAGACTCTCCAACTTATTCGTTCATTCTCTTCGTTCATCGCGCGAAATACTCCCTTCAGTCCCCATCCAGTCTTTCACGTACATTTCAGCTACTCTGTTCCTTTCCATATGCGTAGTTGAACTGTACGCGAAATGAATCGCCTCGAACTTCAGATCCGTCAGCTGTGCGGAACTGGAGTTCGATGCGATTCATTTCTCGTGCAGTCCAACTAACTGAAGTATCACGGAAGCAGGTGATACTTCAGAGCACTTGAAACTTCGGAAAAGAGCCGAGATTTCAGGCTCTTAAGTAGTGGGGAACAACAGTACTCGAAGAAGGGTGGAAACGTTCACAAGCAAGGTTCATGATTTAATAACGAGCATCTTGATGGGCGCATCAAGATAGTCAATGTTTAGGTCATGAATCTCGCTTGTGAATACGCACAGAAAGTGAAGCACGTGTAGGATAATATAGAAGATGTATTTATTGCCTCCTGTAGTGGACAATCGTTGAGAGATCAGTGGCGGGAACCAGCCTGGTAGTTAACCGAAGTCCCGACAAGGTCCATGGAAACGACCAGCAAGCTGACCGATCTTTTCCACTAATATGACGACCTCCCAGTTCTTGCAGCGTGTTCACACTTTAGTGTCGACGGCAAAGCATCCATTCGAATGTGATGTTGATCAATACTACTAAAGATCACCTGCCCTGTTCCAACAGCCTTTAAATCATTCCCTACAGCTTTCCTCCGTCCTACTACTCAGCTGAAACATCTCGAACCGGTACTCCTGTAACCTCCGGGCGCCTTAGACCCTTTGAACGAATTACCTCCACAAGGTCAGCTCTCGTTTTAGATGTCGAATCCCCACCTGCCTCGCCTTCCAAAGGAGCAGTATTCTCCCAATACGAGTGACGATCTTTGCACATATCGTACCACGCTCTAACTTCAGCGTTCCTGTCACAAATCTCGTCAGCAGAAATATCGTAGTCTTGACCTGGTTTGCTGTCCAAACAAAGATTGTGAAGCTTCATGCAAAGAGAAACAACTTCTGCACAAATGCCGACATCAAACTCCAGCTTACTTAGAATCCGCCACCTGGCAACCAACATGCCGAAAGCTTGTTCCACGTGAATACGAAGCGAAGACAAGAAAAAGTTAAAGCCATCTTCATACCAATACTGTAGTTGCGACAAAGGTATCGGGGTAATGAGGCTCTCAGTACATATATAAGTCTCGTCTCCTGCTATCCAAAACTGATAGAGCAGATTACCTTCCTTCAGATACTTACCTAATCTGGAGACTGCATGAGCTAGAGCATCATGAGTTGAGCCTACACATCTGATTGAGACATCTCTGAAACGATAGTCCGAATCCACCATTGCTTGTACCGGTAAGGAGTAGAATCCTTTCCTGCAGTAGAACGCTGCTGCATGAGGACAATTCGGGCGCCGAATTCGAACAGCTATGCCATCAATGGCGCCGATACAGCCAGACAATGGGCTCCTTCTTGCGCGCCTCGAATGTTTAAAGCAAAAAGACATTTGTTCCAGTTCTGTAAACGACTTGGGAATCCCCGGCAGAGTTAAAATCCTCATCAAGGCCCTACGGGTCTCGTGAAATACAGCATAGCAAGTTGATTCTCCAATGGAGAAGCCAATCATCATATTCAAGTAAGTCGCACCAGCCAACATTCAAAGCGTTATTCCAAGTCTTGTTTGGGATGTTATCACTTCTCGACCAGCCCTAGAAACCATTCCCTTGTTCTTCTGTAGAAACGGGGACACTTTTCCATGCAACATATTGAATGTTTCTTTCGAAGCACGAAAGGCGCGTTTGAAAGCTTTGTCGTTTAAACCAGGAGCAATCGTCTCAAATGTTTGAACACGTTGGATTATCGAAGATCGGTGACGTCGTGGTTTTGTACAAATAAGTGATCGTTCGGCTATTTCGAGAGAATGCTTGTAAAGCTGAAGCACTACTGCCGATTGCATTGCAATGCACATGCTGGCATTCGATGATTTAATTGCTGACATTGTGTGTCGTGGTGATCGCAGTGTTCGCGATTTGCTGGAATAGGGATGGTGGTACTACATTTGGGAATCAAGTGAGCTGAGATCTCTACAGCACGCTAGTTGAGACGAAGGAGTTGATGGACGAATATGAAAAGTAAAAGAAAGAGATGAGGACAAGTGGGAGTGGTGTGCAGAGATGGACGAAGACGGTGGCAACATCGACGGCGGCGGCGGCGTGCTAAAGTAGACTTTGTAGTGTAAAGGGCGAAATTGGGACGGCATTGTGGCCAATTTGGTGCGTCTTTGATACGCCTTTCGATCAGGCGACGCAAAAGGTCTTGATCTAAGCGCAGAAGCAGCTGACCGCCACGAAAGGATCGGAGGCGGCTCTTCGCCTTCATCGACTAGGTGTCGAGCTATTGCTGCCGCTGCGTGCCATACTGCAGCTGCGTGCCATATAGCTAGTGTGCATAATGCGTGGAGAGTACATTCGACCCGATCCCTGGCGCGGGGCTGGTGCTCAGTACAACTGAGAGACGTGTACTACTTTACAGTCTCTAATATTTTGAAACACTCAAATTATCATCATTCACGGCATTCACGGCATTCACGTTCACGCCTTGTTAAGAACGGGCCTCACTCTTAAAACCCATTTTCGCCGTTTCATTGTTGGGGCGAACAGATAGAATTTGGATATTTTGAAAGTGCTCTACAACAAAACCAAAAGCGATGAAAAGCTGAAGAAAAAGCAGGTCGAGGAATGAAAAATTGGAAGAATACTTTTACACCGCCAGTCTATTGTGCAGCTGGTCAAGAGTACCGTCGTACCTACAACGCGTGTTCCGGCCAGCAGGTCACCACATCATCACTTGATCTCGTGTTGAGCTGCACGTAGATAGTGAATATGACCAGAAGTGCGTCAGCCCAAACCGTTTCGCAATTATCCATAATCACCAGATGCCGTTCTTCTGCAGGCCACTGTCAATGATGATACGGAATCATGCATTTGTCAATCCTGCCCTCCCCTCCTTCACAAAAGTGCGAAACACACTCTCATCTCCATGCGCGTATGTCAACAGCTTCTTGCGTTCCACACGGTTTTGTTCCACGCGTCATCGACTTGGACGCCCGGGTTCCGGAAAAGTGATCGCCTCTGCGTCTATTGATCTCAAGTTTGTGAAAGAGAATCTTCCAGCCGTGACACAGAATATCGCTGATAGAAGTGTGTCTGCTGACGCCGGTCTTGTTGTCCAGCTATATGATCAGTTTGTTGCGCTGTCTATCGATATCGGCGGTCTTAGGAAGAGACGAAATGAAAACGCGAAACGAATGAAATCCGCGGGGAAGATGTCCCCGGATGAACGCCAGAAATGCATCGCAGAAGGCAAAGAGCTAAAAGCAAAAGTTGCAGAACTTGAAATCCAACTTGTGGAAGCTGAGCAACAGCTTCAAGTTGAGGCAGCGAAGATCCCGAATATGACTCATCCTGCCGTTCCTAGAGGCTCTGAGGAAAATGCAACTGTGATCAGCACCCACGGAAGAAAGCGCACGTCTGAAACGGCTGGTATCACTCTGAAGTCTCATTTGGAACTAGCTACTGATCTTGACATGGTCGACTTTGAAAACGCAGCGCGAGTGAGCGGAAACAAGTTCTACTACTTGAGAAATGCTGGGGCGCTTTTGGAGTTGGCTCTCGTGAATTGGGCCATGACGCTTGCTGCGAAGCATGGATTCACAGTGATGACCACTCCCGACGTGGCGCGAGAAGAAATTGTCGCTGGTTGTGGATTTCAGCCTCGCGGCGAGGCGAGCCAAGTGTATCGTGTTGAAGACTCTGACCTTTGTTTGGTTGGCACTGCCGAAATTCCTTTGGGTGGGTACTACGCTGGTCAGATTTTGGACAAGCAACAGCTGCCCATCAAGATGGCGGCATTTTCCCACTGTTTCAGACGCGAAGTTGGTGCGGCGGGAAGTACAACACGAGGACTGTATCGTGTTCACCAGTTTTCCAAGGTGGAGATGTTCATTCTATGTCATCCTGATGACTCTGAGAGATTTCATGAAGAGCTTCGAACGCTAGAGGAGGATATGTATAGCTCATTGGGGTTGCACTTTAAGGTTCTGGATATGCCATCGGAGGATCTCGGAAATCCAGCATATAGAAAGTATGACATTGAAGCGTGGATGCCAGGTCGGGGATCTTACGGAGAAATTTCCTCAGCGTCGAATTGCACTGATTATCAAGCGCGGCGGCTCAGCATAAGGTATAAGGAGAGCCAAGGGGATAATCGGTATGTACATACTTTAAACGCGACTGCATGTGCTGTTCCTAGAATGGTGATTGCAATTCTGGAGACGCATCAGCAGGAAGATGGATCTATTCGCATTCCTGAGGTATTGAGACCATTTATGGGAGGGATGGAAGAGATCAGGGCGGAAGATGTGCACAGCAGTGTCAGTAGTAGAGAAGCCGTACCAGTGGCGCGTCGAGCTGCTTGATAGTCTGTCGCGAGTAGAGAGAGCTTTTTGTTTTGGTAAGGATGTATGCAAAGCTGAGCACAACGTATCCCCCCCTCATAACCAACATGTTCGGTATTCTAGTGGTTCTCGCATTCATCACGAAGAATTATGCCTGTGGACGATGACGTGTCGAGCGTGGGAAACGACGATGACGTCATAGGGTTCAGCCCATCAAGGTTGGGGCAATCAGTTATCATGTACAGCACACCAGTTCAGTTTCGTCACGCAGACACAATCTCATGAGCATCAAAACGAACCAGAAGATACTAGTATCGCCGTTGCCATTGCAGGTTCCGAAAACGATTTCTCGGGGAAGGTTAGCTTTTAGGTGAGCTGCACTATCACGCGAAAGGTATCCATTGACCACGACGACAGTCATTATTATCGTCACTGCCACAGCAACGTCATACTCATAACGATATCGGTCACGGAGGAACGCTTTTTCTAAATTGCCTGGTGGGAAAATTACCGGACGGTGTTATTCAAACGCACACACACGCTCTCCAGAAAGGCTAAGGGTTACCATCATGTATCATTATGATGAATGATTCATCGGTCGTCAACGTCAACTGCGCATTCTGTGTGCTGTAGCTCATTTTCTATGTCGCTGCAAAGCTCCGAGCAAGAAGTTCAGCTTCGCTCGTCGAAAGTAGACCCTCTAGTCTGTTAAAACCCTTCGCTGTCCAAACCGCTATCGGCTCTTATTTTCGGTACGGGTGTCGCAAATTTGATGTTACGTTGCCAGCAACGCTTTGTATCTTACATCGATTGCGCTGGTACTGTACACGTTCTCGTGCGCCTCAACGAGGGATTTAGCTATGCTATGAAGGTAGCAGCAGAGCTCGGTGGACAAGGTCCATTTATACCGAGCAAGATATGTACCGCTGGTGCCATTCGCACACAGGATTGCTGAACATTTAAGCGCATACGCCGCTTTTGACGGGCGCGCGCCAACTGGGCACTGTAACCAAGTTTGGGCCATATTGCGCCCTTGTAGCGGCTCAACTGCGTGGCCGCAAGTGGACAACTCGACTCACGCGACTGTTCTCAACCGGGTTCTCCCGACCTCTGTAGAGATTCAGCTACTCGTCCTTTTGTTCCGTTCACCAACCTCTTGCAACGCTCCGTTCTAACCCCTCCCCCCCCCCCCACCCCCCCGGTCGTCTATGGTGACCAATAAGCCTGTCGCGATTCTAAACCTCGGCGGCGCAATCTATTCATCGAGTTTATATGAATTAACCTGACTCGAATTACACGATGACGACGGAGCTTGGAGATACGCTCGGAATCGTGTCTGGAGTCTATCTGGCCATCCTTATCCCATGGGCTTTCCTCTACTACCATGATTTCATTTCCGAACGATGGACTTCTATAAGAAAAACTTTTCGAAATGGAATTATCCACATCGTCGTCGTTACTGTACCAATGCCGCTCATCATTTTCTACATCATTCTGCAACAGCGACTTGAGGAGCCGGATTACAAGGAAATGTTTGCAGGCATTGCAGCTCTAGTGCTAAGCATCTATCATCTACTTCGTACCGTTTGGGGTTTAGTCCAGCTTTATCAATTTCGGCGATGGGCTATAAGGACGGCTATGTCTTTAGAATCTGCTTCTTACAAGTGCCAGTTGAATATAACAGCAGATGATAATGAACGAAAATTCACTGACTTCACCGACGAGCTCGATGAAACCAAACCATCAAGTCCGGCATTCTTCGAGAAGATTGGTGGCCAAGCCTCTTTGAATCCGTTTAAACATTCGTCAAGTACTTCATTTGAGTCCTTATCTGAGGAGAGGCCAGCAGATTCAAATATGAGAAACATTGATGCAAGGTGTGACAGTTTCAGACATAGTGGAGAACAACAAGCACCGCGTTGCGAAATTCATTATCAACCGAACAAACATGATGTTGTGTATCGGGAAATCGCGCGAATTGTTGACAGGATGAAAGTCAATAGTTCAATTGTCGACAACGAAATAATTGGGAGCTCTGCACCGCATGTCTCAGTCCATCGTTCGGGAAAATTACAACCACGAAAGCCTGAAACAACGTTCGTGAGATGGACAGTGGCTTACTTGGCACAGTTTGGGAAGCATTGGCTTCAAGACTCGGAGGCTGTTCTTTATGACGACGACTCTTGGGAGTCGAGACGACAGCACTTTGGCGCGAAAATATGGGGTACAGCCGTACTTCGCATGGAGTTGGAATGCATCAATGAACCTCGGGATTACCGTATTAAAACCAACCGTGGACAGAGTTCGTTTCTTGGCCCTGATAAATGGAATGGGTTCGTACCATCGAGCAGAGATCAGGTGTTTGACAAACATGAAGTTCTTAGGAAATGCTTTCTGAATGGAGCGGGACTTCCATATAATTGGCCAGTCTTGAAGCAGAGCGATGATGCATTGCCGTCACACGGTCTTTACAGACCGCTCATAAAAGAGGCAGTAGCACAAGTCCCTTCCTACCTGTATGATTTCGTCGAAAAGCTTTCCCCTTCTCAAGTTGAATGGTTTGCCATATTTATCGGCATTAGTGATTGGTGCGGGTGTAACGCACAACCTCAATCACAAGCTCTCACAGGCTCGAAGTATTTCGATATCCTTCGGCCAAGGAAGAAATTGCAACCAACAGATGCCCCCGTGCGTATATTGCAAGATCAGCTGGGTTTCATCGAACCTCCGGTAGCTACCAGATGCGGCTTCCCCTTCATGAGAACGGGGTATGGAAAGTACTTGTGGGACAATCGAGGAATTTTACAAGTTAGCGCTCGTATCGACAACTGGTTGGCAATCAATGCAGGTCACCAGGTCGAGTTTTTGCTTCGAAGCCAGCGGGGCCTTGGTCTAGATGGCAAAGAATACAATATCGCACACAGCTCCGAAACTCAACGAGATGTGATTGAACATGGCCAACATGTGGGTATCATATCAGACGAAGGCTTAGGTGGTGAAGGGAACACAAATAAGGATTCAGCAGAAGACACGGACAAGCTCTCTTTAGGGCGAAGTGAACGTATCTTTGATTTTCATCGCGATTTGGAGCGAATACAGCTGAGATACCAACTGACGAATATCGATGCACAACATGCCCATCTGGAACATAGTCTGAGCTTCATGGGATGCGTGACGGAAAGTGTGCGTTCGGAAATTGCAGACTTTTGTTATGTTGAGGGAGATGGAAAGGATGACATGTGGTTTGCTACTCTTCCAAGGAAATCAATACCGATATGCATCTCTCAACAACTCTGGGGTTGTTTACTAGAACTAATCGATGATCAATTCATGGAACACCCTGAGATGTTTAATTCAACCATTCAGGAACGCCTGTTATGGGAATGTCAAAATGGAGTGCACGCTGTGCTCCAACAGTTTGAAGAAGAAAGCCACAAAGGCGTCCAGTACAGAGTAGAGGCAATGCTTTTGTTACTACTGGGGTTTCCGAGCCTTCGAGTTGAACACTCGAAAGAGGTCCTAGTTCTGAAAGACAATAGCGTCGCACGCGTGTTCTTCAGAATCTCGCCTGTAGCGGGTCCTCAACCGTTTAAGGTTTTGATCACTGCTTGTCGAACGTCACCCCTCATATATCTAGAAGTGGTAGTCGAAGGAGACGAAAAATTCCCTCTCGACGAGCCAAATGTGTTGTTCAAATGGCAAGACTGGAGGGACGCCTTTGAGGGACGTCTTCACGGTAGAAGAGAATGGCAAAGAAACCACTACATGAACCACGTGAGGGTTCACAGAGGTAACACGAATATATCTCGCGGGGTGGTCTCGAAGAATATAAGTAGCGCTGATGCTGAAAGAACTGCATTGGTATGGGAAGGATGGTGGCCATTCCGAGCTGGGATGGCCCTCTTCGAGTTGAAGCATTCCTCGCTTATCATCGTTGGAGACCAAATGCCTTCGGAAAGCCACAGATGGGATGAAATACCGAGCACAGTGCATCGAGTTCGGTCTACAAAATATGGCGCTGCGGTGGCATACGAGAAGGCTAGCATATCGGACTTGAGCGATGCATCTGTTCATCTGGATGCCATACTCAAACTGAGTTCCAGCCTTGTTCCTACGAGGAACCAGTCAAGTTCTCCAGACCCACCGCCACTGTGGAACATGATGGCCGCGGGTAAAAGGCAAAAATATTCACGAAGTTCACCGAGCGGTTCGAAGACTAGCACAAATCCATCGCAGCTGAGTATAGGAGACTTATCGGACGACGAAGACATTGTGTCCAATGATGTAGAACTATCCCCAGTTGTATCACCCTCATCCTCACCCAAATGGTCACAGGACAATGTGTTCAAAGCCCTGGGTAGACATGAGGCTCAATTCGTTAATTTCGTGCCGAACCCAACTCCTATTGCAAATTCAAACCTCGGCGACGCGGACGCTCTTATGGGACGGGTTCAAGAACAGGATCCATCGGCCATGCATGATCTTGCGAGGGGAGTACTGACTGGGACTGGTGCATACCGGAAGAACAGGCCAAAGGCACTTCTCCTGATGGAACGTGCGATTGTACTTGGTCGCCGAATTGAAACGGTCGAAATGTTCGTGAATTCTATCCTCGAGCACGAAAAGAATCAGATCGAAACGGATCCACAAAAGTTAGAAGACGACGTCGATCGAGCGCTCCGGGCAGTGGAAATGATGTGGAGGGATATAGATGCTCGTCACCTGCTTGCATTTGAGAACGGAAAGGCGAAACTGATTTGGAAGAGTGAGAACAAGCAAGAAGAAACAACGCGAATGAAGAAGCTCACAAAACTGCATTTAAAGCTGATCAAGGTGCGGAGAACAGGAGACCTCATGAGGTACCTCGCAAACAGATTGGCTACATGGGGCAAATCGGACACGGAGCGTGAGGCTGCCACCATACTTTACGAGAGTGCTATCCTGGCCAACCGCGATTTGAAGGCAATGCACGAGTTGGCTTTAATCTCCGCAAAGCAGGATATTAAGTTTGCGGTACAGTTGTATGAAAGGGTTGAGACATTATCTGCGAGACGGGCGACATCGGAGCAGCAACAGCAGCAGGAAACAGGAGGTACCATGGTGGTGAGGCAGGCCGTTCAGAACCGCGCGGACGAGGGTCACGAGAACGCGCAACTTTTGCTGGAAGGCATCAGCAGATTGTCACAGATGGGTGGGGTGTCAGCGTCGGTGAACTTGGGGACGGAAAAGACTGGAGACGGGATCGTTTGAGGGGCGGCACGCGCGATGCGGCATTCGAAATTGTCTCAGATGCGGGTGTGGCATTGAGGGGTGGTGAGCGCATTGCTGGGAAGTGAAGGCGTTGATGAGAAGTAGGATCGTCTCGGAAGGTTGCAAGCAAAAAGCACGACTCGTAAGCACACGGGAGGGCGGCGATGCATCATTTGTATAGGGCGCTGAATTCATCATCGCAAAGCGTTCGAGCCAGGCAGCGTTTGACGTCGGATCGAGAGCAGCGCAAGCAATGACGGCGAATGCAGCACGGAGCGATGTTTGAGCTATCCAACGTTTGACGCCGGATTGCGAGCACGTGCTTCGTGGACGGGCGATGTGAGATCGGCGGCCATTTGATGGTGACGTGGTACCGTGGTAGCCCGAAGCGTTGGCGGTAACGGGCGACCCGGTAGTAAGTTACAGAGGGCAGCGGGGCGGTGGCGCCGTTAGAAGGCTAGCCGCAGCGTGCCGAAGTTGGCGCGTACCGGTCTGGTTTCTAGACGGCGGTGGTCAGCTCGGGCGATGCCGCTCGGCTGCGTTTCGACGAGCGCGACACAACGGGGCTCGGGCGCCACGCATTTGCCAGCGACGCATCGGCGAGAGCTAATCGTGCGCGCTTTCCACTTTGGATTTGCACCTTTTTGCAGCGCACGCGCACGCCGCCACCTCCACTGTGCCGCCGCGCGCCGCGCCTCGCCGCGTGCACGGCCGAGTTGCTCGAAGCGTCCGCACGTACGTGCGCCCTCCGCTCTCGCCGCCCGCCTCAGCCCGCGCGCGTCGTTCCGCCACTACATAAACTGTCGCCGCCGAGACGAAACGCGCGCCGAACCCGTCATGCAGGTGCAGTCCACAAACGTCGCGCCGCCGAAGATGGCCGTGCCGCCGAAGCGAGCGTTTGCCAAAGGCGCGCACGGCGACGAGTGCCCGCTGTCGGAGGCCGAGAAGGAGCTGAGGTGCCAGAACGTGCACAGCGTGCGCAATGCTTTTTCGCAGGCAGAGGATGTGGCGGTGGCGTCGTGGCTGCTGGCAAACCCGCAGCAGAAGTTCCATCATGGCGCGCACATTGCGCCCAGGGCGTTTGATTCGTCGCTGGCGGTGCATGCGGAGCAGCGACTCAAGGACATGAGCGGCGTTTGGGGCGGCGGCATGGCCATGCCGAAGGAGGCGTACGCGGAGGGCGCGGAGCCGGGCAAGGACCTGCTGCTGGTGCCGGTGCGGCTGTTTGGAACCAAGCTGGTTGGGTATAGTTTCGGGGGCTCGTCGGCCGTCCGCCGAGAGGACTTTTGCCCGTACGGAGCGCCTACCAACGCGTTTCTGCCGCACTACGTCGGGCGCTTCAGCTTCGACGTTGCAAATAATGATTTGCTGATCGTTGCACACCACGCAAAGCACAACTGCACGGGGATCATCTCGGTGCGGGGCGGCGCGCAGCGCGAGCGCAGCATCTACGTGGTGCCGCCCGGCGCGTACGACTACAAGAACCTGCCGACAAAGGTGATGTCGATGACGTTTGGCGTGGAGAGCCGGGAGGACTGGGCGCCAAAGTATCAGTTTGCAGTGGGCGCGGACGGGCAGGGCGAGTGGAAGTGGATGATCGAGGCGCTGGCGCGGCTGGAGCGCATGCTCAAGGGGCGCTTCGTGTGCGCGAGCATGCGGCGCGACGACATGGACTGCGAGAGCGGCGAGGTGCTCAACCGGCGCACGGCCGCCACGGAGAGCGTGTTCGACGTGAAGGACGCGGTGAGCATGCGCGTGTTCCGCGACATGGCCACGCGCTGCTACTACTCGTACATGTCGGGCGTGAGCGCCGCCGCGGGCGCCGCCGGCGCCGCGGGCGCCGCCGCATCGCATCGCGGCGCGCACGAGCCGCCGCAACGTTAGCGGCAGAAGGTAAACGCGCGCGCGCGCGCGCGGCGGCGGCCGCCATGCGCGCCGCGCGCATTGGACGTATGTGGCGCGCGCGCCGTGGCGAATGGCGCGCCGCCATGTTGGCGCGCGATGCGCCACGGCGCGCGCGCCGCCGCGCCAACGCGCTCCAGCTTGTGCGCGCGCGCAGCGCGGCTTGCGAGGCCGCGCGTGCCCGCGAGCATTCCTCTTCCGCTGTGGTGCGGCGCGCGGTCCCGCTCGCCCACCCGCGCGGCCCCCCTCCCGCCGCCACGCGTCATGCCCCCGCCTTGCGCGCCCATAAACGTGTTGCCGCCGCGTCGCGTCCGCCGCGCCCCCGCCCGCCCCCCCCCCGCGCGCGCGCCGCTTGATGCGCGCCGCCTGCGCTGCTGTTTCCCCCCCCCCCCCCCCCGCCCCCTCCCTCGCCATGAGCGCTGCGCCGCGGCTGTCCGCCTGCGAGCGCCCTGCGCTGCCGCCCACCTTCTTCGAGGATGCGAGACGCGCGGGCGTCGGCGCGGATCGCGTCGCTCACTCGCATCGCTGCTTGCTGGCGCGCGCGCTGCTGCTGGCGTCGCAGCACCGCTGGGTGGCCGACTGGCTCTTCTCGGATCCGCGCGCCAGCTTCCACGCCAATCTGCCCGTGCCGCTCTCCGCCTTCGACTGCGCGCACCCCGTGTCCATCATGCACCTGTTCCACGGCGACGGCCGCACGCGGCGGCTGGCGTCCAACATGCTCATCATTCCCATTGCCACCATCAACTCCGTGTGCGTTGGCTACACCGTTTCGCAGGGCTCAAACTGGCAGCGTAGCGTCGGCCGATGCGCGTTTCACTCGCAGTCGAACGAGATGCTGCTGGTTGTCAATTACTACTCGCCTGTCATCACTGCGGTTATGAGTATTGTGCCACAACCGCACACCGTTAAACAGTTTCTCTTTACCTGCCCTGCCGGCGACTACGGCTTCAACAATCTTCCCAACCAGGTGCTCTCGCTGCACGCGGGCGAACGCGAGGCGCCTGCTCCCGCTGCACTGCCCCAGATAGCGCAGCCGCCATACGCTGTACCTAACTATATAGACCTCATGCTCGAGCTGTCTCCGTCCGCCGACTCCACGCTTCCGGCAGCTGAGCACTCGAATGTGCCTTCCCTCCTTGACTCTGAGACGGCGTCACACCTGCCCTGGATCATCGATGACACCTTTTCTCTGTCCGACAACATGGGCATACCGGCCAACCCCGGCATGGCCGACACGTCCTCCGGGGCGTTCAATTTCGGCGCGCTGTCGCAAGCCATTCGTCAAATTGAACATACACTGCAAGGCAAGTTTATTGGTACCTCAGAAAACCACTACCCGTTGGCCATGTCCTTCGAGTCTCCGGTGGACCAAACGATTGTCAACATTGAAACCGCTGATGCTCTGGAAGCAAAGCTGCTGCGACGCTACGCGGTGAACGTGTACTTTGAAGCCACAGCGCCGGTGATCAGTGATGAAAAGTTTCTGAAATTACCGATCACAGCGTCACGCGCGTTGCTGCAGCAATCGCAGGGCGGCGTGAACGGCGTTGAACCGTTCAGCGCGAGCACGGGCGCGCGAAGAATTGCGCCCAGTCCGGCAAGCGTGTGCAGCGACAAAGGCGGCGTGGTCAGGACGGAGGCCGACTTGGCGAGGGAGCGCATGCTGGAAGCGCGTCGGAGACGCAATCGCTTGTCGGCGGCGAGAAGCAACGAGAAGCGGAAAGAAGCTTGGAAGCGCAGCGTTCAGACGCTAGAAGAGCTGAAACAACGTGTACAGCACTTGCAGTCCAGACAGCAGCGGCTTATGGAAGAGAATGGCGCGCTGAGGGAGCGGGTCGGGCATGGCGCGGCGAGCGATGAGTGAGAGCGGGTTGAACTGAATGTAAACGATGACACGGGGGCGCGCCAGCGACCGCTGTAGCGACGCACTGCTTGAGAGCCGTAGCCTTGTGCGCCACACTTGATACTTTGACTCGCACTGTAGTACGATGCTAGTATCTTAGTACTGTATCATAGCCGTTGGTACCAAACTTTGGTAATTAACCAAAAGGTGTATCTTATCCGTATCCGTATAGTGATTGCGATACTGCAGATGCTCCGGAAAGAGAAGAGGCGGCGTCAAAGACGCGCGCGGTTCGAGCGCGCCACCGCGGCGCGGCGCGCCGGCACGTGCGCGGCGCGCCATGCGCAACGGCGCTCAGCAGCGCGGCCCAACCGGCGCGCGCCACGCGCGCCACGTGCGAGGAAAGCGCGTCCACAGCGCGCGCCGCGGTTGGTCGACGCGCGCCGCCGTCACGCGCACCTTTTCGACGCCCGGCTCCACGCCTCGCAATCCTGCGCCGCGCGCTGTATCAATGCCGCGCATCGCTGGCGCGCCGCGCGCGCCCGCCGCGACGGCGCGCTGCTGCGGCGACGCGCGCGTTCCAGGCTGTTCGCTGCCGCCATTCGCCCCGTCGGCGCGCGCTTTCCCGCCGCGCCGTCGTTTCCAGTGCGCACTTTCCCGCCGCGCAGTCCTTTTGCGCGCGCTCCGCTCCGCGCGCCGCCGCCCTACTTTTAAACGCCGCGTCCGGCGCGACTCAGGCGCCGCCTCACGCGACGCGGTTCCCCCCGTTCCCCCCTTCCTCCCCACGTTAAAGAGTGCTGCCGCCGGCGTCGCGACGCCCGCGCTCCGCTGTCGGCCCCGCCATGTGTGATCAGCACTCGCTGCACATGCCCGCAGAGGCGTACCAGAAGATGCCGCTGGTCATCGGCACGGACGACCCGCTGTACCACGTCGGCGAGAAGGAGCTGTGGCAGGCGCTGCGCACCGCGCGAGAAAACTCCTGGGTGGCGGATTGGCTCTTCTCCGACAACGCGCGCCCGTTCCACTCGCAGGTGTCCGTGCCGCCCGAGTCGTTTGACAATGCGCTGGCCATCCACTTGCACCACGACATCTCCACGCCGGACCAGTGCGCGCCGCCAGACCCGTATCAACGCGTGTCGCCGCCCGTCACCAGCGAGAAGAAGCTTGTTGTCTCGAAGGATATTGACCTGCTTCTCGTGCCCTTCGCCCGTATGGACGGTGTCACCGTCGGCTACACCTTTATTCGCGGCATTCGGGAGGACCCTATGCGCGATTCGTTGAGTCCCTCGTTCGGCCCGCCAACCGCCCCGGGCATTGAGTTTGGCGCTCCCATGTTCATTCCCGGTCGTTTTACCTTTCACAACGAGCGTAGGGACTATCTTATGGTTGTCAACGGCATGTCTCCGCATATGACGGGCCTTGTGTCCATGCGTTGGCGCACGGAAACCGCTCGCGACCGCTGCTTCTTCGCCATCCCCAAGTCGGACTACGGTGCCAATAATCTGCCAAGTCGCGTTCTTACCGTGCAATGCAACGTCGACTACGCTGCCAACGCCAACGTCGACGTGCCGCACTCCGAATGTACTCAGCAAATGAACAGTGAGCACACGTTCGATTCACGCCCCGAAGTAAACGCTGCGCAAACCCATCTGCCCACGCACCCTCCAAAGCCAATGCAGTTCGATTTTGGTCTCAACTCTAGCGCAGAGCCCGTCGCCCAAGCCAAGGAACAAGAGGTTCCGGACCCGTTCTTCAAGTTTGACACCACGCTTGACAATACATGGGCGCAAGGTTTGGAGACAATAGGCACAATCATCCCGCCAGGTGATGCAAACGGTCTGCCAGAGCTCATGCAAGATATTTTCCCAAACACCAGTTTGGAGGACATGGAACAGTTATTCAATAATGCCAATAATGCTTGGTCTAACGAGACTCCGTTCCCCTTTTCCGACGAGCAAGCCAATTCATTATCGCCTGCTATTTCTTCGCTTACGTCGTCTTCACGCTCTACCGAAGCAGATCAAGTATCTGGCTCGCTGCCACCTTCGGTTCCAGAGAATGACCAACGCTCCAGCTCTTGGCTTGTGTCCAATCAAATGGGTGGCACGCCAGACGGTGTCGGCGTTCCACGTCGCCCCGGAGGAAACGATACTTCGTCGGGTGCTTTCAACATGTCTGCGTTGTTTGATTCGCTGCAGCGTATAGAAAAATCTATGAAGGGAAATTTCTTCAGTCCCAAAGTGCGAAAGGATATCATGCATCCACTAACCGGCGAGTTGCTCTCTCGCTCTACAGGCCAACTTACCGGCAAAGTTGACTCTATAGACGCCTTCAGTCTCAAACTGTTTCGTGAGGTTGCTGCGCAGTCGTACTATGCAACTGTTATGGCTATGTCGAGCGACAGTCGATTGCTCACAATGGTACAGCCTATCTCTCCATCACCTCCGATTTCAAATGGTAGAGCTTATGCGGAACATAACCAGATCAGAAAACGGCCTGTATTCAAAAGGGTAGCACCTGCGCCGTTGGCTCCCAGACCCGTGCCTATTGTTGCTGCACCTGTTGTTACAAAGCAGAACGAAGAGGTTACGGAGCAGTCGAAAGAAGAGGCAGTCCGTCAAGCAAAACTAGAAGCGAAGCGTATCAAGAACCGAATGAGCGCAGCACGAAGTAATCAGAAGCGTCGCGCTCAGCTCGAAGCGCAACGGGAAGAACTCGCAATGCTGCGGAGGCGGGTAGAGGAGCTGACAAACAAGAAGCAGTTGGCGCTAGAAGAAAACAGAGTATTACGAAGACAAGTGCAAAAGTCTTAACATTTCTTTTTTGAAACTGTTGTTGGAAGGATATCGCTTGTTCCTCATCGCTCTCGTGTGTTGAACTGGGCTCAAGTTTCATATACAACTGTGGCCTTCTTGAACGAGTTTGTTTTTGTATAGTAAAATTCCATAACTTGATGGAGATCATAGCTGTTATCTTGTTTCGTGAAGTAAGAGAGCGAATATCCATGGCGGACTGGGCCTGTGTTCTGTATCTCCAGGAGTCGTATTCGTCAAAGTAGAGCGGACTGAGAACCTCTGACAACAATATCATGATGATGGTAATCACGAATGACCTTTTCGAATGTTTCATGTACTGCCGGCAAACTGGTTGACAAACGCGCGCAGCCGAATTTGTTGCCCCCTCTTCAGTTGCACCGTTATTGACTGATCCACAGCCGCAATCACATCGTCTACGATCAGCTTCAGCTCCTCCTCGCACGCCGCCTTCAACGTTTCCGCTGAGATGTCCTCCCGTCTCAGATATTCTGCCAGACACTGCACCACAGTATCGTGCACCTCGTTCTCACTGTTGCAACTTGAGCCCAGTATGCGCTGTGTCCAAGCCTCAGCGAGCTCTGTCACAGTCATTTGTGAAATGCTTTCATCGTTGTTGTCAGCCGAGACATTCAGTTCGTCTGCCCGTTGAACAGCAAGTTGTACAGTCCCAACGTCATCCGCGGCAGAAGCGCCCCCATCTCCCCCGCTATTCTCCTTACCACCGCTCCCTCCCAACTGCGCCCCTCTACTTTTCATCAGCAATCGCACATCTTCTCGCGAGTATCCATACTCTTCGAAAACCATTTTCACTTCCTCCTGTCTGTCCACGGGCAATTTTCCAAATTCTCTCTCCTCCAGCACAATCTCTGCAATTGATAACGCATATTCTACAACATCACCAGCCGATAATCCCTCAACGATTTCGCACCCTGCCATCAACACCTTCGACATCGAACCGCCAACAATCGGGATAAGCTGCACAGCGATTCCAACCAAGTTGGAATACATTTGTGTTTCACGGTATCTTTCGAAAGCTGTTTTGAGCTTCTCTACGGAGCCTTCCAATGCTAGCACACGTTCGAGCAACATGAGACCTGCTCTTTTCAGCTCGACGATTTCTTTTCGTACTGATTCCCTTACATAGATTCCTTCGATGTACGCGTCTGACGAATCGATCAGCCCCAGTTTATGCGCCTCTTGAAGACATTTGTAAATGTGATTCTTCTCTTCATTACTCGTTATTTCTAGATCGGCCACCGTGCAATACAGCTGGTCCCTCCAATGATACACATTGCCATTTACACACTCTGAACCTTTCACATTGCCATCTTTCACTGCGAGTACCAGAAGCTGGTGAGCAGCGTTCCATTCCGGCACGGATGAGGCGCAGTTCTGTTTGATGATGAGCTGTGTGCAGTGCTCTGCCGGAGATGAGCAGCCTTGAAGCACTGACTTCAACGCCTCCTGAAGATGTGTAGGGGGGGTGGAGTGCAGCGAACGAGAGCGAATTGAATTTGATCGAATCAACGATCTCACGCGCTCTGGGGGCTCATAACGCCCCAAGACACATTCGACAGGAGCGCTGTTGGCATTCTTCAGCGTTGTCAGAATCGTCCCGTCTGATGTGACTGCAAATCGGAGCTCGTCGTCGTATATGTCGAGATCGTTCACTAGCTCATGGGTTGCGTCCCATTCGTAAGCACCGGTGCTTAGATCGATAACGCCGAAATTCTTTTGAAAGCGAGATCGATCAGGGCCCAGAATTCCGTATCTCTTTTGTACTGGTGATCCGTCGCTGTCTTCGTCATGGCGGTTATAAACCCCGTGCCCCCCGCAGCCGGCTCTCTGAAAGATGCCTATCAGAAGAAAGCTGACGAGTGGGTTCACGCCCTGCTCCAGTTTATTATGACCTCGAAGAACATTTTCAGTCCGGAGCTTGACCTCAGCAAGCCCACGGACATCAAAAAGTTTGTCGACGTTCTCGGCCCTCAAAACGGACAACTATCCTCCATCGCCCACCTCGTCAGCGGTGACTTCGCGGACATTGGCGCACTAGCGTCTTACATTCACAACAAGCTTGACTGCCGTAGCCAGCCTGCAAACAGCGACCAACCAACCAGCAACGACGAAGCGCATGAGAACAATGCAGTCGACCCAACCAAATTCACGTACGCCGACGTTCTCAAAAGCCGACTCCCGCAACCAAAAGTCCTTAAAGCAAGCCGCCTGCCAGCATTCACCGCAGACAACGTGGCTCAAAGGAACGAATTCAACGCAAACGATGTTTGCTTGTCAAAGAAAGCAATACTACGCTTCCATCGCACTGCACTCAACACAATCGGTCATGAGAAGAAGAAGTTTGCGCTACTACGTACGTCAGCAGAGCAACCACCGATGCAGAATCCGTTTAACATTACCAGGTGTCTAGCCGAAGCGGGCATCCGTGAACCGCTCACGCTAGTTAAATCGGGAGACCCACGCACTTTCCTGCTCTTTGGACCGGAAAGCTGCCTCCCGCTGCTGCAACCGGCCTACGAACGTTTCTATGACATCACCACCCGCCATTGCCGAATTCAGCGACTCCCCAAGCTCATCGTTGAGCCCGTGGACGACCTTCTGTCACTGTGCGCTGGCGAAAACGCAACCAACGACTTGACGCAGCTGATCGTCAAACTGAGAGAGGAAATATCGCGCCTAGAGGACAAAACCACTATCTGGAGGCCCCGTCTTTACTTTGCCGACGCTCTGCGTGAGAACGAAGAGTATTGCTATGCTCACCTGAGACAGCTTGATCCCTCCTGTGATATGCCCCCACTACCACCACGAGCAATTGCGGCGAACCGCCCCGACAGTGTGCCCACCCATACTGAAAGAAACCGCCAGCACAATATCGCTTTGAACCGTGCTTCTGACCCAACGATTACAGAAGACTGCCACATGACCCCCGCTATACGACGCAACAATGCAGCTTCACGCCCGTTGAGCAGCCGTTCACCCGCTCTTAGTCGCTCTGACGCAACCACGAACCGCTTCACGCCATTGCAGAACCACCCTGATTACATTGCGGCGCCCGCATCCAACGTTCTTCCATCTGTCAATTAGAGAGAGCCCTCCACACTACAACAGTCCTCTAGCATCATGCCGGTCCCACCTACCGTTGGTGACTGTCCCTCCATTCCAACGGTCATGAATCTTCGCCTCTCAACTGTGGAATTCCTCCCACGCTCCCTTCGTCTCGACTACATCGAGCTCTACTACCACCTCCTCCACAACTACAATACTGCCCGTACGCCGGCACTCCAACAACACTGCCTCACGCGACTCATCGCAACCCCCAAGCTAGTCTTCCGCCGAAATGGACGTGGGGAACCTCGTAACAGAAACCGTCCTTCCCTAGCGCGCTCCATCAAAAGGAGGATACTGCTAGCCCTGCAGGGCGAATGGTACACTCTCCTTGACGAGGCCCGCTTGGCACACCTACAAGTCCCGAACCAACTGTCATCACCACCGTGTAAACTCCGCAGAGCCCGCAAAGCATTCCTCCAGGGTGAGTACACCAAGGCATGTGCTGTGTTAAGCTCTCAAACACAGCCAGTGACCCCATCTCTCGAGGCAGCTGACGCTCTATCCCAACTCCACCCATCACCATCCATTCCGATCCAACCCACACCACTCTCGCAACTCCCACCCCCGCTGTCATTCAATGAAGCATCTGTGCGTCGCGCACTGCAGGAGACTTCAAAATCACCCTCGCCAGGTCCAGATGGTATGCGTCCGCTTTTTCTAAAGTATCTCGCAGCAACTCCAGGCGGTCAGCCCCCTGACCGTCCAATAATGAAAGAAGTGACTACTTTCATCAACGCGGTTGTCGCGGGGAAGCTGCCCATGGGTAGTGAGCAGTGGTTCTCCACTGGCAATCTCATAGGCATTGCAAAACCACGCTCAACGAAGCTTCGTCCATTGGCGATCGGCCTGGTGTGGAGACGATTCATTGCCCGTATGGTAGCCAAGGCAATGTCACGAGACAATGAAGTGCAGTCTTACCTACGCCCACACCAACTAGGCGTAGGGACCCCATGCGGCAGTGAAGCAATATTGCACATTCTCCGTAATGTCGCCAATAAGCTACGTAGAGAAGACCTCGTGCTGATCAGTATCGATGCAACAAATGCGTTTAACGCAATTGAACGCCAGCTGATCCTCAAAGCCACGATCGAACACTGCCCCTTTATGGCACGCTTCGTGCAATACTGTTATTGTGCACCCATCCCGCTCCGATTTGGCACCTTCATCATCGAAAGCAAAACCGGTACCCAACAGGGAGACCCATTGAGCCCGTTGCTTTTTGCGCTCGCTCTCCATCCCCTCGCTCTGAAGCTACAAAACCAATTCAACCCCGTCCTTAATCTCTTCTATTCGGATGATGGCAACGTGCTTATCAAGAGAAATGCGGCGACAACTTTCCTATCAGCCCTGAACACCGAGGGTGCCCGAATCGGTTACGTCCCAAACCTGCAGAAAACCTTCGCGTGGTGGTGGCGTACACCGACCATCCCCTTCTTTTCAGCAGCGATTAACAAAGAGAACGCTATCCAGGTGCTTGGCGGTCCGATAGGGCACGGCAGCGCCGTGAAAAAGCTCTTACGATCCGGCCGGGACAAGCAAGAATCTTTGCGCGAAGCCCTGATATCTCTCAACGATCCGAACATGGCCCTAACCTTGATGCGCTTTTGCGCAGGCTCTTGTAAGCTGACCTATATGTTGCGAACCACCCCGCCGCACTTAACCTCGGTTGAGGTCGAACATTTCGACGAACAACAGCGAAGGGTGTTTCAAAAGATACATAGGCCAGTTTCTCCACAAGGCTGGCGTAGAGCATGCTTGCCTTTCAGCAAAGGCGGACTCGGACTTTCGAGCGCTTCCTGGATACTCAGAGCGGCATTCGTGTCCTCGTTCATGGCAGCATGGGCTCTCATAAATTCAGAGATCCAGCGCGCGCTGCAACCGTATGGAGTCACGCCATCACACTACGTCAGACTGGCGCAAATTACCAATGTAGTGAAACAAGCCTACTCACTGCCTTCCGAGTTCACGTTTGACTCTTTGTCGGCGAGAGCGAATGAGCGCGGTTTCATCGCCAAACTGCAACACTCATACACTGATGCAATCGTCGAGCAGATTGCAAAACTCGAATCACCGCCGCAGACAGAGACGTTTCCCAACCGACTGCGCCGCGCGCGTCTAAAGTCGGTGTCTACGACCGAGGCTAACCTGTGCTTCACTTCCTTCACCCATCCAACACGAAACCCCTCTCCCCCGCCTGAGATATTCAAAACGATGATCGACCTCAGGCTCGGAGAAAGATTATTTTCCAGAGCTCCATGTCCCATGTGTGCGCACTCAAACATTGCCTCCGTTCCACAACTCGACGCTCTCGGGTACCACGCCATGGTTTGTCCAATTGGCGTCGGCTCCACCCGCCGACATAATGCACTTCGGGACGCTTTCTATACGTTTCTGAGACGCCCTCCGCTTTGTTTGCACGTCACACGGGAATGGCCTTTTCCATCGCAGCAGCACCTCCCCGAAAGCCAGCAATGGCGTCTAGATCTTGTCATCGACGACATGCGATTCAGTCCAAAGCCTTGTGGCGTCGATGTTACTGTTGTAAGCCCCAGCAGCAGAAACTTTGCGCTGGCGGCATCACGTACAGCAGGAGCGGCGGCTTCGAAGGCGGAAGCTGCCAAATGCGCAAAGTATTCAGCGCTGTGTACGACGAACAACGTCGAGCTCGCGCCGTTCGCGTTTGATGTCCACGGCGGTCTGGGAGAGTCAGCGAAACAATTCGCCCACCGTATCGCCGAATATGTCAGCGGCGTTCGCGGCACAAATCCTATCACCGAATATCACACGTTCATACTCAGCTTGGAGAGAACGGTGCTCCAGTTCACTGCAGCGGCCGTCAACCGACGACGCCTAACGACTGACACTGCGTTTTACGGCGTGTCCACTTAGTGCAACGTGTTCTTAAATCTCATAAATAAAGGTTTCGTTCGTTCGTGATCCGTGCCAGAGCAGAAGGTTTCCAACGATTTTGAGGCAGAAGAAGTATGTGAGGTAAGGCAGTTCGAATACTCTTTGACGCCGTCCTGTGCAAACGTCGTAGACGTGCACTTGTGTTAATTTCGGGCCGGAATCAAAGCCCACGAAGGCGACCCACTTGTCGCTCAGAGCAAACCACCCCTCATTTAATCTGAGTTTCTTCATAGCCGCATCGGTCAGTAGCAGCTTCTCGATCTGGTCTGGGAAGGAGGGTGATTTGTAGTTGCGATGCGTTTTCGTCACAGAAAGTGAGTCGTTGCGCGGGGTTGTGTGATCTCGTGCTTCAATAGCGCATGAATTGTCCTCCTGCAGGTCCACTTTATGGAGCCCATGAACCCATCGTTCAGAGTTCACATGGTCTTTTCTGCTACAGAAAACAACAACTGATCTCGGCCCAAACCGCAGTATATTCCTTACATTGCTGATTTCCTCCACTTTACATATCACCTTTTCTGTTGCGAGATCCATAAACACCAGATTGTCTGAAATGCTCAGTACCACCAAGTGGATGTCAACAAAAACAACTTGTGACACCGGTTCCTCAACATTTATCGCTTTGAAAGAGTTGATAGTGTTTGTCTCCATATCGATTGAAAAGTAGGCCAGTTCCAAACGGCTTCTTTGATACCAACCGCCCACTGCGGCAACATAAACTTTCGTTCCTTGCATCCAATGAAACCAGTCGTTGGAAAACTCAAGCTTGTATTCTTCAAATTCGTATTTGGTGAGCAACGTCGCAGGCTTCCTGGAGAGTGCCCGCCATTCTCTAGAAAGAGCGCGCCCAACGCCTTTTCTCATTTGGTTGCAGAAGAGCGCGACCAATGCAACAACTGAAAGCTTTTCATGCAGGAAAGAGTGAAAGCAGGGCAAGCAGAACGAAGATGTGAGAAACGAAACACTCGTTCCCGGACAGAGGGGCTATGATCGCATCAGGCTTGCTCCTGTCGCGTTTGGTCCTAGTTGTGAATGATTGGTGGATGGTGTTGTGCGGCAGTGTCCATGTCGACTTTTGTATGTCAAGGAATTCTAATCTTGCATAATGGTTACACGCTGGTCTTTCTAACGAGGGAGCGACTTCATCTAAAAGCTTTACGTCAGTACAGTGATAGAACTCTTGATGCCCGTAACAAAGAGGAAGAAGTCAAATGATGCACTCCACAGAAGTTGGTAGGTGCGCACAAGTTCGAGGGCATAACAGGAGACATGACCGCTGTTCGACATTCAGTCTCACACTATGTTCAAGTTCCCTCTTCTCGAAGTGAGCAATTTCGGGTGCGACAGATACAGGAGTAAAGCATAAAGTCTCCCTCTTGTTCTTCCATTGATACCTGTATGCGTTTTCATAGACGCACACGTACAAAGAAAGATGGAGAGATAGAGAGAGAGCGGCACAGAGACTTGAATCACATGCTCAAATGCTTCAGGTGCTGCTCTTGACAAACTCGTGCACACAAGCACGATTTCTTCACATGATTTCTTCTATGTATCGAGACACCAAGCAATCAATCAGCTCCAGTTCGTGCGCATCCATTAGACACTTGCAATTTGTGATTCTTATCTTTATTGCTCGTTATTTCTAGGGCTGCAAAGGTGAAAACAATTGGTCCCCCCAATGATACACATTACCATTCACACACTCTGAACCATTGACCCTGTGATCTCTCACCGATTAGACGAGAAGCTGATGAGCAGCGTTCCTTTGCTGATGAGCTGTGTGTAGTGCTCTGCAGGAGATGAGTGGCGTTGAAGCACTGGCTTGAATGCCTTCTAAAGAAGTTTAGCGAAGGCATGTGGGCCGCGAACGCGAGCGCTTTGAATTTGATCGAATCAACGACCTCACATGCTGTGGCGGCTGGTAGCGCGCAAAGACGCATTTCTCAGAAAGTTCTGCGTCGCTCTGAATCGTCGTCAGAATCGTCCCATCCGGTAGGATGGCAAGGCCGCGATGGTCAATCGAGTCCGTTTTGTGATGTCGCCAATCCCATTGGTAGTCGCCGGTGCTCATGTCGATGATGCCGATACACGTAGTTTCGGGTCCGTTCTTTCGTTCGCCTTTTCCATTCCAGAGCAATAGATCGCCTTCGATTCTCAGCTGAAAGGTCATGAATATAAAAGTCTCATCAAAAAGGCTACGATGAGGGATCATAGTCGTAAACGTTGTAAACAGCGGCTCAAGACTTTCCCAAAGGGTCTTTGAAAAGAAAACGCAACGACTGCTGTAGGGAAACGCTTCAGGAATGAATGGTAGTGTGACTTTGCGGGTTCGGTGTGCTGTTCCATTGAGGTCATAGATGTGCACTTTAGATTGGTATGTAGGTCTCTCTTTGGAGGAGGAAACCTCTTCCATGAAGACAACCCAATTGTCGCTCAGAGTGAAATAGCCTTCTAGACCTGGATTGCGCTTGGTCACGTGTGTGAGCACCCGTTGCAACTGGTCTAGAAACTTGTCTGGTTTGAGGTCGGGAAGCGTTTTGGTAGCGGAATTGGTTGGGGGGCACTTGCCACCACTTGGTGCTTGGAGAGTGAACGAATTGTCATTTTGCAGGTGCACTTTATACAGATGAGGCGGCTCGTCTTTAGCCGTGTCCTTCTTCGTGCCGGCGCAGAGAACAAGAACCGATCTCGGCGCCAAGCGAAACACGTCAGTCACATTGCTGATTTGGTGCACTTTGCAGATCACCTTTTCTGTAGCGAGATCCATAAACATGAGAAGGTGCCCCATGTCCAGTACCGCCAATTGGGCGTCAAGAAAGACAAGTTGGAACAGGCGGCCTTCAAGGCGTACCACTTTGTAGGAATTGACGCTGTTTGTGTTCAAGTCGATTGAAAAGTAGGCCAGTTTGGAGGCGTTTTCAGTTCGTACGCGCGGGTACATGGCGGCAATGTAAACGTGGGCTCCCTTTCTCCAATGAAACCATCGCGAGACATGCTTGAGCGTGCGTTGTTTGACGTGAAAGCGGGTGAGCAATGAAGCGGGCTCCGTGCCGGCTGGACGTTGCGCTTTAGGGCAACAACGTGCACGATGCGGAAGGCGTCCAGCACGTTTTGCCATCATGCCGAAAGGAGGACAGGCGCGACGGAGATGCGAGCAAGTTGAGCATTGTGGCAGGAGTGGTCGTCGACTTTTTATCGGACCTGTGTGTGCGTTGCGCACTGGATGTGCACATGCTCGATGCGGATGTGCGTGGCTGTTTGCACACTGCGACCATCGTTCGGACGCAGATGTTTGATGGTTTGCCGACGGCAGCTCGGCTGCGCTGCTTGAAAGTTTCAAGTTGAAACAGGTGAACTGTTGGGGGGGGGGTGTGGTTGTGCGTCTTGTTTAGTGACTGTAATGCGTTGTAATGGCAAAAATGTTTGCCGTGCGCGGATGTTGTGATCGATGTTGGTCGACGGCGGCGCATCACACAGGCTGTGTGTGATTGACAGCGTCATCAAGAGCTGCTGACTTGGGAGCGTGTTGAACAAGAAGGCGACGAGACGAGAAGATGGCGTACAACATCGTGTCCATCTGCGGGGAGCTCGGCAGCCTGCACCAGCACACGCCGCCGCACACCAACCCCTCCAACACGCAGCAGGGCTGCCGGCCGCGCAGCAGCCACTGCGCGGCGCTGTTCCCGCACGCGCTGGTCACCGCCTCGCAGAAGAAGGGCAGCGAAGGCACCACGCTGAGCGTGCACGCGCTCAGCGGCGCGCCGGCGCGCAGCTTCACGCCGCCCGAGCCGCTGCGCAGCGTGGCGAGCTCGCACTCGGCGCGGCTGCTGTTCGCGGGCGGCGCGTCCGGGCGCTGCTACGTGTGGTGCGCGTGGAGCGGCACGCTGCTGGCGGTGTGGGACGCGCACGCGGGCGCGGTGAACGCGGGCGCGTTCACCGACGACGACGAGGCGATCGTGACGGCGGGCGCGGACGCGGCGGCGCGGCTGTTCGCGCTGAGCGACGTGGTGCGCGGCGCCGAGCGGCGCGCCGCGCCGCGCGCGCAGCTGCTGGGCCACACGCTGGCGCTCACCAGCGTGGCGGTGGGCTACGCCGGCGCGTCGGCGCGCGCGGTGACGGCGTCGCTGGACCGCAGCGCGCGCGTGTGGCACCTGGCGAGCGGGCGCTGCATCGGCGTGGTGGCGTTCGGCGCGCCGGCGCTGCACGTGGCGCTCACGTCGGACGAGCGCGCGTTCTTCGCGGCGCTGGCCAACGGCCACGTCGTGCGCGCGCACCCGCACGAGCTGGCGGCGGGCGCGCCGACGGCGGGCAGCGCGCTGCGGCGCGCCGCGGCGGGCGCGGCGGGCGCGGCGGCGGCGGCGGCGGCGGCGGCGGGGCGCGGCGCGGCGGCGACGTGCGTGGCGCTGTCGCGCGACGACGCGCTGCTGGTGGCGGGCTACGCGGACGGCATTGTGCGGCTGTACGACGCGCGCTCGCTGCAGATGGTGGGCGCGTACGCCAAGCACAGCACCACGGCGCCCATAACCGCCGTGCTGAGCGCGCGCGCGCCGGCGGCGGCGGCGGCGGCGGCGGCGGCGCGCGCCGCCGCGCGGCCGCTGTTCGCGCGCGCGCCCGAGCGCGCGCTGGGCGGCGCGCTGGCGGCCTCGTTCGCGCCGCTGGTGGACGCGCGCGGCGGGCTGGCGACGGCGCGCGCCGCGCGCGGCGCGCTGCGCGCCGCGCACGCCGCCGCGTTCGGCGCCGACGGCGACGGCGGCAGCGACGGCGGCAGCGACGGCGACGGCGGCGCGGCGGCGCGGCGCGAGCGCGCGCTGCTCGCGCAGGTGGCGGCGCTGCGCGCGCGCGCGGCGGCGACGGAGCGCGCGGCGCGCGCGCTGCTGCGGCTGTCGGAGCGCGCGCTGCTGCGCGGCGGTGTATGCGGCGAGTGAAGGTAGCGACGGCGCGCGCGGCGCGGCTTGAAGCGGCGCGCGCGCGGCGCCAGTGCGCGCGCTCTCAGCCGCAGCCAGTGGCCGCGCGCGCGCGCGTCGTGGCGCGCGCACGCGGCGCGCAGTGCGCGGCCGCGTGCGCGCGCTGCGCGCGGCGCGCACGCCATCGCGCGGCCGCGCGCCCGCCGTGGCCGCCGCCGCCGCCGTCGAGCACGTCAGGCGCGCGCCGCGCGGTACGTACAACTTTTTGGCACGCGCCGCCGCCTTTTCAGCGCGCCGCGCCCGCGCGTCGTCGCGCCGCACGCCGCCGCCGCCCCCCCCCGCCGCCGCCGCCGCCGCCGCCGCCGCCCGTCGTCGTGGAGCCCGCCATGAACGCGCCGTCGCACCCCGCCGCCGCGCGCCTCTCGCCGCCGCTGCACGGCGACGTGGACGCCTGGCTGCTGCCGACGCCGCCGCCCACGCCGCCGCTGTCGCCCTCGCTGCCGCCGCCGCTGTGCGCCGCCGCCGCCGCGCTGTGCGCCGCGCCGCCGCCGCCCGTCGCCGCCGAGCCGCCGCCGCCGTGCGCGCGCGACGACGAGCGCGACGAGCTGCTGGCGCTCGCGCACCTCATGGACGTGGACAGCCGCAGCATGGCCTTCCGCCTCGAGCTCACCGACCTGCACGTCGCCGCGCGCGCGCCGCCGCTCGTGGCGCGCGCGCTGGGCGGTCTGCGCGCCGCGCGCCGCGCGCCGCCGCCGCCGCCGCCGCCGCCGCCGCAGCGCGCGCTGCCGCCCGCCGCCGCGCCGCGCGCGCGCATCTGCAAGACGCGCTCCGTGGCGCCGCCGCCCGCCGCGCCGCGCGCGCTGCCGCCGCCGGCGCTGCTGCGCGCGCTCTCCGCGCGCGCCGCGCCGCGGCGCGCGCGCGCGGCCGATCTGGCCGCCGCCGCCGGCTGCCGCACGCCCAAGCGCGGGCGCAGCGTGTGCAACTCGCCCACGGACGTGAGCTGCGTCGATTGGAAGGCTCAGGCACTGAGCCCCGTCACCAACGACGCGCCGCATCCGCCGCCGCACCCGCCGCACCCGCCGCCGCCGCCGCCGCCGCCGCCGCCGCAGTCGTCGTCGTCGTCGTCGTCGTCGCTGGACGCGCCGCGCGCGCGCTCGCCGTCGGGCGCGAAGGGCGGCGCCAAGCGCTCGCGCGCGCGCGCGCGCACGGGCCGCCAGCCCGGCGGCGCGGACGACGAGCGCGCCTCCGCCGGCGGCGGCAGCAGCAGCGCCAGCAGCGGCGGCGGCGGCGGCGGCGGCGGCGGCGGCGGCCTCGGCGCGGCGACGGCGGTGAAGGACGCGTGCGCGCGGTGCTCCATGTCGTCCAAGCTGACGCCCATGATGCGCAAGGGCCCCGACGGCTGTCGCTCGCTCTGCAACGCGTGCGGACTCAAATGGAGCCGCCACGGCATCTACTGACTCGCCACTCACGAGATGCAGCGAGATGCGCGCGCGCGCCGCTTGTGACACGTGCGGCCGCGGCAGACGTGGCAGCGCGCCGCGCCGCGCCGCGCCGCGCCGCGCGCCGCTCAAAAGGCGCGCGCTTGGCGCGCTGCCGCGCCGCGCCTTCTTCCACGCGCTGTCCGACCACCCGCGCGCGCACCCAACGCAACCACCCCCCCCCCCCCCGCCCCGACCGCCCCCCGCCTGCCGCCGCACCCATGGGTCGCTTGTTTCAGGCGTATCTTCCAGGCGATAGGGTGTGGTGCTGCCAGAGCTGCGCCGCGCATCTGGCGTACCATGACAATATCATGTCCAAGAACTTTACCGGCAAGCATGGCCGCGCATACCTCATAAAGAATGTGTACGCTGTACGTCCCCCTGTATGACATGCATTGCCCGCGCTGACCGCGCCGCCTTTTCTTCTTCTTGTCGCGCCGTAGCATCAATGTGTCGCTGGGAGACACGGAAAACAGACAGCTGCTGACCGGCCTGCACACCGTCGCCGACATCTACTGCAACATCTGCAAGAGCGTGCTTGGCTGGAAATACGTACGTTGCACGCGCTCCTCTCCCCTCCCCCCCACAGCACCGCCCCCCCCCCCCCCCCCCCTCACTGACCGCGCGCTTTCCCCCCCACCCCCCCCGTGTGCGTGTGCGTGTCGCGCGCCGCAACTGCGCAGCTGGAGGCGCTGGACGACAGCCAAAAGTACAAGGAGAACAAGTTCCTGGTGGTACGTGCACGCGCGCCGCCGCGCACACCGTTCACTCACGCACGCGCGCGGCAAGCGCGCCGCCGTGTGCGCGCGCACGCAATGTCTGACGCAACGCTCCCCCCTCCCCCGTCCCGCGTCGCCCGCGCCGCGCGCAGGAGAAGGCAAAGATCAGCAAGGACAAGCATTGGACGTAGCGGCTGCGCCGCCAGCGCCGCACTGCGCCGCCAGCGCGGCGAAGCCACGCCGCCAAGCACGTCAGCGCCGCGCGCAAAGCAAGAAAAACAAAAACAAAGCAAAAAAAGTCAACCCCGCCCTCCACGCCCCCCGTCCCCGCGCCCCCACCCGCCAGCGCGCACACGTCGCCGGCGCGCGAGCGCGCGCCGCGCGCGCGCGCGCCGCGCGCATCTCACGCAGATATTCCGCGCGCCGGCTAGATATTTGCGCGCCGCGCCGCAGCCACGCAGCGCGCATCGCGCGCCGCGCCGCAGCCACGCAGCGCGCATCGCGCGCCGCGCCGCAGCCACGCAGCGCGCATCGCGCGCCGCGCCGCGCATCGCGCGCATCGCGCGCGCGCCGCTTCGCGCGCGGAGCGGCGCGTCGCCGCATCGCCGCGCCGCCCGCGCGCGCGCCGACGGTGGCGCCGCGCGCCGCCATATCGCGCGCGCGCGCGCGCGCGCGCCCGGATCCGCCGCCGCGCGCCGCGGCCGCCGCGCGGTGTGCGGTCCGCCGCGTGGGCGCCGCCAAATCTACATTCCGCCGCGCGCGCGTGGCCGCGGCGGCGCTTAAATAGCCACCACGTATCTCTTTGCGCCTTGTGCTGCCAGCACTCGCCCTTGCCCGGCTCCGCACCCCGCCGCGTCGCACGCGCGCCCCGGTGCCGCCAGTTCCCCTCCCCCCGCCCCCCGCCCCCCCAAACTTCTTCGTACATATCGGCCGCTGGCGCACGCTCTTTCGCCGCCCGTCTGCGCCACCGCCCCGCCGTTCGGTTAGTCCTCTTACTCCCCGCTCTCCTGCTACCCCAACGCTACCTTCCCCCCTGTGTTTCTGGTTTCTACCCCCCCCCCCCCCCCCGCCCTTGCGCCGCCATGCCGCCCTTACGCCGTCGTCGCGCCACGCACGCCGGCTCCTGGTACGAAGCGTCTGGCGAGAAGCTGCGCCGCTCGTTGCTGTCGTGGATCCGCGACGCGCAGTCCGTGGCCGCCGCCTCCAACGGCGCCGTGTCGCACGCCATCATTGCGCCGCACGCCGGCTTCTCCTACTCGGGCTCCACCGCCGCGTTTGCGTACGCCGCCGTCGACCCGCTCCGCTTCTCGCGCGTCATCGTGCTGGGGCCCAGCCATCACGTGTACATGAGGGATACGTGCGCGCTGTCGGACGCCGACGTGCTGGAGACGCCGCTGGGAGATCTGGCTGTCGATCGAGACGTGGTGGACGGCCTGCTTGCCTCGGAAGACCGCTCCATTAGATTTGTGTCAATGAGCGCCTTCAACGACGAGGCCGAACACTCCATTGAGATGCATCTTCCTTATATTCGCTTAGTTTTTGCACACATTGACGTTAAAGTAGTGCCCATTGTTGTCGGTTCCCTGTCCGAGGAGAAGGAACGTGCGTTTGGCCGAGTGCTGTCGTCGTGGATCGGCGACGGCGAAACCTTCTTCGTCGTGTCGTCTGATTTCTGTCATTGGGGCTCCCGCTTCGGCTACACCCGAGTCGACCGCCAATCGCAACACATCTGGCAAAGCATTGAAAAGCTCGACCGAGAGGGAATGCGCTGCATCGAGTCGGGAGATCACGCCTCGTTTTGTGCGTACCAACGCGAAACGGACAATACTGTGTGTGGACGCCACCCAATCGGCGTGCTCATGAGTGCGTTGGCGTACTGCTCCTCGCACTCGAGGAGGCTGTTCACCACCAACTTTGTTCGCTACAAACAGAGTTCTCGCTGTATGTCAATGTCTGATTCCAGTGTCAGTTACGCGAGCGCAGTCATTCAAACTGCCCCTAATAATCACCATGCCTCCTAGACACATTCTCCATGCTGCCTGCCGCTCAACTTGCGCTCGCCTTCAGTTCTTTCTTTCCCCTTTTTCTTTTTCTACGCCCGCTCTCTATCATGTCATACTGCACGTTCTTCTATCGCATCACGCAAGAAAACGTCGTGTGCGCGCTGGAATCGAACGGATTTTGGAAACATGCGCCAACGTCTGTTAGGTACAGATCGCAAATCGCTACAAGGTGATCTTGTACACCTTGCTCACACGCAAACACAGCACTGGAGAAGATCGAAACAACTTTTGTGTAAACTCGTTCCAGCTCCATCTTTTTTTACTCCTCCTCAGAGCAGTAAAAGCATGTTCTTCAAAACAAAAAATATTATCATTATCGGCGGCAAGGCCTGTACCCCTGGTACGTGTACAGTATTCGTGTTGTCTCGCAAACCGCTCTTCGAGGCTCTCCAGCAGGGCCATGCTGAGGCCGACTACAGAGAGAGAGCAGGTGCGCCACGCCGCTTCGTCACGGCGTTCTCTAATACCAAGCGCCGTTCCATCTCTTCACTGCCATGCGTTCCTTCTTCCACTCGGGATCATAAACAGGCTCCATGCCCGGGATTTCATACACTTGATACAGGTTTTCCGCAATCTTGTAACGAATTCGCACTGGCGCTTGTGGGTTGGACGGGATCTGCGAATTTGGAGCTCTAGGCTGCGGCTCGGGGCGGAAGCCTGCCGGTAAGCCCTTGCAGATTCCGACAAAACCGTTGACGTAGCCACCGTGCCCCATGATCAATTGTGCCGCGATCGCCTTTGCAGGCGCGGTCGAACCAGACACAGTACTTGTAGAGCAGCCGTCCCAGTTCTTACGAAGAATGGTCATCCTATTGAAGCTGTCATTTCGTTGATACGTTCCCTTGAAGATGAATCTTGGCACTCCCTCATCTCCAAATCGCTCTTCGTATTCTCCGCAATCAAAGTACGTGTCAATCTCGGCGTCGTACCCCTCATTGACCAACGTTTGCACATGGAACGAAATCTCCTCCTGACTCTCCGGGGCGCGTCCGAGAAAATGCTTGTAGTTGAGTTCGATAAAGCGATACGGCCCCGAGCGTTCAAAGAAGCGCTTCTTGTACAGCGCACTCTTTCCAATGGCGCGCACGAGCTGACGCGTGGAAAGTTTGCCCAACAAAAAGTCGCTGTCGGCGGTCGCCAGCTCGGCTCGCTCTTCCTCCATGACGTACGAGTTGCCAAACACATGCTTGTATACGGCGGAAAGAACGTTCTGCTTGGACTGCAGGGCAGTGTCCTTCAACGTGACCGCGGTGGAGGGATCGTCAATGGACGAGAAGGCCATTCGAACGGCGCGCGCGGGAACGGCGCGCGCGCGCGGGAGGGCGCATGTTGAGGAAGAACGGGCCAGAGGCCTGCCAGTGAAGCTGGAGAGCACGGGATTGACGAAGGCCATTGTAGGTGGAGTGGGGGATGGCGGCGACGCGCGCGGCCGGGGCGGAGACGGCTGCGGGTGGTGGAGCAATACATATCGCTGCGCGCAGAAACCCCGCAAGATTCATGATCTCCGATGGCTCAAGATTCGTCGAGGGTAAAAGCGCACAAGATTCATTTTTATACTTTTTCCAGATATTTCACAGCGATCACGCTCTCCAAAAGCATCCGTTGGTAGCAGGACGCCGCATAGGAAATCGGCACATTGGCGTCGCCGAGTCAACTCGCGGCAGCGTTTTTTGATTGCTCCGAATTGCGAGCCCTGCGCATCGCCGAGCATCAACTCGTTGAACGACAGAGGGTTGCCTCTGGACAACGGCGGCACACACACACACACGCACGACATTCGTTGATTCTAGTCGTTGCGGGGCCCCATTTGCGCCCGAACCACGCCCCAAGATGCACGCCGTCGGCCCGCGATTGAATGTGTTCTTCACGCATTTGATGACCATGCTCTTCGTATTGGTCGCCATCGGATCTTCGTTCAGCTATATGCAGCTTCGAAGCAGCTCGCCCTCCGTCACGTTACGAATGACCGAGATGAAGTTTCTGTACGTTCCCCAGCATTTTGCACTGCTTTTCGTGTTTTGAGCGATTGCTAACAGCTGCGATGCGTTCTGCAAAAACTCGTAGACGCCAGTTGCAGAGGGAGCGATGCGATCAAGCGTATATCCGATTCGACCTCAATGCCGGTACGTCCATTCCTTTTGAAGCCGCGTATCTACTCGTCGACACTTGATTCTAACCTTTTAATGCAGACTTTAGAAGGATGTGGTCCTGGAACATAAATCATATGTATGTCTATGTAGTAGCCGAATACGAATCTGCCACACATCCGAGAAACGAAGTAATTGTCTGGGACAACATTCTCAGCGGACGCAACGAAGCGTTGATAGCCAAGAAGGGCCAATACAACAAGTATTCGCTCAAAGATCATGGCTATGCATTGCGACTTGCGGAGGTCACGTTGAAACTCAAGTATAACATCCTACCGTACATGGGCCCTCTTTTCTACGGCGAACAAGGCAATGCCACATTTACTGTCCCTGCAAACTACACCAAAGACTCTGTGACTTTTGCATGATTTTCTTTCTGATCGTAATTGCTCTCACTCAATGATTTGAAACTGATGTTGCGGTTTCATCCTAACAACGACGTAATGCAATCTAACTTTGATGTTTTCCACACCGTTGAAGTTGTCCAACGTTGGATGCCGAAGAGTGCCTTGAAACGGTTTTGCCACACTCCGTGCACATGTGAGCAAAACTTGTCTGAGACTCCGTGTGAACAAGCACCGGTCGCTTGTAAATACCGAATAAAACTAGCTACTTTGAAGTTGGTGTGAGGGAAGAAACTACCCTTTCTGGACACGACAGCACGATGCGCTCGGTCTTGAGATTCCTTACGACGCAGAAAAGGACTGTAACATATATCAGCTTCCTAGGGATAATACAGAGCGAAATTCTTCATCTTGTTTCTTCATAATTCCTTCGTGAACGTTGGGTTCGTTGGCGTTGCCAAGCCTTGCCGTTCAGAAGGGGAATCGGCAGATGTATAGTAGTTCTGTTTTTACTTGTGTTCTTGTTTAGGGGTGGCCTCGCCCCTGTTATCAAAGAAACCAAGCATTTTAAAACCATTGTTTTACTCGGCCCTTATGAGAAAAAATACCCTTCTATGCTGGTGCAGGATCCGCATGTAGGCGAATCGATACTATCGAACGACGATCAAAATGGGCGCATTGTCAGAGGTCTGCGTGAGAAAGTATGAATTTTCTAAAAATCTGTTTCATAGATGAAATTGAAGTCTGGCTACACAAACAGACGTGCGGAGCAAAAGTCTTGGACTGCGAAGACGAAGTCGCTGATTCTGGCGATACTTGACGTCTCCAATAGTTTGGGTCCACCAACCTTTTCCTTCATTCGTGCCTGTCACTCCACTCATCGTGTCTTTCATGCGAAAGCCCCTCGGACACCGCTGAAGTGTACCATCGAGCACAACCCCACGATACTCTAAACGCCCCAACCCTGTGTGTGACTCTCGTCCTTCCTTTCAGGTGCTTGGGCCGTCAGAACCGTTGATTCAGGTACTTTGCTCTTGTTTTTTTTCATTTCTGCAGCCTTAAGATGGCGATGTCTACAGCAAATGAACCTGATTCCAAGCCGAATCCTGTTGAAGAATACTTGCAAGCGAAGGATGCTTTAAACAAACTCCTATGTGAAAAACTCAAAGCCCCGCCTGATGTTCTTACCGAGGAGCTAATCGAAAAATTCCCCAGATTTAACTTCTATCCAACATTACTTCTTCTCCTCACCAAGCAACTTAAATCACCATCTCCGTTTGATGCGTTGCATGTGGTAGACATTGCGACAAGTCTATCGCTGAAGGAACGTCTAGATCAACATGCACCAGTCACGTACCTTCATTATCTCTTTTCGTTCATCACCCTCGACGATATCGTCGCAAACCTGGATGCTGTTCGCAAACGAATCACTGCACTACCCCGCACACCTCGTCGACAGTTGTACTTCATTAAGCTGTTTCAGTCAGCTATAGAACGTGACACACACGGGCTCAACGCAATCAGGTCTGGTCGTCTACGCCTAATGTTAGCTGAATCGTTACGTGCGTGGCATCCATCGGGTATGAATCGCCGAGGTGCGTATGCAATACATCCAATCGCATACGACCCGCTTCCGGAAAGCAATGTGGATGCCGCTTTATACAATGCGCTATGGGGTTTGCAAAAGTTTCTTCAGAATCCTTCAATTGCTGAAACAGAGAGATTGTGGAAAGAGGCTGCCAGCTCACTTGACACTGTCATATCGGCTTTCGAAAGTACAGCAGTAAGAAGTGACACTGTGCCTCATGGCGTGGATTATCCAACCTCACCTAATGTTCTCAACTTGCAGCTCGCCGACACTCACTTTCGTCGACACATGCTCGTTCAATACGCTATATTTCTTCACCACCTTGAGACAACTGGTTCCCTGCCAATTGGAGAAAAGGATACCCATGCTGTGCGGCAGAATGCCGATTTCTGCGGCAAACTATTCGGGAGGAACGGCAGTGGAGAACAGCTAAAGCATCGTGTTTTGGCACTTCTGGAGAAGGACGACGGCAATCGCTTAAAACACTTCGTTCAATCGTTGTTGCAAAGGGAAAAAGTGTGGCTTCGGTGGAAAAGGACGAATTACTCACACTTGGAGACAGGAGTGGCTAAATCACCCACAGTTTTCAAGAAACGTACAGTGTTATGGCATCAGAAGGATAAAACGACTGGGTTCAACAACTGGCTACAGCGAATCAAGTCTTTAGAAACAGCGCCCGAGAACGGTGATATATATGCTGCTTTGTTCGATAGATCACCCGTACCCGGTGTGAAAGAGCTTAAACAGGCATTACAGGAAGATTTGGACGATGCAGAGCTAGATGAAGGGTCGAAGAGAAAGAATGATCGAAAGTTCAAGTGGCGATCATTACGGACGTTAATGGATGAGGACGTGGCGGTGCTTAGACGGTTATCAGAGTCGATCGAACTCAACTTAGACAGGGTTTTGGACTCGACTACACATCCAAACACGGTTCAGAATCCAAAGGAGTGATGGAGCTCGCACAGATGCAACTAGCAGCACATGTAGAACGCCTCGAAAATTGTTGCTTTTCCCATACAGGAAGGTGGACAAAGGAAGTCCTAACGCTGCAGTGCTTGGATGGCATTGAAATTCATTTGTTAAGTTTGACCCCTGAACAGAAAAATGTACAAGTTTGGATGATAGGGCATCAAATGAATTACTAGGCCCGTGGAACAACATTTGCCAATCCTCGAGGCCCCACGATGTGGGCAGATGTGTATAGTTCCTATCGCTCCATACAGCCATCTACTGTTCGTGGGCCACTCCCAATATCTAGCCGTTTTTCTGCGGTCAGTCTGATAAACCTGAACGAACAGAATTCATTCGACGTTGGTTGCTCAAGTTACAAATTTTTGTGCTTCTACGGTCACGGAAGTATCAAGGTGTTGAAAAGTGCTCGAAATTGCCTGGAGTTCGCGTTCTGGTTCAAACAGTGTTGACGAACCTGCATGAAATGAAGCCACGTTTGCTCGCTCTTATCACGGTTTGCTCGCCATGAACACTTTGCGAGAAAAGCAGTCTGCGGTAATAACACCCCCCTTGTCACTCCAACATGTAGAGTTGGACATGGTTAGTCTTCCATTTCAAGGTTCTTCGACGTGGCAAACCGCCAATCGATGCTCGGCAGAGTTCCAAGCGGCTGCTTTAGCTCCGAATACGGGGAGCAAAGAGTCTGCCGGCCCTCTGGGTTCCCGTAAGTCTGATTTACGTACTGCGACATGGAAGGGTGTGCTCCGTAACGAAACGGATAAACGGATATGCGTCGATGAAAGCATTTGTTACGTATCGGGCCCCGTTAGGTCCACGAAACCCTCGTCATATTTTCCTTGTGGAAACTGGACTTCGCATGGTGTCCCTATCTCCGATCTCAGCAGTAGTGGACGGAGAATTCAATTTGTCGGGACCCTAACGCGACGGCGAGGGAGTGCTTATCTTGCTTACTCCTAGATGATATGATTGAGTTGGAATCCTAAAGCCCTAATCCTACTGTAGGATGAATGAATGAGTAGGAGCCCTGCGACAAACTCGAAGGAAAGCCTCATCAGATGATTCTTTGTCACGAATCGTTCCGTAACAGACTCAACAGCAAGATCCGTTTCGCCCCGTACAAAGTTTCGAAGATTTACGCCACAGGTTAGGCCGGTCGTGGTGACCGCACAACCGGCCGAAACGCGCATCTCTGAGGCACGAGTGTAGGTGAGTTTTCTGGTGAGAGCGTTTCTTTCAACAGAAACGCACTGTGGTACATAAGAATTAGACTACCGGCCCGTATTAGAGAGTGTGCAGGCGGTCTTGACGGAGCCCTCACCACGGTACTCAGAGAGGTAGCAGACATTTTCCTTCATTCACTTTTTCAACTCGCTCGCATTCTGGCAAATGATGTAGTTGAGCGTATCCTTCTATGATTCGTACATTGCGGAATTCTTTACCATTGTAGACTTCTGCACTGCTTAAAACTCAAAACTCCGCCCATTCTTAATTCCCAACATTACTCGTCTTCAGTTGAGTTAGGGGCTTCGCGATAGAAATCGCAACATTTGATCAGGTCTCGTTCACTTGGAGGGTTAGGGTTCCCGGATGAAGACGATAAACCCATTGATGCACCTGTGCGATTTCAAATTGATCTAGCATCTTCTTGGTACAGGTGCTTCACCTTATTACCTTGTGCATCATCTTCCCGCAAATGTACACCGGGGCCTGCACTCATGCCTTCAATTTTTGACGATTGTTCTTTCCTTCGTACCCATTTGCAAATCAGCATAGTGCAGCGCCTTACATATCGTGCGCCATAGTCAATCGAATACTCTGTATCCTCGAGCAGAGAATTGACCATCTGGATACGGCTGGCTCGGAATTAGTGAATGGCCTTACTTTCGCGCTATACCTGATCCTGAAAACCTTTTTCTCCCAGAGAGGGAGTGCAAATAATAGTAGTCTTATTCAGCTCCGAAATTGCAAAGAAGCAAGAAGGAGAATGTTCGTTTTGAAGAAGTTGAAAGCATTCAAGCTTCTGCTGCGTTCAAGCTGCATCCCCAGCTATCCATGTAGAAAACAGACCACTTTTTGCTTGTCTCCCCTTATCAAGCCCATCTTCATTCAGAACGCCTCGTCATAGCGTGCCCTTTAGTCGACGGCCGCTAGAGGTGAAATGAAGAGATTAAGAAGAAAGAGAAGGCTACAAGCGTCGGTGACGAAACGCTTCTGGTCTAAATCGTACATGAAGTCTAGTATCTTCTTGACTCAGACCAGTGATTGTGGCTTACCTAGTTTCTCGGCGTTATTGACTGCGGTATAGAGGTGATATTAGTTGTTGGTATTTATCGACCTCGTTGTAGAAGTTCGAATACTTCACAATTTCACGGAGAGAGAGAGAGAAAGAAAGAGAGAGACCAAGTCCCCTGTGGACAACAAAGCTGCCCTTTGTACTTCCAGCCCTGGTCCTTGCATGGATTGCTGCGAGTACAATTTGGGTCATCGCCTTGAAGTTGGGTGCTGGATGCCCCTTTCTCACTACAGCCGTTCCGAAGAATATGAAGTCGGGTTTGGGTCTTGTGCCGGCAATGGCCCATAGAAAGCAATGCATTTTCTCGAACTAAATGTGTCCATTCTTGGGACGCAATTGTAAAATGAAAGAGTAACGCGATTCGAAAGCTGAGCAGTACACGCGGCGTCGGATTGTAACGGAAACGAGAGCGGCTCTGCGGTTTGGACCGTCAGGGCGACTTCGAAACCAAAGCGCCCGAACACAGTGAACTGGGATGTACCGACGGTATTGGGGGGGCTCTCAGAGCGCAGGAAGATAGATTTCGACAACAAAACGACAAGAGAAGAAATCAGCGACTTCAGAAGTACAAGGGTATCCTTCAAGCCCACCACGCTGCTGATCGCAGCCCATAGGCTGCCCGTTCGTTTGAGAAAAATACCGGTATACCCAGCTTTTGCAGATAAAATGCATCAGTGGATGTTATTTATTAGAAAAGCATTTCAAGCAAATTGGGTTGAAACTAAAGATCGATCGGAGTGTGGAACGGAAAAGAGAAGGACAGAAAACTCTCTCTAAAATAAAAAGCGTTGAAGTACCTTCGTATGTATGGCATATGAAACACGGCTTAGAACCTGCGCACCAAGAAACCAGCCGAGAGAGGAATTGCAGAATGCTTCCTGGCAGGCTAGTACAAAATCTTTCTCTTCTCTTTCCGGAGGTTCTCAATGGCTGATACGCGAAAACAAATAGCTATCGAATGCCTTCTTTTACTGGACGTCTACAATGTCGTGATGATTTACATGCGTTTCCTAAATGAGCTGTTTCTAGCACTTGTACTAGGCATCTCAATCTCAATCTCAAACCGCATCGTACGGCGTAGAGTAGACCCTTGCACGTAGAAGGATTCTAATGTTCGCTATTCCATCAGCAGTCCACACGAATTTTTTAGAACTGGAGCTGGGTCATGGAGTGCAGTCTACGACCTAAGACCAGTGAGTTGGCAGACGGGTCCGCAAAACTCTCATGACTTTCAAAGTCATGAGAGCTAGACTTGTGTGATGATCTTACTTGCAGCGGTGCCAGTGCTCACCAAGGTAATGGCATCGATGACCTTTTGCTGGACACACTGTCGTATACTACACAAGGAGAACCTGTTACGGAAGTAAGCACTCACCACGCTATCCAAACATTGGGAGCATCCTGAAACACCAAACGCACAAAATCGCATTTTGTGCGTTTGTGTATTTGCGATTCATAAGCCTTCCTGAAATCACAAAAACGAAAACCGCCACAGTAAATCAACAGTCATTTCAAGAGTTTTTTTCAGTCGTTCATTCAAATATCATCACACATTCTGAAGCGAACGCACAGCGAGGGGAACGCGCAGCGAGAGCAGCCAATCGATATTCACTACCAAAGAGTACGCACGCTGAAAGTAATGTTTTGCGTCGGGAGCAGAACTCGGTCTGCGTGGCAAGCCCGCTGACCGAATTCAGCCCGATCGCAAGCGCAAAGTCATGCCGTGCGCTCAAATCATGACTTGGAGCGTCGAACAAAATGTGCATTTGCTGTTTCAGAATGCTCCCATTATAATTAAGGGCAAGTTGTTTTGGCGTATTCTAACTGGGTGAAGCGCAAAGAAACCTTCAACAGTACTGCACAACTTGAAGCTGTAGCCCCGATGTAAATTAAGGATAACTCTTGTGACGAGCCAACGAAACTGTAGGCGTGTTGATGTTTCATTGTCACGATGTAAAGATGGCCCTCACTAATAAGTCATGAACTGAATGCTTGCTTGCATTTTCAACAGAGAGGCCAGCCTACCTAATTCGGATATGTCTTCATTCTTAGTTTCCCGTGAAAGTGTTTTGATGCTTCCAATGTAACGGCTAGATCAGGGGCAAGGGTCGAGAGGGATGGTTTCTATCGATGAAAGTTTGACGTTGTGAACAGCAAATCATGGTCGGTAAATGGAGAGGCCGACCACTCTCGTTTCGCAGCTATGACGGTCATACGTTCAACTGCGTCGTGTAGACGGCGTCGGGACGTTGCCCAAGTGAACCGTCGCAGATGCCATTGAGTACCTACCGTCGCACGGACAAGCTTGTTGTTTAGCATACCCCTGCACATTCTGTGAATTGATCTTTACGCTGGCATGTGTTTTGCGAAGGCACTGTCCGTAGCTGTGCCCCGGTGACGATTATCACGGTGCCAGCGAGGCCCTGAGGCCAGGATTTGGCTCCGCCACCCCACCGATGTCTACACCGGCCAGCGACGACTGTGGGCCACTCACGTGCCAGCATGTCCACAGTGCCGCACCTCATCGTCTTGGCACCAATCACTGCACCAATTCTTCGGCGAATATGGGTCCCGAGCGCATATGCGCGTGCCCTAGTGCAAACGACTTGCACCAAGCTGTTGCGTGAGTGCTTGCGTAGCAGCGGTGCTGCACGCTCTCAAGTCCTGCTCAAACACTGGAAGCACCAGCGCCACCACCGCCAGCACCCACTCCGTCACCGTCAGTGTCACAGGCGTACAATGTCGTCTCCTTCATTCACTCTCCCGGCCGCTGCGGCTTCCTTGCTCGCGTCTTCCGAACAGCTCAGTACTACTGTTCGTGAACTATGTGAGGGAAGCTGCTTAAGGTCGTGGAAGATTGGTTTCGCCGCAATTTTGCTGGCAGAGGGGCTCTTATTCGCTCATATCGTGTACTTCGTGAAGAAAGCCACCGGTGGGGTTGGTGCGAAATTCAATGCAGCCATCCGAATTGGAAACGCTCTTGCGGCAGGCATCTTTTTGTCTACTGGACTGCTGCATATCTTTCCTGAGGCCGTTGAACTGATCAGTGGCGAGGAACACGCACATGGACGTATGCTCGGTGCCGGTATTCGCCTCCTTTCCAAGCTCGTCCGGGACGAGGAGGGTGAAGAACATGACGACGAGGAAGGAGAAGAGGGTCACGAGGGAGAGTTCCCATGGGCATTCCTAATTGCCGGAATTGCGTTCTACGTTCTCTTTGCTGTCGAGAAGATTCTCATACCGAAATTGTTCCCCTCTGTTTCCCTTCATGGGGAACACGTGAAGGACGTCGAACTCCAGAGTGATGAAGGTGATGAGGCGTCATCGCCCACGCTAGGTGGCTTCGGCTCCGGACTCTTTTGGCAGGGCCTCATTCAAGTTGTGGGCCTCTCACTGCATTCACTATTTGAGTCCATGGCGCTGGGTATTTCCAATTCGTTTGACGTTGCGCTCAATATCTTCATCGCAACTGTCACTCACAGGTGGGCCACAGCTGCCGCTCTCTCGTTCAAACTTATTCGTGGCCTTCGTTATTTGCCTTTCCTGGTGCTGGTTACCCTATTTTCGTCGGCAATTCCGGTTGGAGTTGCCATCGGTGCCGCTCTTTCCAGCCTTTCGGCCGCCGTCCAGGGTGTTCTGTTTGCGATATCGGCCGGTACTTTTCTGTACATTGGCGCGTTCGAGCTAATGGCGGAGGAGTTTGTCGAGCGCAGTGATTGGCAGTTACGTAAGTTCCTGTTCACTATTCTGGGAGCGGTGATCATCACAGTGATCACCGTGGCTCTCAAAGTGACAGGAGTGCATGGTTAGTTCATTTTATTACGTCAACGGGTGACATGCGTCATGTATGATGATCTGAGTCAAGCACAATGCCACTTCCCGGGGATACGATGTGAATCATTTGCACTTGAAGGCAATGGTGGCACCGAAGTCTCGAGAGCTGGCGTGCGGTTTGGCACCGAGTTCGGGAAGCTCACGAGTTGTCTAGACTGTGTGTACGCGGAAGTTCTGATGTGTTTTCCAAGTGAGAAAAGCCTCGTTTGGAGTAGGGGAACAGAAAGCATGGAGATGAAAAAGTAGATTGCCTTTCGTTCTACAACTGGAAGATCTTCAAAAGTTAAGCAATCCTGCAACGGAAGTAAATGATCATGCCAATTTATTTTACCTTCATCACAAGGGCAAGAAGGAATCTTCTAAACGCTAGCGTCTTGTGCTCGCCATCGCTCTTCTTCGGAGGTCACGTTCCGATTGTAGACTCGCAGGAGCAAGCTCGAGCAATGGCAGTCGCGTTGCATGTTGCCAAGGTGTGTGCTTCGAAGCACGCTTCGCCGCAAACCAAGAAGCCTTCGCTCATTTGCAAACTCTGCCCCGCTCGCACTCCTCATATTTGCAATGGATGTCATCTTCATGACAATGATGTCGACCGTTGTGGGACTTCTGGGAGCAAGGGCTCGATATATCTCACGAAAAGATAGCATGCGCCACGCGTTCCTGGATAAACCATCCACCCAACCACTACCAGCTTTGTTAAGAAATAGAATGGCAACCAAGGTCCGAACACCGGATCAAGAACGCTATCTGTTACCATCAGAAAAACTGTGGTGAACAGCCATGTGATGAGAATGTGAATCAGTTGAATGTTTGAAGCATTGTTCTTCAATGCGCGATAGCTGCCGTACGATGCGTAAAGATTGGCTATTGCGTGGCTGCGTGGCGATTGAGAGTCTGTTAGTTTTCTCACTCCTCACGTGGGTGGCATTGGGGTATACACAACTGACGCAGTTTCCAAGAAGAACTTACCAAGCGATGTTTGTGAGAACGTTGCCCATCGTGCACACATCACTGTACCAAAACACAAGCGAACTTTGCCTACTGACGTTCTGCTCTGTATGTTCTCCAAGCACGTACCGGAGGTATCCCTAAGGATACCTAACGTACTGATCTAAGAAGGTACCGCTGGTACCGTTGGTACGTCTACGTTAGGTAGCTCGAACATCGTAGAGAGCAGCTTGTGGAGATACCGAATGGCACTGTCACTTTTTTCGGGCAAAAGGCACCCTGGGGGTGTTACACCCCCGGGGTGCCGTATTCCTTCTGTAACACAGCACAGGCTGTGCTGCACAGCCAATCACAGATCACCGCAAAGCAGGTGGGGACCAGGGACTGCATTCCGCAGCTCGCGCCAACCATCGCGCCCATCAGAAGCCCAGCTGCGATCAATATGATACTTCACCATTCAAGTTCGTCAAAGACCCACTTGCATTGGATTTGTTACGAATGAAGACTCAGCTCCACACTTGCAACCATTTTAACGTGATCTTTCTATCGAAACATGCTTAGTAATGTCCGATTCCGCCGGCTCTCATCGCTCTCCGAGTCTCAAATAATCCATCTCTTTCGCACCGGCGACTTTGATGCGGCAATACGCCACTTTGTCAAGCGTCCGGCTGAATTACGTTCCGACAATCTCTACGAGGTTGTCGTTCGCGCCTGTGCCCAGGTGCCGGATTCAGTCGCGGCCAGTGCCGTGTTTAACAGCATGTCGAAACCCACCCAAGCGGCAGCGGCACATGTTGTATCGGCCCTGTGCAGGGAACGAAATGCCCATGCTGCGTTCCACTTTCTGCAGATTCTTCCCTCCATGGGCCTGGCTGTTGATCGCCGTTTTGTCTCCGCTGTATCTCGGGCTGCTCCTAACGATCGTTCGTTACTAACTAATCTCCGCGCACTACGGGCCGTACGTACAAAGCAACCGCCGTCATCAGCTTCTCCGTTTTTCCTACAAGAGGGCATAATTATGTCTGACAAACAGCCTCTGCCTCCTCGTACACGCCGCTATGCTGCTCAAGTTGCGGAGATGGAACACGCACTTTGTGCAGCTGTACCCAACATAGACAATGTGGAGCGGCAATGGAGTCGTGCTCAGAAGGAAGAACCACTGCAGTCCGACACTGCTGTGTTGTCGGCAGCTATCTCCGCATTCGTGGCATGCGGTGGTGAAGGTGCTGTCAGGGCTATACATGCTCTCATGAGTTGGGTACGAGCCAACTTATGTGAGCAGGATTATGGTACGCCAAAGTCCACATACACGTCTAACCCTTCCGCTATGGCGTTGCTGCTCACATCTGCCACCAAGGCTATTGCAGCGGCTTCATCGGTTGTCCCAAGTGTCTGTCTTTCTGCGTATGACAATTTGACAAGCTTGAATATACCCCTCTTTGAGAGCAGTCTTCCACTGACGGGCGCGTATTTCAAACTCCTACAGCATGCAGCTCTTTCGCTCGACGAGACACAACAGCGCATTGAACATGCCAGGAGGAGACATGTTCAGCTGGATGAACAGGCGTTTTCTATGGCACTTGGAGCTATTCTACGCTGTAACGCTCGACTGAATGACAGACTCGCTGCTGGAAAGGCCTGGATGGATACAATGCGAAGTGCTTGTATTCCTCTCAAAGTGCACACGTACAACTTATTCGCAGGTCAGTTGCGTTATTGTAACGATCCGGAAATGGTGACCACGCTGCTTTCTGACATGACAGAAACGGAAATAGTTCCAACTGCCGTCACTTACGGGCTCATATTTAGCGCTTGTGTGATACCGGGCGATTACAGATCGGCACGGAGAAAACAAGCGTTACCTGTAACTCGATGGCAACAGGAGCTGAGCATGATGGAGGAGCACATGATAAGGGCTGGCGTAAGACATACTCCTTATTCCCGTCTTTCACTTGCGAGGGCTTACGCTCATTTAGGAATTAAGTCAAGAGCGTTAGAAGAATTTGGAGCGTATCTCCGAAGCTCAAAGTCAGCTTCAAGTAAGAGAAGCGTCGTATCTCGCATGGAGATCGAAGACGCTTTTGATCAGATGATATACAATTTCGCCAATTGTCGAGAATGCAGACCAGATGGACCCAAAACAGCAATACATCTTTATGAAGAAATGAGTGAATACCAGATTCCTCCATCCGGTCACACCCTGGACTCCTTGTTAGCTGCGTACGTTAGGATGGGCGACACCCACAGTGCGATAGATTGTGCAAAGAAGTTCGTCTACCACGGAAGTATGACCTTGTCGCAAACGGGAATCATACATCTTCTCGAAGCTATTGCGGAGCTCCAAGATTCAGAAGCGTGGTGGAGCGTTCGAAATCTCTGCGTAGACAACAAAGAGTTGCTGATATCACCTGAACTTCGACCAAATGTTAAAGAATTTATAATCAGGTTTGCCAGGCGCCAACAACGAGAAGTTTGTAACGATATGATGTCAATCGCCGATATTGAAGTTTCTGACCTCGATTTCATCTTTAAGAAGAAGGAGTTCCTTCGATTCAGAACTCAAATGTCCAGGAGAGTGCACCAGCAACAAGAGGAGGCAGGGGTGAATGGCCTTGTAAGAACGACCGTCACAACTGACACTCGACAGTGTGAACAGACAAAAGCTAACTCAACTTCGAAACGATCTAGGACCCTTCATGGAAACTCTTTAGTCCCACTGTAGGGATTCCTTCCGTTAGTTCATGAAAAGATAAGGACAATAACGCTTTTGCAAGGTATAAAGCATTCACCTAATTTGGCTCATAAGCAGTACAAGGTGGTCCTACGATATCTCCACAACCTCTGCAGGATTCAGCTTCCGACGTTTCCGTTGTTCTTTTTCATCGATAGTCAAGTCGATGTTCGCATCCGATGGCGAAGTCGTTGCGGAGTTTTGGTCAGGCCGCTCTGATCTCATCCTTTTTAGGTCGAGGGCCATAGGGCCCGTAACGCCAGTATTATTAGCACCCTCATTAGCGAGCTTCGGTTTTGGTACGTTAGTTGTTGAGTTTGGAGTTTGGAATCCTCGAAGGGTTGTTTGCACTTGCTTTGTCTTCAGCCGACGCTTAGATGCCTGTGGTGATGTCCCCCGATACGCTGATTTGTTCCTGTTTACAACCCTCACAGCGCTCTCCGGATCTGCGCTTATCTCTTTGTCTGCGTTATCCACAATAATGGTGCGAACAGTTTTGTCTTCTGTTGCATCTGCTAGTGCTTTTGGCTGTTCTTTGAAATCTCCAGTCGAAGGCGTGGTGCACCCTTCCTTTATGCTTTGGGTAACGCACACCTCGGCCTCGATCGATGGTTTGATGTCCTTCGAGCTCTCTTGCAATTCCAGGTCTCGTGCGGACATGGTTGGTGTAGAACAGGTTGGTTGCTTAACAGGGTCAGCACTGGTTTTTGAAGGCTGGTGTTCGGGAGTTGGTCTGCATCGGCTCTCATTCTCTGCAGCTTCTTTCGAGGGTTGCTTGCGAGACGGGTCTTCGTCCGGTAGACTCGTTAGGTCGACAACAGGAGTATCGGCGACACTCTTTGGACATCGTAAGATATTTTCAGCAGGGTTAGCCAGACCAATTCTGTAACCCTGGGCAGTCGTTGTACTCTTTGTAGCAATCGATGCAGGTTCACGAGGTAATTGAGGCGGACTCACCGTTGGCACTAATGGTTTTGGGTGCGCAGAACTCTGCACTCCAGCGGTAGACGAAAGCCCCAAGGGAGCACTAGAGGTTTCAGGCGAGCTGGCGGTCTTCATCGAGGCCTTTTCCAAAGCGCGCGAAGGCAGTGGGCGAACCACCGTCACAGTGGTTGGATGTGCTGTCTTCGACGGAGACCGTGTGGCGGGGGATATATCTTCGTGTTTATACAGCCATGGTGGTGTGTTCTGTATTGACAGTTTTTGCCCGAGTTCTTCAGCTGTGAAGCATATCAATGCAACATATCCGTCTGCGGAACTGACAGCTACAGTTCGACCATCGCCGCTCCACGTCAGATCTGTATTTTCAGCCACGTGAAGACCCTTCACACTCGCAAACGGTCGCTGGAAGTTTTGCGTATCGTAGAAGAGAACCTGGTCTACGCAGAGAACGGCGAACACCATTCGGTATGTGAACTTTGCAAACGGACGGCTTGAGGGCTCGCTCTGGTTCTCTGTTGAAGGTTGAGGATAGTATCGAAGTTCATAGAGGATGGGGCTGAATCTCACAGCAACGGCTGGCTTGATAAGACCGCCACATTGGGCAGCAGGTTGCATCCATTGATTTCGAGCGAACACGTGAACTGCGAATTGGCGCTTAGTGGCGGGAAGGTGCACTCCTGAAGGACACGCAACAACGCTTCCATCGGGTGACCACCCTAATCGTCGGAAACAGTTCTTAAAACGAGCGTCATCCATAAACAGTTTTGTATCGTACACGTTCGAAAGATAAGCCACCTGATACCAATTGGTCGCATTGGAAGAAGTGAAAACACGCATTGTTCGATCGTTGCCCAAAGATGCAATGAGACGGGAAAATGGATCTATTGATACTCCTTGAACAAAGTTAGCGTGGTTGCGAAGCGTAACTGGAGACTTGGATGGGTTTTTCACATCCCATATCATGATGGCATTGTCAACGCTTGCCGAAACAAGTCTGGTGCCGTCTCTGGACCATGCCAAGTCGAGCACATCCTGCACGTGTGCGCGAAGAGTTGCGTATCGCGCCCATCTTTCCTTTCCATTATCCATCATGCCAAGCGGCTCATTTGCATGCTGAGTATCCAATCTCCAAAGAACGATTTCACCCTGGTCAGCACCTGTTGCAATCGTAAATCCATCGTGCGTAAACCGCGCAACGTTGACGGTGGTTGTATGCGCCCTCAGGTCGCAGAGCCAGTCCACTAAAGGCTGGGTTGTAGTAGCTGGAGAGGGTTGAATAATGTTATTGGCGCTGTTAAAGAAAGTATGAGGGTTGTCATGAAGCTTCCACACTCGCGCTACCTTGTCGCCTCCGGCTGTGACGAGCCGATTGGCAGAAGAAAGGTGAAGCGACCAGATGGATGAGTCCTCATGCCACGCGATTTCGATTGCCTTTGCGTGCATGACGGCTGGTTGTGGAAGGTGGTTCGCGGCGTGCGGGGAAGGCGGTTGCGCGGACTTGTGCGGGAGGCGATGTGGACAGCCGGTGCAGATGTGTTTGGCATGCGAAGTTGCGGTGCCGCAAATTTTGGCGCGAAATCGCAATGACGGCACTGGCGAAACAGAAGGCAACGCGCCAAAGCGCATTGACTTGCAGCATTACAAAGGATGTATCCACATGTCACACGTGGCGCACGCGTGAGAATTCACTTCTCGCCAGGATGAGCATCTTGCGCAAAACAGCCGATCTTCAACACAGCGCAATCGATATGATATCTACCGTTGGTACATCGTACGTATGATATGTCTTTCCAAACCGACACAACGGGGTGGCGACCAGTCACCCTTGCTCGAGGCAAGAGGATTATGCCTCACAACCCTCATAACTTCATTAGCAACCATGTGTGAAGAGGCTGGACATGACTTTGCGTACGATAGAGAATAATGGTGAATCAGCAATATGCACAACGCTGGTGTGATACTGCGCCAGGGCACGACAGGATGGCGGGCCAGATAATGCAGGTAGGCAAGAGGAGTATCGCGCTGAGAGATATTCCTCTTACATACCTCAAAGCCCTGGCAGTTATGTTAGCAGGCATGTGTGGCAGAGAGAACCACAGCAGCAGTCTACCTTTGGTACTTCAGCACTAATGCGCAGTGTATAGCAGAAGAGGAGTAGATCTCTCGCCACTGGGCCCCCATGGCGCGAATAGCAAGCGCGACGAAAGACATCTCGTTTTGGTGTGTCGGACTCTCTCCCCGCCTCTCGATATGTTTATGATATTTGACCACGTACGAGAGTATCAGGTACCTGACTGACAGCACATAATGGGCCACGATGGGCCGGAACGTAATCACCTCGAGCTGTGCGTTTTGTTGAAGCATTTGCTAATGGTGTTCGACAGAAACAATGCTTTGCCCACGTTTGAATCACAACCTGATTGCACGACTGCAATAAACCTGCTTTATTGAACCTCCTCCTACATAAAAGATATGCACTTTCTATCTGTGTATCCATAGACGGCTGTAAACTTTAAATTTTCGGCTCTTCTTCTGCGCCGTCAGCAGCATTCAACCCGAAAGCGCTCTGTAAGGTGCCGATGTCAGCACGACGGGACGATGAGCCACTGCAGCGGTGACGTATGAAACCGCCCGCGGGCAACAAGCTGGGCAGCAACGCACAGCCCGTTACGTCACGTTAGCCACACAGCGCTGCGCGCAACAACGCAGTTGCGTGCGAACACTCGTCAGAAGGGCGACCACGCCGCGGCGCATGTAAGCCAACATTAATCACGCGTGGGAACGCGTCACCAGCCCGTCGGGCGCACGCCACACTTCGTTGTTCGCTGCTGTTGTTCCGCTGCGCCGCGCGTCGCGTTTAAACGGCGACAGGCCTGCCGTGCTGCGTGCTTTGGAGTTTATGTACCCTTCGGGGTGCATCACAGAGTGCTGTCGTCATCTTTAAAGGTGACTAGATAGATATATCTTGATCGCCTCGTTGAACACATGGCGCTCGCTCTCTGTAACTATGAACTGTACCCAACGCGAAAGGCCGCTCTCCCTTTGTGCCTCATCCGCGGGGTCCAAACTCACGCAAGGCGCCCTCCACTCGAGCAAAGTGTAAACCACACCCCTCCATTACTCGCAAATTCTCCGACATCCTGTATCTACATGTACGTGCTCCATGCCATGTCTCCTGCGCTCCCAGCGCTATGAGCTCGATCACAAGGAGTGAGGCCTTGCTGTCGCCATCGTTACATACTCGTCCCCCCCAGTACAGTAGAGCTCTCAATTTGCACATGCGCGCCCATCTTGGTAAACACCATGTGGTTGCTGAGCAATATCCCCGCCACATACAACAACAGCCTGCACGAGCTGTCACATACTTAAAAAGGCAAAACCCTCCGTCCGTTCCGCATCAGCTTTCGCGACTCACAGCTTGTCTCCAACTTGCGCAAATTGCGAAGGTAGCTCCAGCAACAACTACCCCCCTTCCTTCGTCATGAATCGTTCACATCTTGTTCTTTCCGTGGCGCTCGCTCTGTCCCTCTCAATATGCAGAGCCGAGACACAGCCAGTGTCCTTCACCTCCCCCCTTAACCAACCTTGTGTCTCGATTCAGACCGTTGATATTCAACCGAACCACACGCTCTTAGATCCGCGCGAAGATTCCATCATTCTCTCCTGCCTCCTCATCCAAGCAACCACCGCATATATCCGAACTGGAAACTACAGCGTCACTGAGAACACCATCTCCTGTTCTTCGGAAGTGGCGTACTCGTACTCGTTCGCTCAGCCGCAAACGCTTTCCACCGGAGGAGCCACGCACTTCTGCGTTCAAGGCAGAGGTCCATACGCGTCGTCGTTCTGTGCGTTCTCAAAGGCTCAGGGAAATACTGTGTACATCTCGGCGGCGGTTACGGAAGAACAGGTCAGTGCAGTCTCTCAGCTGCCGTTCTTGGCAACCACCGTGAACTTCAACTTTGGAAGTTTGTTGCCCATGTTTGCCTATCGGGCTGCGATGGCCTTCAGCCAATCTGTGACAGATCCGGGAGAGCTTCGACGAAGAGTTTTCACCGGAAGTAGCCGCTATCCATCTTGTACATTCTATCCATCAGATCGACCCAACAACCGTCCATGCACTCCCATCAATCTGTGACACACATTCTTTGGGCGCTAAGTCCTTTATAATATGATTATGCCCTATACGACTCACCACAACATCTCTTAAGATTCCATTTTGCAACCGGTTCTCGCATTTTGTCGAATGTGTCCGCTGTGCCTATAAACACAAACTGTTGTCATTAGAGAGTTTACGCAAAAAGAAAATCTCGCCCAAGTATGGTAGCCACAACTGCCACGTTGAAGTGGAAAATAGGGCGTACGAGAATTAGAAATAGGGCTTACGCAAAAGCTTTTGCGTGCTATGGAATCATCCATACGTGCACGCGAAGAACTCGCGATGGTTCGTCAACGTGATTATAGCGTTCCGGCAGCTCGTAGTCGCCTCTATCGCCGCATTGCGATGGCTGCGAGCCTAGAAGAGGCAGACGAAGACGACCCTCTTGTTCCTTATCTGTGGTATCGTGTGCGGCAGGCTCAGAGAGATATAGGTAACCTTCGTCTCCGTTACGGTTACATCACTTCACACAAGTTTAATTTGAACGTGTTTTCCGATGAACAGTGCCTACATGATTTCCGCTTTAGACGTCAGGATATTGGACGAATTGCAAAGACGTTCATGTGGTACAAGAAACGAACTGCAAGAAACCGGTACAAATGTGATTGTATCACAGCATGTGCCATTGTGCTCAAACGCTTAGCATCCGCTTGCACCTGGTACGACGTTGAACCGATGTTTGGTATGCGATACAGTCATATTAGTGAGATATTCTGGGAGGCAATAGAAACATTTGTCGAAGCAAAAGGGCACTTGATCACAAATGTACAACAACCTATGCTACAGTCGCGATTAGAGCTTTACGCTACAGCAATCTCGAGAGTTGGTGCTCCCTTGAATTGATGTGTTGGCTTCGTAGATTGCACGAAAATTGAAATGTGTCGTCCTGGAGGAGCCCGTACTATGCAGCAGTCATGCTACTCTGGACACACTCGCAAGCATGTGTTAAAGTACTTAACAATCTCCACACCTGATGGGCTCATATTCTATTTGTTCGGACCCAAAGAAGGCCGCCATCATGACTTGACGGTGTTGAGAGCGAGTGGTCTAGAAGTAGACTTGGAAACCTGTTTATTGTATAATGGACTACAGTATTACGTATATGCGGATCCAGCGTTCTGCTTGAGACCTTGGATGCAAACCGCGTTCGAGAGACTGTTTGCGACTGCAGATCAGCTATCTTTCAACTGGTGTATGAATCGTTTGCGGACTTCTGTGGAGTGGAACTATCGCGATTTAAAACAGCTTTGGGTTCGGAATGGATTTTCACGTCTTTTGTGCGTTCGACGTTATCCAGTTGCGCTACTTTACATTGCCTCTGCGTTGCTCCTCAACTTTAAGATATGTATCGAGAAGGGAGGACAGGCTAGTCATTTTTTCTCCTGTCTTGCTCCAGACTTTGATGCTTATGCAAACACGTAATGTACGTTAAAATCTTTCGCCTACAGACGTTACACCTTCAATGTAACCCACTCCAGCCCTCCATTTCATAACGACATATTGAAAAGGTACGGCAATACTTCTGACTTCACTTGCAGTACAGGATTAGAAGAACGTTATGTCAGGCGATGAAGGAAGTACGGTATTGCGGCAGCAGTTACCACAGAGGGAAGCTTGGAAAGTATCAAAGATTTATGAAGATTACAATGGAACTGAGGGCGAAGTTACGTCTCGAAGGTTCATTAATTTCTACGAAAGATGACGAACCGGGAGGCCAGTGCAACCGACTGCGCACAGGAAGCGTATTCTTTGCTCGCAAGCATCAAACCTCCCTTGCCGGTTAACTAGACAAAAATCAATTGGCATGCATTCTTCACATGGCAAGCAAGACACAGACGTTGCCTCTCTCAGAAAAGCGCAAGAACGAAGGCTGTGTAGCGGCAGCAATTCGTAGTTGGGTATATCGCTCATGAAGCAAGTTCTTTCTGCGCGTGAAGGAGACCCTGAAACAGGAAAGGAGCAGGCTTGAACCTTTTGACAGCAAGCATTTGATTTCCGTTGTTTCCGAACACGGTGTCCAAGAATAGCATATGAAGACGCGCCTGACGCAGAACCCACGGCATTCACAAGTCGCCAAAACTGAGCTGCTTACTTTTACCGGAGGAGATGGGCGTATCTGTTGCATTTTGAATCAGGGCGGATTTGGCGGTGCGTGTATGCTTTCGAAACTCTGCGATGGATAACCTGGTGCCGATGGGAGCAAATGACGCAGCGAAATATACGCCGCCATGTTCCGCCTTGACGTAGAGCGAAAGAGCATGCAATCCGAGCCCCGATCCGGAAACAAACGAAATTGGCGGCGGCCCGGCTGTGACGACTTCAATGCGCTGTCGCTCAAACTCAACAGATTCAGCACTACTGGCATCAAACACACTCAAACTATAGTCCGAAGTCAGCAGCATCAAAAACGTTGTCGCGGAAGACAACCACTGCACGTGGAGAATACGCGACGCGGGGCCGTTCAAACAGGGCGGTGGCGACGCTGTAGCAAACACCGCTTTGTTAATGCAGCACGGAAAGTTCAGTGGAGGCGACGAGGGCGGTGTGATTGCCACTCTCCACCTCGTAGAGCGGCGAGAACGGAAGCGATGTGCGACGCGACTTTGCGCGCGCAGTGAGAGGGATCATGTGCATCTGGTCGTTGGATAATACGGCGGCGTGTGTTGGCCAAAGCGAAGGTAGCGTGTGCTGGGCGGCGTCAGCGGGCGTCTGTTGGTCGAGCGGTACGCTCTGCGGACGCAGATATGTGCGGAGAGAGAGCATTTTGGAGGCGCACTTGTTGACGGCGCAATGGGCCACACGACGTGGCGAGGATCGGGGGGATTGAAATGACGCAGTCTGTCTGTTGAAGCTATACGTACCAGTTGTGCGCGTCGTTTGGAGGAGTTTGGTCTGACGGTCTGGCAGTGGCGAGCCTCCTCAAGGTGGCACTAGGTGTCCCAGTTGTCCTCGTCATCGATTGGAACTCTTTTCATTGACCTCTGCACTAGAATTGAAGCATGCCCCCATGTTGAAAGTGCTACACTGCGGAAGTCACGGCTTGGACCCAGAAGAAACTTCTCTTCTCATATGTTAGTAGGATTCTGCAGCCTTAATCCGGATGAAATGAACTTCCAGAATGAATTGGGGACTCCTAAAGGGAACTGAGGAGGAGAGTCATCAACGAACTAGACGCGTGCGGAGCACACGAGCTCTGTGTTCTGGATCCCAGATCTGAGATGGCGAGGACGGGCGTGACCGGACCCGTGGGATTTGCACTGTGTGCTTGCCGCCAATTGGGAGATGAGCTGAAGGTTATCTTTGAGCATGGCCATCTGTTGAGTTACTGTCGTGCGCACTGGTAGAAGAAACGAAACATGTAGGAATCTAGAAACCTTTGACATAAGCATTTTCTCATGTGATTAAACCTACGCATTTGTCTTCCGTTCTGGCGCTACCTTCTCCGCTAACATCGTACCATTCATTTCAATTAATCTCGCACGGGCTCATGGACAGACAGTATGATACTATCCATTTCTCCAAATCATATCCCCTAGTCTTTCTTCTTTCTAAGCATTTCCACTAAACGCATGAACTGTTTTCGCTCCTCCATTGCCACCATACGCTCCTCTCTCTCTAGTGCATAACGACGGTCTCTTTCTTGCTTTTCAAGGTCAAAACGACGTTCGCGATCAGATTTATCGAGCTCAAAACGTCGATTACGCTCCTCCACTTCAAGATTGAAACGCTTTTCGGACTCAGATCTTTCTATCTCCAGCCGTTTCTCTGCGAGCTCAAGACGCTTCACTGACTCTGCTTGGAGGGTGATAAGCTTCTGTCTTTCTGTGTCTAACTTGTTTTCCTCAGCTTCCATGCGATCCCGCTCAATTTGCAATCTTTCTGTATCTACTCGGTTTTTCATATTCGCTTGCTTTTCTAGGTACTGACTAATTGCGTCTCCTGAAGATGTATCGTGCCGCACACGCTTCTGTCTTTCATTTGCTTTGTTGTGCGTCTCGCTGCCACTGCTATTACCTCTTGACGCTCGTTTCAATGCACTCATACGAATAATTTCACCAGCTTCAATCAATCGCCGCTCCTTCTTATTTTGTTGCTCTTTTTCTTCCCGTAATTGTTCGGCCTTTTCATCCATTTCCAGAATGAGGTCGTCTAAGAGTTCTTCTTTCTCACCAAACACTTCTGCAATACCGCTCGCAGACTCATTTTGTTTTACAGCGCTACGTCTCAGTGCTATAAGCCGTTTAAAACGGTCTACCAGTGTTTTTGTTGACGGCTTTTTTGTGTAGAGAAATACCGGGGAAGGTACTTGTGAGAGAAACGTCTGGAGCACTTTGTCAAATGCGGTCTCCGTGTGGCCCCATTTTGCTACATGTGCGTCTTCTTTTCGAACCGCGCGAAGCAGGAAGAGATCGTACGTATCAGTGAACCGAAACCGACGATTTTTTGCTTGTGAAGAGGGTCTTGCTGCAGTTTCATGTGGTTCAAGGCGTGTTTGCTCCGGTGAAGGGGACATGGACGTTTTCTCCTCATCAGTAGAGGCTCGTGCTGGAACTTGCGCCGGGTCCGGTGGGCTCATGGCGTCTGCACTGATGTTTGTATTGAGGGTTGGACAGAGATATGTCATGAAGAGCCATACGAGAATGTTTTCGTACGCCGCTCGGTTTGTACGAATTTTCGTACAGAGATCTCGTACAATTCTCGCACAGCTACTCCAGATCTTCCATCTGTGTGAGCTGTTTCTCATAAATTTACGAGATTTGTCGGTGCGTAAACTCTCAAATGACTTAAATTTTTTTCCGTTCCTGGTTCAGGTTCTCGTTCTCCAAAGCTCGGCAAATTCGCGAGGAAAACGAGGGCTTGTAACCAAGTTGCACGCTGCGAATCCGTTAGACGATCTTACGCAAGCTTTGCAGAGAAATAGATAAACGCTCCAGGAGACTGGTGTGGTATTTCGTAATTAGAACCAGAGCACAGCATACCGTTGGTTGGAAGTTAAGGATGTTTTTCTGCGTAACAGCTTGACATATTAATTCTCGCCAAATAGATTAATCGCTGTTTCATAAACGGGTCAATGAGCTCAGATTTTCATGATATGGCCAAGCCCGTATTCCTGACTGACTGACTACAGAAATATCGATGTAGTCTAGTCAGATTAGTCATAAGCTCTTGGGATCCACTTTTTGATCGTCTCAGGGCGCCAAATACGCCGTGAGCTGATCTTCTCGAGCACTCAAGGCTCAAAGCATAGCATCACTAGAGAAATCATGATGCCAATAATGGATACTGAGGCGGCAGCTACGAAGTCGACGGCGTTTATGCTCTTCATTAGAGTAAAGTGCTGTTCGTTGTTCGTATTCAACACTTTCCTCGACAACCTATCAGTATCCCTAAATGGCAATTTTTATAGAATGCTAAAAAGAGAAGCAATGACACCTATGAAAGCAGCTGCGTTTTGTATTGTAATTGTTTAAGAATGTTGTTTGAAAGATGGTGATTGAAACAATAGTCTCAGTCTTCTAACAACGTTTGGGTCTACTTTCGTTCGGTCCTATTACCTAAATTCGTAGTGACTATTTCATGACTACTTCTGACTGACTTGGAGCGAAATTCCATGACTTTTGACTTTCTACTTTGCAAAAGTAGTCTGTCAGAAATACCATATCTATGGCCGTCTGCGAGCGACAGTCTTCCCGCACAACTCTGGCTGCGTTTAATGTTGCTGATAGATTCTGTGCGGGTTCATATATATTGGAGCAGTGTGTTTCAGCTTGACAATGAGACTACAACGAAAGGAAACACTCAACTGCGGGCTAAGTTGGAGCCAAAAGGAATGTATGTGTTCCATTTCTGCGCTGGCATAAGATTGTTTATGACGAAAGCATCTGTAGAATTAGAGGTAGCCATGCGTCGAGCATGTAGGGAGCGCCGTTGCGGGTCAGCAACCCATCGCGCTGTGCTCCGTTATGTGCGTGAGGAGATTCAGGTCTCAAAGCCAAGCTCCTGCAAACAACAATTTAAGAAGAAAGAAGAGTTTAAGAAAAGATTTAGTAGTACAATATTCGAGATTTGCCAAACGGATGCGAGCGTTTCTTCTGCTTCTTCTTCTCCTTGTTCTCCGGGAAAACAAGGAGGAAACGAAGTGCAGTAGAAGAGGACTTGGCAAACAAACGACTTGTGTGTTTTCTGCGCATAATTATTGACTCCGGTCTTTCGCCAAGATGGAAGGGTTTGGGGGCCAATTGGAATCATAGCCGCAGATAGCAGGATATGAACGAACGAAGGACATGAGGAGGACAGCAGCGATTCTCAAGAGACCAAAACAAGTGGCGTTGATCGTTTATTCATTCTAAGATGCATGACCTTGCCAATGCGAAGATCGCAACAAGGCCGCGTCGCGGCTGCGAGATTGTGATGATTTTGGAGCCAGTCGCAGGCACGTGCGTACAGCACGCAAAACGGCATGATTGGTGCGACGCGCCGGGGGCAACAAAGCGATGCTTGCCGCCGTTCCGTTACCACCTGCCTCCGTCTGCGCGCGCCGCCACCTGCCGCGCCGCAGCCGCAGCCGCAGCCGCAGCCCGCGCGACGCGACGCCACGCCACGCGCCGCCGCGTCTTCGCCATCATGAAGCCGACGCTGTCGCCGCGCCAGCTGCACGGCACGCTGGTCAAGCGCGTGCAGTTCCTGCTCGACTTGCTGTGCGAGGTGGAGGCGCACCCCGCGCTGTACACCAACCACCGCGCGCTGCGCGCCGCGCTGCGCCGCTACGAGCACGTGTGGGTGCCGCTGCTGGTCAAGGCGTCGCTGCTCGGGCTCGACCCGCGCCGCCTCGCGCCGCCGCTGGACGTGCAGTGGGTGTGGACGGTGCACATGCTGTGCCCCAGGAAGTACGCGCCGGACTCGCAGAAGATGTGGGCGGCGTGCCACCCGCGCGCGCAGCAGGTGCCCATGATTGACCACATGCTCATGTCGCCGCGCCAGCGGCGGCGCGCGCTGCGGCGGACGCAGCGCTTGTGGCGCGCTAACTTTGGCGAGGAGCCGTTCGAAAACGCGTTTCTCCACGACGGGCTGCTGTGCGAGCGCGACGAGCGCGACGAGCAGCGCGAGCAGCGCGAGCAGCGCGAGCAGCGCGAGCAGCCGGGTGAAAGCGGCAACATTTCGTACGACGTGGTGGCTGCGTGCGAACGGCAGATGATGTTTCACCGGCATGTCGCAGTGCTGCCGCAGTACCGCCAGCGCAACTTTGTGCGCGACGCGGTGACGCGCTACTACATGTTCCTGGAGCTGAAGCGGCAGCACGAGAAGACGGTGCTGGTGCCGACGTTCGACACGGACATTGTGTGGCACACGCACATGCTGCACCCGCGCAACTACGCCAAGCACGTGCTCAAGGTGTGCGGCTTTGTGCTGCCGCACGACGACACCGTCACGGACCGCGAGGACGGCGCCGACCTGCACGACAGCTGGCTCGAGACGCTGCGCCTGTGGCACGCGCGCTTCGGCACGCCGTTCTGGCGACCGGGCGCCATGGGCCGCGGCAACGTCTCGCTGCCCGAGCGCCTGCAGAAGCGCCACATCTGCGCCGCCATCCGCGCGCTCGAGCAGCGCCTCGCCGCGCCGGCGCCCGCGCAGCGCGTGCGCCTCGAGCCGTTCGCGTGCGACATCGACGTGGAGCGCATGGCGCCCTGGAACAGCGTCGACTGGATGCACGCCGCGCAGCACAAGCTTCTGGCCGCCGCCACGCCCGCCGACCAATGCACGCGCCACGAGAGCTGGACGCGTGTGCGCGCGGCGGACGGCGCCGCCGCGCCGTCGTCGTCGCCGTCGTCGTCGCCGTCGTCGCTGGTGTGCCGCACCGTGCTGCAGTCGGCGCCGCCCGCCGACCGCGGCGGCTGCGCCGCGGCGCGCGGCCGCAGCAGCACGCTGGTGGAGCTGTTCCACCACGACGCGGCCGGCGCGCCGGCGCTGCGCGCGCTGCCGCTGGCGGCCGCGCACGACGTGGCCACCAACAGCGTGTGCGCGACGGCGGCGCGCTCGCGGCGGCGGCGCGAGTGCGCGCTGCGGCGCGACGAGCGCGCGCTGCTGCTGCGCGTCGGCGGCGAGGACTACGCGCTGCTGGCCGCGCCGGCCGCCGGCGGCGCCGCCGCGCGCGAGCGCGCGGCCGTGGCGTGGTTCCTCGCCGACGGCGCGCGCGCGCGCTGGCGGCGCGCCAGCCGCGCGCGCCGCCGCGACGGGCTGGTGGCCGCCGCCGCGCTGCTCGCGGCGCGGCGCGCGCTCGTGGCGGGCGCGCCGCCGTGACGCGTGCGCGCGCCGGTGGAGAAAAGCGCGGCGCGCTTTTTTGACAGACGCGCTGACGTCACGGCGAGCGCCGCGCCGCGCCGCGCGTCCATAAAAAGTGGCCCGTGGCGCGCGCGCCGCCCGCGCTGGCGGCGCTCGCCCCTTTCCGCCGCGCGCGCCCGCAACACCGCCTTCCCCCGCGCGCGCGCGCTCCCCTCCGCCTGTCCCGATGTGCGCGCCGTGACCGCGTCGTCGCGTCGCCGTTCACGTTTTGGTCGGGAGAGAGAGAGAGAGAGAGGGAGGGAGAGCGTTTCCGCGCGCTCCGCCGCCGCCGCCGCGCCGCCGCCTTCGCGCCGTGTTTGGTTGTGGTGGGTTGGGCGCCATGCAGGCCGCGCCGCCCTCGTCGTCGTCGTCGTCGTGCGGGCGCATTGCCGTGAAGCAGCTGCTGCTGGACGAGAGCGGGGCGCCGCCGGGCGGCGCGCCGCCGCGCGCGGCGCACGTGGTGGCGCCGCTGCGCGCGCGCAGCGGGCGGGCGCCGCACGGCGTGCGGCTGCTGCCCAAGCTGGCGCCGGCGCCGCCGTGCAGCAGCTCGTCGTCGTCGGCGGACGCGTCGCTCTCGGAGTGCGACGCGCGGCGCCGCAAGATCGAGCTGCGCAAGGCGCGCAACCGCGAGTCGGCGCAGCGCAGCAACTTCAAGCGCAAGCTGCGGCTGGAGCGGCTCAAGCAGGAGCTGGAGCTGCTGTCGCGGCACGCGTCGCGCCTGCGGGTGCGGGAGCGCCGCCTGCGCCAGGAGAACCACTCGCTCAAGAAGACCATGTCTGCTAGCACTTGATGGTACACGCCGTTCTTGTCTTGTTGTACTAGCGTATCTAGCCGTCCAAATTGCGTAAAAGCCGCAGTGTGCATGTAGCGTCGCGTGCGTTAGCCCTAGCCCCGCTGCGCGCGCGCGCATGCGCCCAAGCCGCCGCCACGCCTCCCGCCGCCGCCGCCGCCGCCGCGCCGCCGCGCCGCGCGCGCGCGCGCGCGCACGTGACACGCCGCCGGCGCCCATTGGCTTGGGCGCGCGTGGAGCGCGCCGCCGCCGCGCGCGCGCGCGCGCTTCTTGTTACCTTCTTCCGCCCGCCGCGCGCGCCGCCGCCGCGGCGCAGCCGGCTTGCACGCGCCCGAAACCTCGTCCGCGCGCGCGCGCGCCCAATCACGCGCCACCAGATGGCCGCCCAGACGCGCCCATCGCGCACCCCTCACGCTCGCTCCCCCGCGCCGCGCGCGCCGCCGCGCCCCTCCGCGCGCACCGCCTTCTTCACCACCTGCTCCAGGCAGCGCTCGTTCTCCTCGTCCCAGAACCAGTGCCCCCACTTCTTGGCGCGCGCCGTCTTCTCCGCCACCCCGATCACAAAGTTGTTGTTGATCACCACCGGACTCCGCGACCGCTTGCTCGTGTACACCCCCCCGTCCATCGTGTACCACCGCCCGTCCACAAACTTCTCCATGTCCAGCGTCAGGAACGACAGCGGGTAGCTGCGCCGCCACGTCTCGTTCCGCAGCACCAGCTTGGTCAGCAGCGACTGATCGTTCTCAATGTACGTCCAAGAGTCCGCCTTCTTGCGCTCAAAGCGCCCCTGCGCGTACGCCTTTTCAAACTCGCTCACAATCTCAAACCACAGCCTGCGCGTGGCCAGCGTCGCCCGCAGGAAGAAAAAGTTGCCCGACACCTCCATCCTCGTGTTGATCGTGCCCACAATGTCCGCCTTCTGCTGCACCAGCGCGTCAATCCACGGCTGCGGGTCCTCCAGCCAGGTGGCGTCGGTCTCGAAAGCAAACACCGAAATACCGTTTGCGAGAAGCTCCCCAATCAGCTGCGTGCGCTCCAGCATCAGCCGCCAATAGCCCGGGTTTCCAAACTCGTGACCGGTGTCCTTTCCGCCCTGCACGTCATCCAACAACACGGTAGCACTGCCCTCCACAGCCGACAGCTCGCGCTGCGTCTTCGCGTCCGTCGCCGCCCACACAAGACCGCGCGGCCGGAAGCGCGCCACGTCCACGTTGCAGAGCCACGAGCGCGCGGTGGGCAGGAAGATGTGGTTCACCAGCGTGAACGACAGCACGCCGCCCTGCTCGCGCGCCCGCTGGCCCAGCTCCCTCACGGCCGACCCGAAGCGCGCGGGCGGCACGGCCGCCCCACTCGCGTCGTACGCGGCAAGCGTGCCGTTTGACGCCGACTGCGACTGCGACTGCGACTGCGACTGCGAATGCGACGGCTCCGGCGGCGGCGCGTTCAGCACAAACAAGTGATACTCGCTGAGAAACTTGGAGAACCACACGTTCCAGGGCGCGCGCGTCCAGCCGGCGGCAGCCACGTCGCCCATGCTGAGCGCGGTGCCGTCAATGCCGGGCCCCGTCGGGTAGCGGTACCAGTCGGACCGGCGCAGGCGCAGCCACTCGTCAAAGTGGGTGATGGTGTCGGTGATTTCGGACGAGAGCGGCAGAAACGCGTCCAGCGCGTCGCCGTACAGCAGCGGCGACAAGAACGGCGCCTCGACGGGCAGCTGCCTCCACGACGCCGGCTCGTGGTCCGGCGCGGACGCGCTCTTCTTGACGCGCGGCGGCGCGGCGCGCAGCGAAATGGCGGCCACGTCGGGGCGGTGCGCGTGCCTGTCCAGCATGCGGCGCAGGTGCGCAAACGCGTGCGGCGGCAGGCGCACGCCGGCGCGCAGCAGCAGCGCGCCGCGCGTGCGCAGCGGCAGCAGCGCGTCGTCGTACGGGCCCGCGGAGCGGTGCAGGCGGTGCGCGACGGGCAGCGCGCGCAGCGCGTCGGCCGACGGCGCCGAGAAGTGGTACACGCCCACGGAGAGGTTGGCGTCGCGCGCGGGCGCGAGCAGCGCGCGCACGGTGGCGGCCGTGCGCGAGAAGTTGGAGCGATCGGCCAGCACCAGCACGGCGGCGAAGAGCAGCCGGTCGCTGCGGCGCGCCGGCTCGGTGAGCACGACGGTGGGCGCGGCCGGCGGCACGAAGCTCACGCGGCCGCGCGCCTGCGACGCGCGCGCCAGCGCCAGCAGCAGCGCGGCGGCCAGCAGCGCGGCCAGCCACGCCGGGCGGCGCGCCGCGGCCGACGCGGCGGCGGAGAGCGCGCGCGAGCGCGACGCCACGCCCTTCATCCTGTTGCGCAAGCGCGCGCGCAGCATGCTGCAAGCCGCCGCGCGCCGTCGCCGCCCCGCAGCGCCGCCGCGCCGCGCGCGCGCGCCCTCAGGCGCCGCGCGCCGCCGCCGCGGCCGGCGGCCGACACGCGCGCCGCGCCGCGCCGCGCCGCGCCGCGCGCGCTGTCAGACGGCGCCCACTGCGCGCGCGCCACTTGGCGCGCGCGCGCGTGTGCGCGGCGCGTGCAAGCGCCGCGCAAGCGCCGCGCGTGCCGGCGCGCGCCGGCGCGCGCCGCCAGTGCGCCGCGCGCCGCGCGCGCCGCGCGCCACGCGCGCCACTGAGAGCCTTCGCCACAAACGGCGCGCCGGCGGACAGCGCCGCGCCGCCCGCCGTGTCGGCCCCCCACTCCGTCCGCCGTCGCGCCCGTCGCCGCCGCCGCTACACCGCCGCCAGCCTGAGCCCCCCCCTTTTGCCGCGCCTTACCCCACCCCCCCAGCTGCTCATACCGCCGCCCCGCCCGCTACATGCCTCCCCCGTTGCCGTCCCCGTCGCCGCCGACGCCGACGACGCCGACGCCGCCGCCGCCGCTCGCGCGCGCCTCCGATGCGCTGGGCGACGACCTGCACAAGGCGCTCGCGCTCTTGAAGCGCGAGCGCCTCATCGCCGACTTTATGCTGCGCCCGCCGCGCGCCCCCGCCGACATCCACCTGCTCACCACGTCGCGCCCCTCCTTTATACTCTCCACCGACGAGGAGCAGCGCGGCGCCGTCAACGGCAAGATCGCCATGCACTACCTGGGAATCCCGCTCTTCTCCGAGCGCGCCGGCTTCTCGGGCGGACTCGTCGTCACCACGTACACCGCCAGGACGCACCCGCTGCACGCCCCGGCCGTCATGGCCGACGTGCGCGTGGGGCGCTACGTGCGACACAACGCCACCGGAGAGTGGTGCATCATTACGCGCAACGACCGCGACCGCGTCACCCGCCTGCAGTACGTGCGCGTCATGCACGACGTGCTGCGCGAGCGCATCTGCCTCACCTGCTCCTCCGATCTGTTCGAGACGGGCGACATCAAGGGCAGCGTCTTGTTCCAGTGCCACGACCGTGAGTGGCGCTTCTGCTCCAACTGCCGCTCCTCCCCGCGCCGCGCCTGCGCCTGTGCGCCCTCGTTGCCCTCTCCGCTGCTCTCCAATCTCACCGGTTTGTCGCAGGCCGTGTGGCGCGTCATGAACGAGGGCTCCGCCTCCTGGCAAGGTAAAGTTCGTGTCACTGTAGTCGGCAGCAACCTGCAATCCTCCAATAGTGCCCCCTTTGATGCTTGTATGGACGTCTTCAGCTCGTACAACCCTTCTATAGACAACCTTCTTGCCACCCAAATGAAACGCCTCGCCATCATGGAAAAGGTTTCAGCTTCCACCAGCATTCCAGCCCCGATTGCAAACTTTGACGAAGATCATAAGGCCTACGAACAACTGCAACTGTATCGCCATCACAACGCCTCGCACTCTTCCTTTCATCCTCAGCAAACTGCATTTGCCTCCGTCCCGCCGCACACCTCCTCTTGCTTAGACACTATGGCTTCGCCGCAGCGTACACCCTTGTTGTCTCCCTCCCCGCCAAAGCTGTCCCCCGAGATTTCTCTTTTGGCGAGTCCCAAAACCTCCCCACTTGCTCCACATTCAAGTCCGCAACCTCTGCATGGCTCCCCTCCCACCTTCCCATTCTTCGAGCCCGGCCATCTCGAAGTTGCCGATCACTTCCTCGTCCCGCCCGCTGTTCCCATTTCCGAACCGCTCATGGAGCAGCCCATGCTGCCTGCCGATCCCAGCACTTTGCCGGCTGGCATCGAGACGTGCTTGCACGGCATGGACTTTGAGGACGATTGGTGCTCATATATTGCGAGCGACCAGGACTCTCGTTCCGTTTCCTCTACTTTGTCCAATGCTGGATCCGATGTTGCTCCCTTGCCCGATAGTGTTCCTTGCGTCGAAGACGTTATTGAGATGATCGATCCCGAAAACGACCTTCCGAGTCCGCCCAACCCACCCAAGCGGAAACAGTGCCTCCAGCCGCAGATAGCCAAGAAACCGAGACCGCTTGCTGCGTCGCAACCAACCTTGAAGCCCAAACCGTTGGCACCGCGACCTGCGGGTATGAGCGTGACGGATGGCTTCATCTGGCAGATTGGCGCCTTTGCGGGCAATGAGGCCGTTCTTGCCGCGAGGCTGGAGGCAATGGAAAAGGCTCGAAAAGCTGAAGAAAGACGTAAGAAGAACCGTCAGGCTGCCGCTCGTTCCAACGCGCGAAAGAAAGATATTATGGACGGCATTCGCGCTGAGATTCGACAGCACAAGTTGAGAGAGGCTGAGCTGAGAGAGAAAGAGGCCAATCTGCGCAGCGAGAATGAATTGCTGCGCCAACGCGTGACGGCCAAGCAATAACCATAGCAGGGTGGGTTTGCGAACGGTTGTTGGCGTTGTGCTAGTTGGTCTTGGTCCAGAGTTCTGCTAAAAAGGCAAGGTTCTCGTGAGATGCTCTCCGTTTCGGCTAGTTGTGTCTCCCTTTTGACATTCCTCCCGCAACACTTGTTGTGCCACGAACGGTGCGAACCTTTTGTCGGATTTGCATTTTGCGGAGAAAAGGAGTGGTCGGAACAAGGCCTCGGCAACGTTCAACAATTTAGCGATGTGTCGCTTCCCTCCCACATGATTTTATCAAGTCTTACTATTCGTTTTCCGTTGACTCCACAACTTGTACCATATTGATTTTGTATCTGTAATCTTTTTTTTGGAGAGAGAGAGAGAGAGTGTGTGTGTGTGTGTGTGTGAACCGCTGTGGTAACTGGGATCTTCCATTGCCAAGAACCTAGTGCCGCGGTGGATCATTGACTGCGATATGTCGCATAATATGAGCTACACTGTGTTTGAGATTTGCGTGCATGATAATCGTTATCAACCTTTGTGTGACCACTGCAACTGTGGGATGAACACTCCGCACGAAGTAATATTTTGTCAGGCAGCTCGAAGACGGGGTTAAAAGCAGCGTTTACGTTAGGGTACAGATTGTCACTACTGTACCTAGATTTCGTATTCTTGACAAAGCAAAGTATTAAAGAGATTAGCTTCCATTATGATGCAAGACAAAGTTGACAGCGATGCTCACTTGTGTAGTGTTCGAAACTAGCGTACTGGGCTGCATGTGCGCACTTTGGAGAACAGTGGAAGTAGACGTTGCGTGCAACACTGGAACTCCAACAAGCATTGTTATGCCCTGAAAGAGAATTCCCGGACACAATGGCGATTGAAACCAGTTGCTCGAGCACATAAAGTTGTACTGCGCCACGATGTAACCAACATTTTCGGCAACGAGACATATATGTCGGTGCACAAGTAAAGTGCGAACCCAGGTGCGTTCTCGTGACTTGCAGTCATGTATCTGCAGCGCCATGCCAGATGTGCACATGAGATGACTCATATGCACCAGCGCAAGAAAAAGAGCCGCACATACGAAGCACTATCGTCTCGCACTAAGTTAGGAGTGCCAGACTGGTACGGGGTTATTGCGCACAGATATGGAGGACCATTTCGGACAACAAAATCCAACGAAGAGAAAGTGCGCGTATACCGACACCTATCGTCTCGCATGTGATGCGGATTGCCAGAATGGTGCCGGCTATTGCTCACAGATATAGAGGAGCAATTCGGACAACAAAATCCAACAAAGCGAATGCGTTCACCATCGTGATGGTGTGCTGGAAGGATCTGGATGAGAAGAACGACCAGTGATTGTATTGGTCACTCGTATCTTATCCAAAGACTCTTGTATCTCACCGAGACTGTTCGGAAGATCTCATTGTATGGCTGGTTTCTCCCGCCGATTGGTTTCTCCCCCCGATCGAGCCGAGTCTATGAAGCGTCTCGACGGCAAGGGCGCGGCGAGCGGCCACAGGCGGTGCGACGGTTAGGCGATGGGCGGCGAGGCTTTAGGCTTTAGCGCTGACGTGTATCAACACGCCGTTTTGCTGTACCATAAAGCGTGCGTCTTACTGTAAAGCGGTGGTCGGCTCTCGTTATCATCTATGGCGCATACTCTGCAGAACGCTGCCGCCTCGCAGATTGTTCGCGCCGTCGCCCGTGCCTGACATCGCGATCTCGCCGCCTGCGCTGGCATCATCATGCCGCCGTTGGGGCCGTCGAGCAGCTTCGTCGCGAAGCTATCGTCACGCGGCGTAGTTCGCGTTCATGGCCCCGATTCGCTCAAGTTTCTCCAGACGCTCATCACCAATGACTTGCACCAAATCTGCAACGGCGCATCGCCAAACGCCTGCGCAGCCGCCTTTCTCAATCGCAAAGGACGCGTGATGTTTGGTGCCATCATTCAGAGACAACAAGACAATGACTACTTGATCGACCTCGAACATCAGCAAGTCCCCAGTTTAATCAACCATATGAACATGTATCGGCTGCGAGCCGATGTGCAAGTAAGCGATCAGTCGCACATGCACTCTGTTTGGAGCTTGGTTAATGTCGATCAAGATTCACTGCGTCACGATTCCCGCGTGTTCGAAGATCCACGTTTGGGGGCTCTTGGACTGCGAGCAATTGTAGATGACAGCTTTAGTCCTCCGTCAGATGTGCACGTTACAGACGAGCAACAATACAACTGCCTGCGAATCTTGAACGGCGTTCCTGACGGTTCGGATTTTCACAATACACCGCTACCGCTTGACCTTGCGCTACATTTGCTGAATGGTGTTTCCTTCAACAAGGGCTGCTACCTGGGGCAGGAATTGACAGCCAGAAGTCACTTCACCGGCGTGCTGCGCAAGCGCATCACGCCAGTGATCGTAAGCGACAGTAACGATTTGAGCGATAAGTATGCATCTAGCATGGTGTCCGACGCAGCTGATCTGCGCCTAGAGAGCGGGGCAGAACTAATGCTACAAGGAAAGAGTAAGGCGGTAGCAAAGGTGAGTTCTAGTGTGCACAATATAGGCATGGCTGTGATACGCCTCACAGACGTGTTCAGCGAGGAAGGCACGCGCCAACTGCATTTGCGAGATGGGCGCTCGGTGACGGCATGGCGGCCGCAGTGGTGGCGTGAGCGCGACAATGGGCAGGTGCAACATGAGAGCAGCTGAGCATCATTGCAGTTGATGATCTAAATCGCACAGCGGCACGTATCGAACGCCGCACACGGAGCTTGTTCTGATCTGGCCATCTTGGTCTTTCTTGACAAGCATAAGATGCTGCGGTCCGTATTCCGGGCCGACCGGAATGATCATCGCCCCGTTGTTTGCGAGTTGATCTAGAAGTGGTTGTGGAATGGTGGGAGATGCGGCTCCAACATGAATGGCGGCAAACGGTGCCTTTTTTTTGGGAGGGGGGGGGTGCGGGGAGGGGTGGCGTTAGCAGGCAGCAAGTAGAGCAGCAGAGCAAAGAGAAAAAAGGAGAGAGCGAGAGCACTTACCTTATCGACAGCGCCAGCGCGGCCGTCAGCAGTGCGCATGATGACCGGCGCGGACGGCACAGCTGCATGTCGAAAGGCGGCGAGATTATTGTTTGCGAGCTGGGTGAGCTGTGCGGCGTGCTCCACGCCTACGACACACCCGCTGGGTCCAACGAGTACAGCCATGAGTGCGGCAAAATAGCCGCTGCCGGCGCCGACATCCAGCGCGTGGGCGCCGGCCTCGAGGTGCGGCTCCAGCAGCTGCAGCGCCATGGCGTGCATGTGGGGGGCCGAGATGGTGGCGGCGCAGGGCAGCGGCTGCGGCGAGTCCATGTAGGCATCGCCGGAGTGGGGGACGAAGAGCTTCCTGTCGACGGCGCGCATGGCGCTCTCGGCGCGGACGGAGGTCAGCAGCCGCTTGGTGACGAGATTGTCCACCAGCGCGGCATTGGAGGCGGCGGAACAGGTCCAGGCCATGGCGGCGACGCAGGCGTTCACGCACGGAAACACGAAGGCGGCGGCGGCGGCGCGCATGGGAGGGGGGCGCGGTGCAACACGCTGCGGCGCAACACGCTGCGGCGCGTGCGCGCAGCGGCGCTGGCGGAGAAAACGCGCGGCGGTGTACATTTCCGCCCGTGCGCGCAACAAGCGGCGGCGCGCGCGGCGCATGCGCCGCGCGCGCGCCGCCGCGGCGCCTTTTCTGACGTGTCATACGAATGAGAGCTGCAGCACTTGCCTTCGAATCTCACGCGCGTATTTCAGCCTTCCACAGCCGGCGCCCCCGCCGCCCCTCTCCGACCCGTGCCTCCGCCCGCGCCGCCGCCTCCGCCGTCGCCGCCCAGCCCGCCCGCCGCCGCCGCCGCCATGTCTGCCTCCTGCTCGCTGGACAAGCTTCCGTGCTCCGTGATGAACATCCCCACGCTGCTGGTGGTGCGCCTCAACGGCCAGGCCACCGGCTACGATCTGTCGTCGCCGGAGCGCCGTCGGTACGACCTGCGCACGCAGGATGACTGGCATCAGTTCCGCATGATAAGCTTCAATCGCCGCCTGCAGCGCATGTCGCTCGCGGCCGCCGCGTCCAAGCCGAGTCTGTCGCCCAAGCACGTGTCGCCGCGCGACGCGCTGCGAACAAGACGCGCGTCCAACAAGACGAAGCGCGCGCCCAAGCACAAGCAGAAGCACGCCGCGCTCAAGACGTGACACGCGCCGGCGTCCGTCCTCGTCGGGAATGTTTTTTTGTGTTGCCCCCTGTCTCTCTCTCTCTCTTCTCTCTCTCTCTCTCTCTCTCTCTCTCTCTCGCTCTCTCTCGCTCCTAACTCGCAGCTCTGTACAAACAACAACTTGGTCGACTAGAACAGCCGTTCTCAAGCCGGTGTGTGTCTAGCACACCGTTGCGCGTTCTGTAGTGGCCGCGCGCGGCGCCGGGCGCGTACGGCCTGATACGAGCGCCGCGCGCACAACCCTAACGAGCGGAAGCGCGCCAAGACCTACTGTTTGAGTAAACGCCATCAACCGTGGCTTGCAGATTCGCCTTTGTTTGGCCGTTGTGCGCGCCTTCTTGGTGCCATTGAGGCGCGAACGGTGGCAGCGTGCCCGCCGCAGGCGGGCGGCAAGCGACTACGTCATGCGCGCTGGTGGCGCATGCGCGCACGCACGCGCCACGCGTCGTGGCTGGGCGACGTGGGACAGCCGCCGCCAATCGCCGCGCGCCGCATATGCGACGTGCGCCCCGCCCGACCTCATCTCCGTTTCCACTTGTCGCCGCCCTTGTGGCTTGGCTCAATCTCGCCGTCTCCTCGAATACGCGCCACAGCCTTTTGTCTCGAGGCTGCGAATCAGCCCAACTTCGTCAACCGCATGCTTCCAAATCCCCCCGCCAAATGCCGCCTGTTTCGGCTTCTGCTGCGCCATAACGCTGATCACGAGCCAAAATTCGCGGTCGGAAGCAGCCGGAAAACCGTTCCACATCATCTCGCTTTGCACCACAGCCATCATCAATCCTGTGATGCGACAGATAACCCAACGGACTTCTGTTTTCGTTATCTTAGCCAAGGTCAAGTCGTAACCCCCGCCCCGCTTCATATCCTTGTCTCTTCGCTGCTCTTCTCCGCCCAACGTCGGTGTAAGCCATATGATACCGCCATGATGCCCGTAACTAGTCAGACGCGCCTTCGCATCAACTCGAGTCTGGCATGATTTCACATCATCATGATATCGCGGTGCTACTCGAGTACAGTCCTGCTACTCGAGTAGAGCGATACAGCGACTAAATTTATCAACGTTACCATCCTACACTCGCACGGCAATTGGCAACCGACTGGCGCGCAGTCATGTGTTCTGTTTGACAAACATTCTCGGCACCGTTCTGCGTCCTTGATGCAATGCTTTGACGATCCGAATTAGCGCGGCCCTTCGCAACCGTTGATTACATGCTGGGCACCGAACCATCCCAATTCACCATCATTACCATGCGGTGAATTCGCCGCTCTTGTCATCCTTAACACTACCTATCAGACAACAAGCACACTGTGAATTGCCCCGTTTGGCGCCAACTTCTTCCAAATAGCCCAGTGGATTTATATGTGCGCCTGCCACGAAACTTTCATGAGTTTAGGCGCCACTAGCGTCATGGACAAAGCTGAAACAAGTTCTGCCCGTCCCGTTACGGATACCTTGCACTACATTGCCGTTTTCATCTACCCTTGGGTGCGAGAGAGATGATCGTACCCCTTGCTACTCCGAAGGGGGGACGGAAAGCCACAACAGAGAGAAGAGCAAGCGCTCATAATTACAATGCCAAATATAAAGATAAAAAGGTACCTTTTCGTATAAAGTTTCAGTCAATAATAATGAAATTCATTGCAATCTCGAAACAACAACAAACGCCAGCCCCAGCACCCCGCCCGCCGTGACGGCGAATATCGTCGCTGCGCTCAACGCAAACGCCTCTCGCCGCCCCTTTCAAGTCCCGTTCCCCTTCACACGCTCGTCCAGCGCCCGTTTAACCGACTCACGGTGTGGGACTGTATCAACCGCGACACAGGACCTTCTCCACCCCTGCGGGAAACCTTTCCACGTCACAACACCCGTAATTGCGAAGCTTCAAAATCTCCCGGCGTTGTCCAATAACATAACCATATCCTCTGCGTCTCGCGCAGTTGGCCGCACCAGCGCCGTTAATCTTGCGACTCAGCAGCGACGCGTTGTCGCATTGTCTGGTTCATGTGCCGCGCTCTGTTGCATCCGCCATGACTGGAACACATGAAATAAGTGCGTCGGCGCCAGCCGTTTCCGAGCCCCCTCCTTCTCCCCAGCTTCGGCCGCTGGAAGAAGGCGCAGACGCAGACGCGGCACAGAAGGAGGACGAGCCCAAGATGGGAGAGGGGGTTTATCGTGAGTGGCGCGTGCTGCCCGTGGCATGCCTAACTTCCATTGCGACCATTATCGGGTCCGGAATTCTGGCTCTTCCTGTCACCCTTTATGATACTGCTGTACCCATTTTTCTTATCCTATTCACCATCACTTTACTTGCTCAAATTGCTGTCATCTACGTCGTAATTGAATTGATTCAGCGCGCACGAGAGGATATCGCTTACATTCATGAGCCACTTGACTTTGATGAACCAGAACAACCATCCTCAACAACTGAAACCGAACCATCCTCTCCAAACTATGACAGCATTTCACAGTCGCCAAAACCGGCCGAAATCTCCCTCTTCACTCTTGCTCACCTTTACCTAAGCTCACGCTTCTTACGTTATGTTTACTACTTTTCAACTATGCTCTGTTTTGTTTCCATATTGGTCTCTTATGGACTGGCAGGTCCTCAAGCTGTCTGGCAGCTTTTGACGTCTGGACCTTCGCAATCTCACCCCCCAACCTCTGTGTTCGCCTCGTACTGGGCTCTAGGAACAGTTGGCGTCGTCTTTTTCGTTGACCAACTCTTAGGCGTCTTTGGTTCCTTCACCGTTCTCAAGGGATCCCTATTTGTCGGTGTGGTTGCCATTGTCGCCGCTCTACCCGCCGGTGCTCGCGTTAGTTCGCTAGGCAAACTCTTTGCCGATTTTTCGGGCTGGGGGCGATCTGCGACACCATTTCTCATGGCATGTGTCGCTCTCGGTGGCCTGGCCAACACCTTACCTGTTACTTATCGTCTTTTGCCAGAAAAACCCACACCCGGACAAATAAGACGTTATCGCGGTGCCATTTTGCTAGCTGCTGTGCTTTGCTACTTGCTCAACGTTGGTTGGGTTCTTGCTGTGCTTCAAGTTGTACCGCGGGCGGATCGAACTGGTGGTCCAAGTTTGACCAACGCTTATCTTAAAGGCCAAATTTCTACGGTTCCGCTTATTGACGCGTTGCACCACGGAGACGCCGTTAAAGGGGATGTCTTGAGAGCTATTGAAACCATTGTTGAGCTCTTCATTTTGGTCTCGACCGGAGTCAGTTTCTTTGTTACAGCGGCGGGTATGAAGAGTTTTGTGGATGGAGGAATACATATTGTGAACACAGGAGTACAAAGCGAGTGGAAGAGGCGCACAACGACTCTGCTTGCGTATGTCTTCTCGTTTGGTTTCGTCCTGGCAATCATTCTTGCGAATCCCAATGGATTTATTGCTGTTCTTACCCGATTCTCATCCTTCACCATAAACCTGCAGGCTGGATTGATGCTGTTCATCATGTTTTTGACGGCAAGAACCATGAGGAGGGGATTGACTAACATTGAGGAAGGAAAAGGCTCTGCAGAAGGCATTGGCAGTCGTTCTATTCCGTCAGCGATGCCTCCTGCGTTCGGCACATTGATCACGGTATTTGGCATTATCTTTTTCTCTGTTGCTTGCTTACTGGCTTCTGTGGGGCCATTCCTGGGAATAAGTTTAAGCGCGAGAGAATAACTGCTCGCACTGAATAGCTCGAATCACGGTCTCAACTAGAATATGCTTGTACATCTTATTCATTCGTAGACGAACCTTGCACCCAATATGGGCGCGTTACAAAAAGAACAATGATTGGCAATCCTTCGAAAACGTTAATTGCACCAGGAATAGCCGAGCTACAAGCCTGAACAATGGGCGATCATCTATTCAAACACTGTTAACTTCTCTCTCTCTCTCTCTCTAGGTGTAACAGCCTAATTCCGGCGTGCTGCAGAACGTTTCTGTGGAAAGAAACGTTCACTCAAGAGGAAGGCCAAAACCACTGTTAACTTCGCATATCATACTGCAGCTTGATAGATTAAGTGGTATAACATGACATCGTGCTTTGCACAATGGCAAGGTCCTAGCATCTCTGTAAATCCCCGCCACAGAGACGAAAAGAGCAAAAACGTTGGCCGACTCGTTGACCACACTGTTCAAGAGTCATGCATTGAAATCAAGACCCCATTGTTCATATTGAAGCTTATCTTCTTTCCATTGCTGACGTATCTTAACAGTCAACATGAGGTGAACAGTAGCTCCAAGAATCTTTGCAAGTGCCGCTCTGGATTTGATCCCAACACTTTTCACAACTGAACCGCTTCTCCCAGTGACAATGCGTTTCTGGCTGTTTCTCCTGACCAATATATCTTGTGTTATTCTGATAGAGCCATCAGCTTGATCTTCATAACTCGTCGTTTCAACTGCAATTTCATAGGGCAACTCATTGCGTAAAGCATAGAACAGCTTCTCTCGTGTCACTTCCGCGGCGAGAAGTCTGGCTGGCATGTCTGTGAAGTCGTCTTCCGGATACAGCCATGGCCCTTTTGGCATTCTTTCTATGACCCACTGAAGTAACTCTTCGACACCTTGACCATGCAGAGCAGATATTGTCTTTATCGGGGCATCCTGCAGACCTACGATGTCCATGCTCTCTCTCAATAGCTTGACCACTTTCGGCCGTTCATCTTTTGGCACAGCGTCTATCTTATTCGCAGCCACGCAAAAGTCGTTTTTCCTTACTCTCGAAAGTAATTGCTGCGCTTCTGACCCAAGGCGGGAGCTTCTGTAAATACGGAGAGCATCCAAGATGAGTATTGCAGCATCAGCATCCCTGTACGATGCCCAAGCAGATTTGACCATGGCTCTCGATAAACGGGTAGTTGGTGTAAATATACCGGGGGTGTCTAGGAAGATTAATTGAGTTTTGTCAACAGCGGTTATTCCTGCAATCCGACATCGTGTTGTCTGCACTTTAGGGGACACAATTGCCAGCTTGCTACCTATCAAACGATTTAAAAGTGTAGACTTTCCAGAGTTCGAAGGTCCGAAAAGGGCGGTAAATCCACATGCAGTATCATTTTGCGTGGTGAATACGTTGGTTTGGTTTGGTTTGGAGGACGGAGGAGGAACAGAAGAAGTTGAGCACATCACCTTGAGGTCATGTTTGCTTCGCCGTGGAGTGCAGCGAAAGGAGCAACTGTCAGAGACAAAGGTTGCAGGTGTGACTGGAGCATGTGAAACAAAGGAAAGGAGTGCTATTGAATGCATTTCGAAAAGCTTGCAAACCTAGTAGAGCTACCAAGAGAGAACGGAGAGTAGTGCAGTACTTGCAACTTCTATCAGTTAGAAATCACTAATTCGGTTTATCCAACTTCCATTGCGAATTGCAGCACATAACAGAGCTTCACAAAGAACTCCTTCGACTGATGATGGTACCCAGGGATATGATAAATTGCACCCATTCTCGGGATCATACATGTAGTTGATGCTGGTAGAGATCTTGACTATCCGCATGACCTCAACTTCGGCTGGGCCACGTGGGTGACGAGGCAAGTAAGATTTAAATTCTATGAAATTCGTTTCACACAAATCAGGTAGCCTTCTACCCTTGGTACGAATTTCGTACTACGAAAGCACTGGCTGGCAGCATAATCTACTGAATGCGCTGTGTAGTACACAATGTGTAGTAGTACACAAGTGTGTAGGAGCAAAGAGGGCGTGTGTCTTACCGCGCGGCAAACTCAAGTCGTACGGAGCGCCACTAGTTTTGAGAACCAAACTTTCGCGCGGGAACTGCCAGGGCGTTGAGCAAATCATGCGAAGCAATCTGGTGACCCGATTGACCCTAGTGAGCCTGATTTCCGAGTTCGAAACATAGCGGAAGCTCTTTCATCGAAGCGACGAAAAGACATTTGGACACACAAGTGTAGTTTTTGTCTTGCATGCAGTATTGGAACCAAGTTAAGCGCGGCTGAGAGTCCCTTGCTTGTTCTCAAGAGCCAGTGCCTAAAGCCCCACCACCTCTACCCAGTGCCTCTGTTCAAAATGGCTTCCGGACCTATCGAAACGAAGCGCAGGAAGATTTCTCTGCAAGTATCTCTGGAACCAGATGCGGATGGACGCACCCCTGTACATCAAGTGTTTGCGGACGGCAACTTCATACCGGCAGACAACTCCCACTTCGAGCGAACGTCCGCAATAGCCTCGGCTTTCGTAGCACGCGCATTAGCGGCACCACCACCCACAGCGTCCTCGGCCGAAACCCGAGCTACGGATACCGACATATCCGCAACATGGCCATCGAACGTCGTCACAGAAGTGGAGGGTGCGATTTATGAGCTGGGGAGGGCCATCAACATGATTGAGGCCTTGCGCGCGAGCAATCCGCTTCTCTCGCTACATCGAACAGTTCCGAGAACACGGGATGGTGCCGTCGCGCAACTTACAACCTCACTATCCAAGGACGGAGGTGCCTACCTCATTGCAAAGAAGCGATCGCTGAACAAATGTATTGAGCTGCTTGAAGAGCGAAAAACTTCCTTAAGCAAATGGATCACGGCCGACAACGCCTATGTGCAGGCGTTTCTCATGTTGCGAAAGAACTGCAATGGAGTTCGTCGCACCGCGGACGGTACTCCTCTCATAGATGTCGGGGATGCTGCATTCGCACCAGTACTGCGACCTCTAGATGTACCTGATAATGACGCTGAAACTGGAACAACAGATGATCGGGCGAAACAAGCCTTACGTATTCAGTTCCCGACCCCGGTGTTCTTGTCCTTTGGGGTGAGCCGTATCGACGAGGAGTACCGCACTACTCCAGCCCCCGTTGTGCTCGAATCGGGGGGGAGTTTGGAGGAAAACTCCGTGAAAGCCATCATACGAAGGATCAGACTTGCGCGTGTGGCGTCTTTCCGCGAGAACACTTTTCGGTACCTTTCGAGGAACGTCGCTCAGAATACTAACGATGCGGAAATGACTGCTTCGTCTGTCGGGTTTGAAGCTGGCCCTCACCACATTGTGCATGTGGAGAAGACCCAATTGGCGGGTTCAGCACCTTCGATTGATCTGAACATAGACCCGCAGTTTCCAGAAGACATATCGGAGATACAACGTGCCTCTCTGTTGCACATAATGGCCCTTCACGCATGTGTATATGACATAAAGCCGAACTCTAAGGGCAGGATTCTCGAACAGCTGACATCGGCAGCAACCGGACCGGCGCTTTTGTCAACCACAGAGCGTGTGCTAGATGAAGCAGTGCGCATGCTCAGAGTAAGATTGGAATGGACTCGCGGGATGCATCGTCCTGAAGAAGCACGCGTGAAAGTGTATTCCACGGAGGCCGATGGCGACGGCCCAGAACGAGTATTGGCTACGATCGAGCCTATATCTGGTCTCAACAACTGCGGCGATGAGCGGAACAATGGCAGCGTCAGAATCACCCCAGCATTTGGCGTGATCATTCCCGCTCCCGATGACCCAACGGCCAGGGGTCGGGCCCTCGCGGCCCATACAAGCTCAACTGCAGGCTCGGCACTCGGGCTTGACGACGTTCCCCGTTCATACGTGTGTCCGGTTGGGGGGGAGATACTTTCAGTCCTCACTTTGCTTTTATGTGTTCGGTTACTTGATGCTTTGGAGACTGCGGCAAGAGCAAGCGTGGAGGAAATGCTTGATATTGACCGACAGTGTTTCACTGTCGTGGTTAGTTCCCCCAGCACAGGGCGTGTTTTGAAGGCTAAAGCGTGGCCAACAGGTGAATGCGTTGGCAAAGAGTTGCCTGGGACAACGGTATGGTTAGATGGCCGCAAGGTTGACGGATTCCCTGAAGAGGGATGTGGACGCGTCAGGGCGTGGCGAAAGCTGTTGAAACGGATCGTCACTCCTGACGCTGATACTCACCAGGTTATGAGTGACGCTAAGCCCACAAATATGAACAATTCAACTCAGCCCAACGGGAACGGAGTTCCATCTCTTCCCCAAGAAGGCCAAGCAAACGTACCTGCATAGCCCCGGAATTGGTTCGTTATCTCGGAGCATGGGCAAGCCAGGAGCGCATGGTACTTGTCATGTGCTGTGTACATAAACTATAATGACTCATTTCTGTTTGAAGAATGTCTCCGCAAAGAGTCATACTGATCTAAACCGCCAGTTTGCCCGAGTAGATCATAGTTGCTACCCTTGGTACGCATGGTTGCAGTGCAATGATTGGATTTTTGTACCGTCACGAGGTCATCTTGACGGACAGACCGAACCCTTCAGGACTTTTCTCTCAAAAGGGCATTAACGAAGCGCTTCTCAAAAACAACCTCAAATTCGAATAGATAGTGAGAATTCCCCTGTTGATCCCGTCAAACTACGAACTTTATACTGTATACTATACAGTGTATAGGAAGGATAGAAGGCTATCCTTGATACCCCTGTACGAAGATTTCAGCCATAGCAGGAGAATTCTCGGACTTGTCACGAAACTTGTACATTGATTCCTTAGCCCTTGGATCTCAAGTTGAGAACTTTTTACGGTCCTTCGCCTCAGGATACAGGATACAAGCTTAAGACTGGTACCCCTGTGTAGTCATCACAAGTGGTCTGAACTATAATCAAATTGTAGTTTTCCTTCCGAGAAACTGTTTGAGGTATGCTTCTCTTCGTCACTACACCCCTTTTGTGGGGAAAACAACGTCGAATCGATCGAGGTCGCATCTGGTCGAAGAAAAGGCGATTGAAAATCTGTTCAGCATCTTTGGGCGATGATGTTGTAATCGCTATTGATGTGGGAACGTCAGGAACAAAGGTCGGTGTGTACCAGCCGACTCATGATAGGCTTTTGAACGTATCGCGTCATTCTCACGTAACTTATGCGGATGATAATGAGGTGACACAGAAACCCTCAAACTGGCTCTCAGCGATGAAGGCCGGGTGTATCGATGTTTTCAAAGATGTAGGTCATATAACTGCTATAAGTGTTACAGGTCAAATGCAAGACCTCATAGGGTGTGGGAACGTACCGGGTCTGCTGAACGATAACGCGGTGTTGTACTCTGATGCCCGCGCGGTCAATGAAGCAGCAAAACTGTCCAATATGACTGATACACACATCTTGCCTACGGACCTCTTACCTAAGCTCGCTCTGCTTCCATCGCCATCGGGAACAGATTATAAGCTTATGATTGGAGGGGCAGACTATATCTGTTACGAACTTGCCGGTTGCCCTGACCGTCATTTCACTGATGCAACCACCGCTGCCACCACTGGCTTGACAAAAGAACCCCATCGTACGTACAATGCGGCCCTCTTTGAAGAGGCGCAACTCGCTTCATTCCTTCCGTTACTGCCAGAAATACTGCCACGTCCTGCAATTGTAGGTCACTTGAGTTCTCAAATGGCCCAGATGCTTGGACGGCCCGAGGCAGCAGGTGTACCTGTGATTCATGCTGGTGGGGACGCTTTTTCAGCGACCGTTGGGGCTGGATGTGATGGTATTGGTTCAGGGTGTTATGTGTATGGCGGAAGCAGTGGTTGGGTTGGGCAGACTATACGTGTCGAAGAAAGTGAAGGGCCTGGACTCGCGCTCGCACACGCCGCGAATGAGAGGGCCATTGTCGTGGCAGGTTCGGTCGCAGCAGTCGGGGCATGTGTTTCACACGCTTGTGAGGCCTTCCTGAACTGCAACGTAAACGACCTGGACTTTTTAGCCAGTCGCAGCGAAATTGGGGCTTCGGGTCTCGTTTACGTGCCATACATCACGGGAAGACGATGCCCTCCTGCTGACGCCTCAGGAGCGCTGTATGGCCTGAAGGTGACAACGGACAGACACGACATAGCAAGGGCTGTGATAGAGGGCCTAGTATTTGCCCTTGCGGATGCATCGAATGGAATGAATTGTAACGGAGTAGAGGTTGTGGGAGGTGTAGCGGCAAGCACCGTGTTTGTCCAGGGAGTTCAAGCCCTGTTTGGCGGGGCACGACTAGGTGAACGAAATGTTGGCGTAAAAGGCGCAGGCGTTATTGGTGCAAGAGCGCTCGGCTTGGATATTATGAGCCGGGGAAAGGTAAACTACGCGTTCGCTCCTGGAGAAGAGCATCGAAAGTGGACGATAGCTTTCCACAGATGGAAAAGTGTTGTTGCACATATGGAGGGTCTGTGGAACACGTGAGGCATAATTCCTCGTAACACTGTCAATGTCATAAGCCTTACTTTGAAGAACTTTTGTTCTCTACCAACTACAAGTTCGTTGTACTCTGGTAAGACATGAATTGAGATGATTTTGGTCCGATGAAGAACGTTGAATAAAATGTATACAGCATGTGGTAGTCACACTGTGCTTACTACAAAACTGAATGAAACTGATCGACACGGTGTCACATTGTGCAACCAGTGCATGTAACTTGAAATCCCGTCGCCGTCCTTTACAACGACGGCTGTGTTAGTTTTAATGAGCAAAGTTGTGCATTTGTAGATTAAGGCAAGGTTTTGAGAACCACCCCGAGTCTTACAACGGTTTTAACAGAAAAGCTATGATTAGAAAGCAGCTCGTACACGGCGCTTTCCCTGAGTTCAGTCTTAATTCGAGGTGATAACGGGAACGGCAGAAGTTGAGGGCACGTGAGGTATGGACACGTCCGTGGCACACACAGTGTGCGCATGTCATAACTCTTGCCCGAACAGGTCATAGCGAGCACAACTGAAGTGAGCAAGGGTTCACATGACCGGTCCGGTTTGGACGAGGACAGCACCACACCGGAACAATGCCATCTCTGCGTGTATCTGTGAATGGCAATGACACGCCAATCGAAATGGATATGCCAAAAGGGTCCACCGTGTCCCATTTGCGTTCTGCTATGCTCGAGGGTCAAGACAGTGAAGCGAAAAATGTACGGGTCATAGTTCAAGGAAAAGTGCTCGATGAGGAGCGATTGTTGTCTTCGCCTTCAATTCTGGCATGTGGGCTGGTGCAATGCGCCATTACGACGCCTTCATCGTCGGCCGAAGAGGGATCGCACCGCTCACGCAGCTCCACGCGAATCAACATTGAGAGCACTCCAAATAACGTGCACTCGGGGCGACGGAGATTGGAATGGATATGCGGGTTCCTAGTTGGACTGTTTTTGGGCTTCATCATGGTCATAGTCTCCATGGACAAAAGTACTAGCATGTCGGAACGGTGGCGGAGCGGGCTCGCTTGCGGCGTGGCGGTGAACATTGTTTTCGGCCTTCTACAGCTACTAAGATCTGAGTTCTAAACGGTGAACGAGGACTTGATGGATAGATTACGACAATCATGTAGGACTTTTGCTTCAGGAGTGGGCAGCGACATGACAGAGATAAAGCATCAGCCAGTTTAATGGCTCAAAACAGAAGTAAACAGCAGTGGCCGAGGTGGCGATCACGTAGAAAGTGGAGCTACGGCCAGCTCTTTGACGCGATCGACGAATGTAGCAACTGCCGACTCAGGTGTTTGCTGTACTACGCCATGGCCAAGGTTGATGATGAGCTTCTGCACGCCACCATTCTGCGTGACAGTGTCCAAAACTGCAGCGTTGATAGCGTGCTCATCGCCAACAGCAAGAACGGCTGGATCCACGTTGCCCTGCAACACACCGCTCCATTGACGCCTCACGTCTGAGAGGCGCACGGACCAGTCCACGCCCAGCACATCAGCCACGCCATGGAACTGCGAGCAGACGTCGGTGACCTTCCCTGCCAAGCCATTGGCAAAGAAAATGACGGGCGTGTCCGGGAAGCGCCTCTTGATAGCAAGAATGGACTTCTTGGCGTACGGAATGGCAAAGCGCCTGTACTGGTCCGGTGACAGGTGGTGCGCCCACGAGTCAAAGAGCTGAATGGCCTGAGCGCCAGACTCAATCTGAAAGGCAGCGTAGTCGGCGACCAGCTGCGAAAGTCGCTCGAGGAGAAGGGGGAGACTTTGATCAGTGGTGGAGTACATGAAGCGCTTGACGTTGAGCAAGTTCTTCGCCGAGCGGCCCTCGATCATGTAGGCGGCCAGCGTGAACGGGGCGCCCACAAAGCCGAGCAGCGCGGTGCGCGGGTCGACATCGCGGCTGAGCGCCTGCAGCACGTCGCGCACAAACTGCAGCTGACCGAGGTCAAAGCGGTTGTCCACGAGGCGCAGAATCTGCTCGCGCGAGCGCAGCGGGTGCGTGATGAGCGGCCCCGTGCCGCGCACGATGTCAAACTGCTGGCCAATGGCCGGCAGCGGCGTGAGGATGTCCGAGAAGAAGATGACGGCGTCCACGCCAAAGGCGCGCCACGGCTGCAGCGACAGCTCGCGCGCAATGGCGGGCGTCTCCGAGCGCTGGCGGAACGGGAGCCTGTCGCTGTACGCGCGGAAGTCGGCCATGTAGCGGCCCGCCTGGCGCATGAGCCACACGGGCGGGCGCTCCACGCGCTCGCCGCGCGCCGCGCGCAGCAGCAGCGGCGCCGCGCGCGTCGCGCGCTCCGCCGCGGCCGGCGGCGCCGGCAGCGCGGACGCGCGCGGCGGCGCCACGAGCGCGCCCGCGCGCGCGAGGCCTCCGCGGCGGCGGCGCGCGCGCAGCGGCGGCGCGGCGACGAAGGCGCGCGGCGACTCCATGGCGGGCGCGGCGGCCGATGGCGCGCCGCCGTGCAAGCGGCGCGCAAGCGGCGCGGCGTCGTCTCGCGCGCCGAGATTGCGCGCCGCCGCGCGCCACCGCGTGCGCGCGCGCGCGCGCGCCTTACAGCGCGGCTGACAGAGAGAGAGCGCGCGGCGCGCGGCGCAGCGCAGCACGTGGGCGCATTGCGCGCATGCGCGCGCATGCGCGCACGCGCCAATGCGCCGTATGATGAGGGGGCGCGGCGCGGCGCGCGCCACGCCGCCACCTCGCCCCCGCCACGCCCGTCTCCCCCCCCACCGCCACCCCCCCCCCCCCCCCCCGCCGCCCGCGCTCCGCCCACCATGCCGCTCCCCAGCGCGCAGCGCTCGCGCGCGCGCCCCCCCCGCGCCGCGCCGTCGCCGCCGCGCCGCCTGTGCCCCGCCCGCTCGCTCGACCTCTCCGCGCCCGCCACGCTTGCGCGCTGGAGCGAGCTCGCCACCTTCGCGCGCACCGGCCTCTCTCAGGTGTCGTCCGAAGATGCCGACGCCTCCGTCAGCATGGAGAGCATCGGCCTCCCCGATACGTCCGCCCGCTCGCTGCTGCACGCCGACAACCCCGCCGTCTGGATGCGCACCTCCTCCACGCTCGACACCGCCTCCGTGCCCTCCTCCACTGGCCCCAGCCCCGCGCTCCCCACCAAGCTCTCCACCCCCCCTCCCCACAGCGTCACCCCCACCACCCCCGCCGCCAAGACCCCGCCCGCCAGCCCGTACGCCAGCCGCCCCAGCCTGGTCGACCTCGCCAATAGCCCCGGCTCCGCCCTCCAGCGCTGGAAGGTGTCCGAGCTCACGGCGCTTAAGCGCAAATTCAACGAACTCGACGAAGAGGGCCGCGGCTTTCTTACTCGCGAACAATTTTATAGTCTTTTCCGTTCCATTATTAGCAACCCCCAGCAGCACTCTGAGGAATCCCCGCTCTACAAATTTGCCATGTCCCTCTTCTATTCCACCGGTGAAGAGACCCTCAGTCTGCGCGAATTCGTCACCGGCATGACCATTCTCGGCAAAGGAAGCGAAGAAGAGCGCCTTCGCTACCTCTTCCACATGTACGACACCGACAGCTCCGGCAACCTCAACGCAGCTGAAATCGAAAAGGTCTTCATCGTCATGAGCAACTTTGCCGGGAGCCATACCTTCAAGGCTTCCGACTCCTTGGAGGCCCAGTCACTCACCAGTCTTCGCCGCTGCACTCCCAGAGATCTTCACGAGCTGTCCGTTCGCACCCTTGTCGAGCACGACCTTGATCGAGACGGCGTCATTGGTTTCGAGGATTTTGCAAAGTGGTGCGCCCGCGATCCTCTTGTCAAGACATGGCTTGACAGGCTGTGTTTTGACACCGCTCTTGGCATCGAACGTCTCAAAGTCGAGAACGAGAAGCGTCTACTTGCGAGAGAGTTTGCGAGTCTCGGCATTTTCCCCTCTGACTTTTGGCACGATCATGTTGGGTCCCCTCCGCGACGCTCAACCCCTATGTTGCCACCCGCTGTTGCTGCTGAGACAAACCAACTCCCGCCTCTCACACCTCTGCCATCTGATCGTGTTTCTGCTTCTGAGCGCGCTTCTTCTGTGGCTTCCGCCTCAACGCACCCGACGTCAGATGTTCACACTTCGAAGGATAGTGACAGCTGCTCTTCGACATCTTATCAGCGAGAACAAGGAGAATCACTCTCATCGCCGCTGCGTAACTCTCGTCGTTCTCGACGTACTCTAACAGATCGAGCAATCGGTAGCTTCGAAATTGATTTCCATGAGCTCAAGTTCGAGCGCCAAATCGGAAGTGGCTCATTTGCTACCGTATGGAAGTGCACATGGCTTGATTCTCCCGTCGCTGTGAAGGTTTTCAAATCTGGCCCGCAGCTTATTCTCAACAGCGATGGGACCACTTCGGTTGCACCAACATCCGTTGAAGCAGCGTCTGGGCAAATGGGCGCTCCACACGCCCGATATCTTCAGGATGGAGAATCTTTTGAACCCGAATTTGATAGTGTGATGAGTAACATTAACGGTGGTGTTCAAAACTCTGTCGCTGCAGATGATGGCGCTGACATGGCGTGGAACCGAATGCGCTTCCTGTCGGAAGTTTCGCTTCTGAAATCGATTCGACATCCTAACTGTTTGTTATACATGGGTGCATGCGTGGACCCGAGGTATCCTTTGTGCATAGTTAGTTCCCTCATCAACGGAGGGAGTTTGTTCCAACTGCTACATGGACGGCGAAGACCTGCTCTGAATCTACGGCAGAAACTCCAACTCGTACAAGATATCGCGCTCGGCATGCGGTATTTGCACGGGAGAGAACCAGTTGTACTTCATCGTGACTTGAAATCGCAAAACATTCTTGTAGAACAACAAAATGATGGCACTTTCAAGGGGACTATTATCGATTTTGGTCTCTCCAAGCTTAACTCTGCTCAACAGTCACTTGTACCTGGCGGCGGCGGCCTCACTGGTTCGCTGATAACCATGGCACCCGAAGTAATCAACGGCGAACCTTACTTACAGAAAGCGGATGTGTACAGCTTTGGAATAGTTTGTTGGGAAATTTTCTGTGGTAGAATCCCGTTCGGGCGATCTATCGAACCCATGCAGCTTATGCGAAAAGTTGGTTTTGGAGGAGAAAGGCCAACTTTTGAACAAGGTGACGAAGTTCCCGCTCGAGTCAAATCACTTATTCAAGCTTGCTGGCATCAACAGGTTGTCATGCGTCCTGACTTCTCGGATATCACGGAAACACTGAAGAATATCAAGGAAACTCTACATTTCGATTAAGTGCCTTGCTTCACTTCCATCTATTCACGATCCGAGAGATTATTTAGATCGAACGACTGCGCCAATGACGGGGGTTTTTCAGTGCTTCCAACATTACTAGGCGTCAAAGGGAGCGAAAGAAATGTCATGGTTCGGGGGGTCCTTGACCGATTTCGCGTGTGCGTGAAAGGCATGGTCACATACCGCGATGAACTCCCCTGATTTCTGGAGAATCTGAAATAGAATCTGCACAGGTTGCCCGTCGAAAACGGGTTGATGAACCGAAGTCATCTTGTATATTCATATCATTGTTTAGGCTAATTGTATTAAATTCGTAGGAAATGACGTCAATCACCTGTACATTGTACAGTGTACAACCGTTCGGCAGTGCCATGTGTGTTTGTGAAGAACGTGAGTTTGGATGAATTTTGTACTAGGACCCGATGAAGCCGGGTGGAAGCACTGATGCATCAGCTACACGTAACTTGAACATAACTTTTGGCGCTACAGAATGGAACAGGTCGACTCTACTCGACAACGCTGACGATTACGATAACACAAACACACGTGTTCCTCTTCATCTGCTAGCTAGCAGACGTGCATATTCCTCTCTACTATTTTCGCAGTGTCCGCGGTGCATAAGGATGAGATACTTTTGAGCGGAAGATTGGGCGGGGTCCGTCGTTTCCTTCCCAACGCATGCCAGCCCGTGAACAGCAATGTCTTAGCAATGCTCGTATGCGGATAGGTTGCGCGGAGCTCATGAAGGCCTCTCTGTGCTATGTGCTGCTTAAAGCGAATGCTGCGATCTGGGCTATGAAGGCTGGAACGGTGACTCATCACAAGAACTCGTTTAGTAGATTTGCAGAGTTTAGAACGTGAGGTTATTGAAAGTAACTATGACCGGAAGAAATCACTTGAAACATTAAACATCTAAGCTGATGATATGCTCAACAAAGTACACCTTTCCTCTTACCAGCCCATTCTACTCTGTCATTATCACAGAGAAATGTGCACCATGTTCCAAACGGATTAGACGGATGATCCAAGCCATTGGCAACCTAATGTGATTAGGAAACGAATGGGCAGGAGCAAACACACTTTGTCCTTCGAGCCAAACAGTGTGCATCTTGTCGACCTCACGATGAAAGCTCGAGACAACATGGTTATTGCATGCTTGCGATCGGTATCGTGACGTGGGGTGCAATGTCACCGCTTCCTAGAGAGCGACTGATGCGTGCGCGACCCGCAGGGTAGTCTCAGGAGTTTATCAGCTGATTTGAGGAGTTACACGCAAGCGCAAATGTTGTTTTCCTGTACCATATAAGTGCGCCTCACAGCCTCTCTGTGAATAGGTTGCGGTTACACCGCTTTTGCATACGATGGTGAGATTCGCGTTTTTAAAGAGATAAAGTGCGGTATTACGCAAAGCAGCACTCTCAAGTATATGATATGTCATATGCAACGAGGGATTGCAACGTTGCAAACAATTGATTGCCACTCGCAGATGATGAGATTTGGTGAGCAGGAAAGCTGTTGAATACGCGTCTCGTCGTACGAGCAGCAAATAGGTGCTTCTCCAAGTGACGAAGAGAGCGAGATAGACCTTGTGGACGCGAGACGACGATGATGTTTGGCGCGGCAGTACAGAATTAGGCGTGGTGACTGCAAGCTTGAGGGCAAGCGGAAAACTAGGGGGTATCTTAAGGATATCCTTATACACGCTTACATGCATGGCAAATTTGCTGCTTCGCGTGCCACCGCAAGGAGAAGCGTGGGGTGGCTTGACTCTCGCACAGAGATTACTTGAAGCGCATTAGTCTCGCTCTCGCTCTCTCTAATAGTGTAACCTTGTGGATATCTGAATCTCCAATCGAGATGGACGAAAGTGGGGCACGTACGGCAAGAAAGCGCAAACAAGGACGAGCATGAAAGTTGGCTGGTTGGGAGTCCCAACGTGGGACTGCAGGCGCGTGCAACGTTATACCAGACGACAGGCAGGTTGCCTTTGAGTCAAGCTGCAGTGGACAGCATGGCGATAGGCTAACGATACCAGCCAGTACGATACACGTGAAGGAGCAGCGGAAACGGGCGTGGCATCGAGGATGACACCCGAAACGCACGGCGAATTAAACTGCAAGAGCAACCGCAGTGCGCGGAATAAACAACGGCGGGCGCGCGATGGGACAGAGAAGCCGACACCCGCAACGGCGCCCGTCCGCGCGCGCGCGCCGGGCCACGCCGCAGCGCGCGCGCGGCGCCGCCACGCGGCGGCCGCCGCGCTCTACCTTCGGCGCGCTGCCGCCGCGCTGAATCAAATCCCCCTGCGCGGCGCGCGGCAGTTGATTCCAGCGCGCCGCGCCGCGCCGCGCCGCGCGCGCTGCGCGCAAATTACACATTCGCGCGGCACGGCCCGGCGCGCCAGTTGGCTCGCGCCGCCCCGTCAACGGCGCGCGCCCGCCGCGCGCGCTCCGACAGCGCGCCGCATGGCGGCCGCGCGCGCGCTTTTTCAAACGCGCCGCGCGTTTTGATTTTGAACGCGCGCGCGCGCCGCGTGGCGGGAAGCGCCTGCCGCAGCCTTCGTACTAATGCCGACTGCGCTGCACTGCGTGCCGCCTATACGTATGAAACCGCCGCCATTTGCTCCCGCCGCCCGCCGCGCCTGCCCCGCCACTTCATTCATTGCTCGCGCCCTCCCACTTCCAACCCCCGCCCCCCCCCCCCCCTCCTTCCCCTTCACCCTTCCCCTTTCCCCCTCCCCCTCCCTTCTCCCCTCCTCCCCCTCCCTCCGGCCCCCGCCCCTCTGCAGATGGCTCCCTGCTCGCCGGTCTCGCCGCCGCAGGCCTTCCTCTTCAACGGGAGCTCGCGAAGAGTCTCCGCCCCGCCACCTGCCCCCCTCCGCTGCGCGCACGACAAGAAGCGTCGCTCTCTGCTCGCTTTATCCGGATCGCCTGTCAAGTGCCGCCGCCGTCTTTCCTTTGCCGAGGAGCTGCCCCCAGAGCCCGTCGAACTGCCGTCCACTCTGCGCGAGCTCGCCCATCATCGCCCGTCAGTTCGCCAAGCCGCATGGACTCAAGTCGCCCACGCCCTGGACGCTTCCAAGCCGCACCCGCGCTTGGCGCACGTCGTCCTGCACCCCGTGCTTGACGTGCTAGGTCGACCGCGTGCCGACGAGCTTGATGTGGTCGCCGCTCTGCTTCCAAACTTGCTAGCATCACTGCGCGCTTCCGAACAGCCGGACTTTTCGTCCCACCATGCGACCATAATGTGCGCGGTTATGGATGCGGTGTCTTCACTTGCGCCACCTGCATCGGCTCTTGAGCACTTGCTCAAAGTGTTGCGAGATGAGCAGTGCGCCCGCGTCATGCCGCTGCAGACCGCCAGTCGCGCCAACAGCTTGCTCAATACCGCTCTCACCTTTTTGAGCTCACCCGATTTGGAACTGCGTCTATGGCCGCTGTTGTTGCATCTTGTAGCCCTCGTGGTCGAAGCGTGCGAACGCGCCGGCCTGGACTCCACCGCTTTCTCTCTCAGCCCGCTCCAAGTGACCAGTATTCTCAACGCTGTTGACACAATGGCCTCTCGCAATCGTGACCACACTATTGCCGCGCTGGACGCGCTCAAAGTCGTATTCTCTCGGAAGCAAGTGTTGCTACTATTTCTGCGAGCAGATGCGAGTGCCGTTATAGCAGAGGTGTCTTCGTTTTTCGCCGACAATGTTCCCGTCCAACATCGATGCGTAGACTTGCTGGCATGTCTCTCGTCCCCTAAAATACTAACTTCCTTGCACTCACGATGATAACCGCTTTTGATCGAGGTGGGTCACGTCCGAGGTGCCTCAGATGGTGAGAACATCTCCCGCCTAAACCGTAACTTCCCTCTTGGCGAACATTCTCGTTGGTTTTTGGGTCGGTCGCTCTGTTTTCTATGGCAACGCGTGCTGCGTAGCATGAGAGCTCTTCCACGGTGTCTGTGAGTTTGCGCCACTCCGATAGCCGCAAGCGAGTATTGTTGGATCGTTTGCTTTTGCCATAGTACCCTTCCAAGCCTAGACCGATAATCAGTTGAAATGTGTCTATACTCCTTTCCCTTTGCCTTGCATATTGCCTTCTCTTCCCCTTTCTTCTAAATCATGCCTTGTGAGTAGATATCACTACGATCTTGGTATTCTGTACGATTGGCACCCACCCACCTTTCGTGTTTGCCTCGTTTCGCCTGAAATCTTTGTGACTCACGAGCAACAATTCGATTTCCGCAGATATACTCTACTCTTGGTAGTGGTAATGGGCGCATCAAACTCGCCTTCTTATGGCAATGCCGTGTACGTCCATGAAGAAATCTAAATTAGCTGTAGACTCAGGAGCATTGCGGCACTTAGTGAGTGACAGCTCCTTACTACGCGATGTCCGTAGAGTCCCACCGCGAATGTAGTATTGAGTGATAGCAGTACGGCTGCTTCACGATACAGCAAACCTATGGGTTCATAAACTATGTTTTCCCCACTGCAGTTTCAAAAGCAGAAGTCCCTGACCAGACATCCATTTTCCTGACAGATACTGGTACATAAATTGTCTCCCATTAAGTACCAAGTATTACATACACAATAGCCATCATCATCATCAAGTACCAAGCTCCTGGAGCTCAGCCCCGCGGTCATCATAAACATGGTCTGCACCACGCAGCAATGATTCCATGCAGTTTAGGCTGAAGCAACGTTCCTCGACGATGGCGATGTTGTTCAGAAGCTGGCTGAAGACCAGCTTGCCCAGTCAGGATATTCTGATTACCCCGTAGCAGGTGAACTCTTTTGGATCACGGCCCAATAGACGTATACTACCCTGGGTGACTTGAAGCTGGATCCTGATTCAGACCAGTTTCCATTCTAAAGAACCGTATAAACAGTTTTGCTAGCTCTCAACAAACATGATATCCTTTTCTTCATCTTCATGTTCTTCTTTATGGTCAGCTGCTCCCAACCACGAAACCGCAGGAGGGTTTATTTCTCGAGCTAAAAAGTCACCCACCCTGCTGAAAAAGCCCAAAAACTTCGAGGGCCTTTGCGATAACATGTGGCAATCATCAATGATGATTCATCATATCTACCCAGGTTAAAAAGTTGACGTTATACACCTGTATCCCTCGTTATTAACGAGTCGTTAACCTTCCAAATGCTAGCCTTCAGGTTAACCTTGAGGGAAAAGGACAACCTTGTTGCCCTTTGTACTACCAGGAAACGATGGACGACTTATGCGGATCCTCCATTCCCATGTCGCAGTTGGCCATCAGCTTCAACACTCGTTTTCCTTACCTCGCCCCTCCGCAGTCGAGAAGATTGCTCTCTTCAATAATCTTACACATGTGATCATCAAGTCATTGAGCTAACTCTATCGACCTTTTAGTCACCGTTTTCTCATGCGCACAAAGCTGCCACCATTTTCTGAGCAGAAGTAGCCTCTCTTCATATGTCTACGTCGCGCAACGCCTCTTCTCCCCAGGAACCACAGTTTCGAATCTTCCTCAGTCATGCTGGCGAAGACAAAGAAACTATCGCGCGACCGTTGTGTAAGAGGCTGCGCAACCACGGTCTCTCCGTTTTTCTCGATAACGAGTCTTTCCGCCTCGGCGATGATTGCCCCCAAGTCATGGAACACGCCATGCAAACCGCCCCCGTGGGCGTGTTTATCCTGAGTCCCGAGTTTGTGGCCAAACACTGGCCCATGCGTGAACTGTTGGCATTCGTACGTCGCTATGACCGCGCTATGGCTGACAAGCAGACTCCACCATTGCTTATCCCTATCTTGTACCGCTTTACCACCCGCCAGTGTCGCAATACGGCAATTTTCAAAGACTATGGAGATCTCTTTCATCAACTGGGGCTGTTTCAACGCGCATTAGACGGCACGATACCGTTAGAAGATGTTAAACATGCACTCCATACGGCAGCCACAGTGTGGAGCATCGAAAATAACAGCGGAGCGAATAACTCCGACAGCCCAAACATGCTTCGCACCAGAGATTCTTTTCTTCAAATTATTGCCAGCAGCATTTTAGAGCGACTCGGGATCGACAGACCTCAGATAGTAGACAGTGGTAATGCAATGGTAAGTGATTCAAGTTCACAACAAGATGCGTACACTTCATGCAACATGGTGCCTCCAAATCCGCCCAGATTAACTCTGAACTATAGTTCATCAACTACATGCGAGGGACGGTTAAAGGCCGCAGTTCTGAGCGCAAGAGAGAGCCGAATTGTTGCCGTTGTAGCTACCGGGAAGGGTGGAGTTGGTAAGACGTGCGCTTTGAAAGGACTTGCCGAAGACATTGAGATCAAACGATTGTTTACTGGAGGCCTTCTTTACATTCAGCTTGGAAACAATGCAGCCTTGCCGACTGTTATCGAAGAAATAGCAAACATTGTCGATTGCTCCGGAGGTTCGAGGTTAGCAAATGTGATTCGGACATCCAAGTCTGTTCAAAAAGCATCCCAGAAAGCCTCGAAATGGTTTGAACCACATTCATGCCTGTTTCTTGTAGATGATATTTGGCATGAGAATGGAATAGATTCTGACATCTTGACGACTCTTGGGCTCATGTTGAACACGAAAAGTAGAATGGTATACACAACCAGAGATAACCATTTTCTGGTGCGGGCGAATGAAGTGATTGACTTCAAGGAGAAAGAAGCACTTGGAGACCTGTCGCAGCAAATGCTTATGGCACACGCGGGGTTTGAGCGAACTACTGTACTTGATCGGAAGAACAAGGACGCGTTCATTTATTTTCTCACCATGTGCCAAGGACTTCCACTTGGATTGGGCATTGTGGGTGGATCAGTAAGACGATACTCATTTACAAGCTGCCCAAGGGAAAACGCATGGTCAGATTTTTACGAAGACCTTCGTTTGCAACAGAAAGACCTGATGAAAGCGAAAGCTGAAGCGTACGGTGCATTACCAAAGATTGTGGGTTTGTCGCTTGAAGTTCTTGAGAGACGAAATGGGCATGGAAAGTTTGGGTACTGGTTTCGTGCTCTGTGTGTGCTCCAAAAGCAGCAACCTGTGCCTTTGTCGATGCTGCAAAAACTGTGGGACTTGAGTACGACACAAGAAACCAGAAGTATTGTGGAATCGTTTGCGGACGTTTCAGTTGTGCAAATGAGGAGAGTCGGTGGTTCAATATTGGTACAATTGCACGACTTGATCCTGGATATCTCTGCTCGCCAAGCCATGGAGGCAAGAGAAACAAGAGCTTTCTTTCAAACCCTTGTGCGCAATTATATGTCATCGGATCACAGGGATGTGCGAGGTAAGGCATTTGTACCAGTAAGGAGCATTTTGCAGGGTTCTCCTCAACCCAAAAATGAAGCGCTCAAGTCAGGGGCTCGCAAAAGGACGCAGGAATCAGGAATCAAAAAGATACATCAAGCTCAGGTTCATAAGCGCTTGCGCTGTAGCGAAAGTGAGAGAGATGATTCATGGATTGGACAGCAACACGCTAAAATCACCGAGGACCACGCAGAGCACACTCCAAAATCCCAGTTAGAATCCAAGAAAGAGGTAAAAGAAGACATAAAGCCGGAGACTAAGCATGGTACTCTTAGTTCGGGCTTGAGTCACCCGTGGTGGGATGCCGAGGATGATGGGTACATACACAACAACGTTTGCAGAATACTTCGAAACGCAGGGTATGCTGATCAGCTCTTGTGGTTACTATCGCAACCGCATTGGATTGTGAAACGACTAGTCGAAAGCGGAAGCCTCGTTGTTCAGCAAGATCTGGATCATGGCATAGCAATATGTAGTGATAGCTCTTCGCAACCCTCTCATCACAAGGAACATCTGGAAGTGGTCGGCCGTGCAGCCGGGCTGAGTATGTCATTTGTAATCAAGAACCGCCGCACGGAGGAGGGTTGGTTTCAAGTGCATGGAAGGCTGCTGCGGCATGCGACGCAGAACGAATTGACGAAGGATTTTGTGCAGAGGATGGAAAGGTGTGCGCCGAAGCCATGGCTGAAAGCGTCTGAAGGCTTGTTGCAACAGGCAGGTACTGGTGCAGTAGAAGTTATCAACGTTCAATTTGATGGAGCATTTTGCATGCGTGTAGAAACCGATTCTATCTGGATCTTTTCGGCAGACATATGGGGATTTAGAAAACATTGCGGGAGGTTTAACACATTGAACAAAGTTTACAAATACGAAGCGGTCAAAGGGCATGTTACGCCAATTATGTCACTCGAGTGTGCTTCGTTCCTACCCGATCAATGCAGGGTGATAACGGCACATGAAGGTGGATGCATTTCTGTGTCGAACAGGCACAGCGGAATTGGCGAGCAAGTTGTTGCACACGATTGCGCAAATCATCTAAGATATGTGAGCTTTTGTGCGGATGGAGCTGTGCTGGCGTGTGAGATGAATGACGGATCCATTCAATTGTGGGACACTCTTAGTGGCAACACTGTCGGGCAGCCACTGCAAGGTCACGCCAGTGGGGTACGGTGCGTCGAGGTGAGCGCAGACGCTTCTCGTATTGTAACAGGCTCCAGGGACGGAACTGTGCGTGTTTGGGACGCTGAGAGCAGCAACCCTGTCGGGCGGCCTATCCAAGGCCACACTGATGGAGTCACGGGCGTGGCAGTGAATGACGACGGCACTTTCATCGTGTCAGGCTCACTCGATAATACGGTTTGTGTGTTGCACTTTCACAGCGGACACGTCTCCGCACAGCTTCTACAAGGTCACACCAGTGCAGTGCTGTGCGTCGCGATGAGCGCGGACGCCACTCGCGTTGTATCAGGCTCGCGGGACAAGACTGTGCGTGTTTGGGACGCTATGAGCGGCAACCCTGTCGGGCAGCCCCTCCAAGGTCACACCCGTGAAGTTACGTGCGTGGCAGTGAATGAGGACGGCACTCAAATCGTGTCAGGCTCCCTCGATAGTACGGTTCGTGTGTGGGACTCTCAGAGCCGCGAAAGCGTTGGACAGCCACCCCTAGATCACACGGATGTTGTGCGTAGGATTTGTGTGAACGAGACCGGGTCGCGAGTCGTTTCAGTTTCTTGGGACGACCAGACTGTGCGTGTCTGGGATGCGCAAAGCGGTAAAGCCATTGGGCAGCTGCTGCACGGACATAAGGGTGGACTGCGGCGCGTGAAGATTAACAAGGATGGGACGCGGGTGCTGACAACCGACGATGACGCGGTACGACAGTGGACGTTGAACGATGATGTTTTCGAGTGTGTCGTCACGCCGAAGAATGAATGGGAACATTGGAATGTCTTCGTGGATGAGGAAGGCTATGAGGTGTCGAGTGTCGACATAGATGGTGAGGAGGACATGGAGTCCAGTGAGAGACCATTTTTGCATGACACGGGAGTGTGCGAGGTCACAGACGACGGTTCTAAGATTGTCCTGGGCACCTGCGAACAAGCCGTGGAGAATATAGACAATGGGGACGTGTATTTTTCTAAGTTCTTCCGCTCGTGCCGCATTGTGCGCTGACATTTGCCGATGGCACAATGTGCCATGTGAAATCATGATGTTTTTTTTCTGTCAATTTCGATGTGCGTCTAATACCGAAAGCTGGAGTTCAAGGAGCCGGTAAAAAGTCCTGCTGTCGAAGTATTTGCGTAGCAAGCAATGGATGCGAGCTCTTCGTTTCATATTCTGCATTGATCGACAAGATTGGTCCTTTGAGGTGAAAGCAAAATGCCAAAGCTCAGTAAACATCTAACAATTTCTCTGTCTCAACACAATAGAATATTGATTGTCAAATATTGATTGTCGGCAGTGATGGTACGGTCGGTAGTAGTAAAGGTAAGCGAATAGGCAACGCAGAGTACGTTATAATCTCATTATGTGTGTGCTGGGCAATATAAACTTGCGTACGATAGTGCTGAACTGTTGTGCACTTCCATATTTGTTTGCATTCAAAGGCAATATCCGAGTTGTATTACCAGCAGTAGTTATGAAAGGTATAAGCAATGAAGAAGGACAGGCAGTTGCAGAGAGAATGATACTCATCCAATTGATCGTTGGCCCTAGCTCTATTGGGGGTAACGATGGAGGCCTCAAAAGGATGCCTGGTATCATGCCTAAATGGAGACAGCTGCCGATGGGTTGCCTGCAGGATGTCTAACGGGCACGTGCATCTCGCCTTCACGTGGTGTGCCTGAGTCCGATCCTTTCATGAAGAATCGGAGCGAAATGAGAACGCAGACGGATCTCCAACGGAGGCCAAGAACAGAAGTGAAAATGTCAAAATCGGAAAAAGCGACGAAGATACGTATCATGCAGCTGAACTGCCGAGGTCTGCTCGGGGTCGCTAAACGCGCTGAGATCTCTAAGAAAGCATACGAAAACGAAATCGATCTACTTTGCCTTCAAGAAACATTCCTGAAAGACAAAGACCGGACCCCAACGATCGAAGGTTTTAAAATGCTAGGACGACATGATCGTCAGAAGGGAGTAACGGTAGCTGACGGTAGAGGAGGTGGTGTCGCAGTGTATCAAAGGAATGGATTCAACGGAGACCTTTCCGATGACGTCCGTACAACACCTGGAATTGAGTCGGTTACAGTATCCGTCCGAACTACCAAAGGCCCTATCACCATCTCCAACGTATATGTCTGTCCGTCCTTGAGACATTCAAACTGGTACGAGCAATTCCCTGAAGAGCACACAATTGTGGCGGATTGTAACATATGTGGCTCATGGTACCCAGCGAGGTCCGAACCAGCAGGCTTAGACCTCGAGTCGTACTTTGAGCAAACAGACCGGATATTACTGAATGTGGATGGAGTACCGACAAGAACAGAGCCGTCGAATGGTACTCAAAGCGCAATAGATATTGTAGCAATGCCTTCGAAATGGCTCCCTTTTGTCAACTGGGAGGCTGCTAGTGTCCCATTCTCCGACCACCATGTTTGCAGAGTTACGATAGATATACCACCAAAGGATCTGAGAAAGGAATCACGGTGGAGCCTTAACCAAGCCAATTGGGACCTATACCGCGAGAAAATCGTAGAAGAACTCGAAGCCAACCCAGTCTGCAAGGACTGGAATGTAGACATCGAGAACAGGACTCTCGTGAATGCAATCACAACGGCGGCTGGGAAAGCCATTCCAAAAGGGCGACGTCGCCGACGCGCACCATGGTGGTGCGAAGAGGCGTCAGAAGTCATAGAAAGAAGAAGCTTAGCATGGCGAAAGTATCTGAAGTCACCGTGCGAACAAACGAATTCAGTACTACAGGAGACCAAGCAAGAAGCCAAACGTGTAATCGACACCCTTAAACGGGAAAAATGGAAGGAGCTCGTTTCTGGTTTGAAACCCCAGAGCGACGATTGGAAGCTCTGGAAACTTCTTCGAGCAATGGATGATAACCGCAGAATGACATCATCTATGTGCCCACCGAAAGGAGAAAGATGGTCCGACCTCAGAAGAGGACGGTGGTTCATAAAGACGGAGCTTAAGATGGCCAGAAGACGAGAGAGGCAGAAACAGAAACTGCGAAGAACGCAATATAGACAGCAACTCAACCGCTACCAAGCAGAGAAGCTAGAATCCGGCCCGCCAGTATTCCATATGGCACACCTCCGCACTGCTATTGCGGAGATGAACATAAACAAAACTGGGGGACCCGACGACGTTCAAATCGCATTCCTGAAGAACCTTCCTGACGAAGGAACCACCCGCCTACTACATCTTATCAATCGGACGTACACAGAAGGCAAAACGCCATCCAAATGGAGACTCTCAACGCTTGTACCGATTCCGAAGCCAGGAACCAAGGGAAGATTCCGACCAATATCTCTTACCCCGGTCATCGCGAGGATAGCCGAACGAATGGTCAACCGCATTTTAATGCAATGGTTAGAACCTAAACTCCCGCCGAATCAGGCAGGTTTTAGGATGGGTAGGAGCACAGAAGAACATGTCGCTGCGGTCAGCGAAAGCATCCGAAACGGATGGGATCAAAAGAAACAAACGCTTTCCGTTTTCTGCGACTTCTCAAAAGCGTACGACTGCGTCTCCCATCACTTACTTTTCATCAAACTTGCCGAGATGGAATGCCCACCACACCTGTGGCTATGGCTTCAAAGTTTTGTGATGGACCGACATTGGAAGTGTCGGTGGGGAACGAACATAACAGGTGACACACTTGTGCCTCAAGGCCTGCCTCAGGGAGGCACTTTGTCCCCGGCACTGTGGGTCGCATATGTGTTCGATCTCCCAGAATGCGTGACAAACGCAGAAAGCGACGCAAACGTTAACCTGTTCGCAGACGACACGTTATTGTGGGCCCAGGGGAAACAAACGCAATCATGTCAAAGAAAACTCCAGCGAGCTTTTGACGCGCTTGCAGAGTATTGTCGTGAAAACGACATCTCCATGAATCCCACCAAGACAGTGGTTGTACCATTCACTCTATCCAAATGGAAAGACCGTGAAACGGAGTACGCGCTTAACATAGAGGGTCATATCGTGCAGCCAAGTGAATACGGGAAATTTCTGGGAGTGCTGTTAGACTCGAGACTTTCATTCGCAAAACATCTCGAACACGTCACTTCAAAGTATAAGAGGCGAAACCAGCTCATGAGAGCCCTAACCGGAAAATCATGGGGATCCGACTCCAAGACGATTGAGACCATATGGAAAGGTTTCGCCGAGCCTATCGCTCACTATGCAGCTGCGATATCTATACCAAACGCCAGCAAATCCAGAATCCAAATGCTGGAAAGGGCAAGAAACGAATCCATAAGAATCCAAACAGGATGCGTCTCATCAAGCCCTACCGACCGACTGCGAGAGCTCGTACCAATACCCCCTTTGGAAACAATAGCGAAAAACAAAGCAGCACTGCTGTACGAGAAGGCAATACGCAATCCTGCTCTGACACCCCTGAAAGCAGCACTTGCTGACTTGGGGGAGGAACGAATACGGAAAAAGCACCCAAACATGCAACGCGTTGCAGAACAGCAACTAGCTGAAAAGGGGATACTACAGCTCCCTCGCTCCAAACTACCAATCGAAACCGGTTTGCTGCACCTCACTAACGTGAACTTCGCGATGGCAAGGTGTAGCAAAGATGATCCAGAACCCCTCCAAAGGAAAGCCGCACACGATCTTATCCAAAATCTCCCTTGCGGTGATTTGGACATATGGTGTGACGGATCAGTCGGCCAACCGAATCGCGAGAAACCGCTTCGCGTTGCGGTGGAATGGAACGAGGGATGGTTTGGAGGCAGCGTAAACTACTTGGAAAACGAAAACCCTAACATTGAGTGTATCGATCGCTTCGTCGCAAGGCATAACAAACTACCATCTTTCTGGATTCTCTATGATGACGGCAAGCAACATGCCTACGAATTCGTAGAGGAAACACAAAGCGGAGTTGACGAAGATGGCGACAGACTTCAAATGAAATTCCTGGTACCCAAGACTGTCGGTGCTGCAGCGTTTGAAATTTGGAAGAAGGTTGATGGCACTACCGTTAGCAAGTAGTCCCTGCCGGTATAAACGTCTGCTCGTATACCACGGAGATTCTCGCGGCAACAGCGGCACTCAAAAAGATTTCCGATGTTGAGAAACAGGTGATACGGTTTTTTTTGGACTCTCAGTCAACAGTAGTAATGCTACAAACTAACCTACGTAGACAGCCTGCGCATGCACAACAACTTGGGTTGGTCCTTCATGATCTAAGCAGAAAAAACGACGTCTTTGTCAGCTGGATACCCAGCCACTGTGGAATTCTTGAGAATGAACGGGTTGATAATCTAGCGAAAAGTGGACTACAACTGCCCCTGTCTGAGCAGGCTTTGGTCCCGATGGATATGTTAGACGCCAAGATTCTTCTGTCCACGAGAACGAAGACCCGACCTTTGCTGCCAGAGTGGCCTGAGGTCACTAAGGAGCACGGAGCGGCTCGGAAAGCCGAGGTTGTCATGGCGCAATTTTTCACGGGACATGTACCATCACTTCACCCCGTAGCATCATATTTGAACCATAAGACGTTGCGGTGCGAATGTGGGACAAACGCGAAGAAAGACTGCGAGCATTTGGTCCTTAGATGTCCGTTGCTAAATAGATCCCGACGATTCCTGTTCGCTGAACAGCCACATGAAGCAAAATCATCAGTCCAGTACTTGATAAGACATAATTCACAGAACTTCTTGGCCTTTTTAAAGAGAGAGAGCCTTCTTTGAGGCTCTACTGTAGTTTAGTAATAAGAAACTACTGTCCACAATAAAGAAGAAGAGAGGATGTCTAACACTCGTTTCTCACCTAAAGCGGCTCTGCTTTCAAAGTATATCTTCTGCTTCGACAGGTATACCTGACATAGTTTCCCATCTCTAGCGATGCACTGAACAGATTTCTCTTTTACTTTGCTCCTGCATGTTCCACCGCATCTGTTTTGTGTCAAAACTTAGTAAATATAACTAGTCGCGGAGATTTAAAAAGTCTTCATACCTATTTCAAAAATGGATACGAACCCTCTACAAGCAAGCTAAAACACCTGAGAAAGGACTTCTTCGAAGACGAAAGGGGGTGAAGCTGATTAATTTCTGTTTCATAAAAACTGAACAAAACTTACTCTTATGCCGCTATGTATAGACATCCTGTTAGAAATGGCTGAAACGGCAGAGTCAACGACTTTTCCTGGATTTTTTTTAGACAGAGTCAATAGAAAATGCAGAAAAAGCAGCGGAAACTTCGCTTTGAGCCTTTTCATTCGTTCCTTGCCAGTTGCGATAATCCCAGGCTTGGATTATCAGTTCTTTTGAAATCCGCAAGTCCGGCCTCTATCAAATCAATCCGAGTTCTTACTCGCCGCAGTTTGCCTTCAAGAGCTACTTTCTCACTTTCAATGAGAGCCTGTTGCGCTTCTAGCTCCTGCAGCGCATTGTCTCCATTGTTTGCGGCATTTGCCCCATTCGCCCCACGGGGACGTTGCTGCCCGTTTCTGGTGACCTCAATCTGTGTGGTGATGTATTCCAATTGATGACGCTTTGCCCTTAACGTAGCTTCATATGCCTCTCTCAGTTCTTCAAGTTCTTCGAGTGACAAATTTTCAATTGCTTCCATAATCTAAGTAAAGGGCAGGTGGAGCCAGCTGACTGCGGACGATTTGTTGTTTCTGCAGCATCAAGTGTGCCACTCTCAGGAAGCAGTCTCTTTGCAAGTCAACCGATGAGGGGAACCAAGGATTGCATGAAGTGAAGAGCGCTGGCTTCAGAGGGCCAGCGATATTTATTCGAATCTGAGGTATAGTCTGGTCACAGAAAGCGCATTTGTCCGTTGTCACGGTTTACGCAGTTTTCGGCGTGCAGTGACAAGTGCATAAAATACCGAAGGTATCAGCTTTGCGTGACGGTAGGTTTAAAACACGTTCACGTGCATCAATTTTTTGCTGTCCCGTCACACACGGACCTCAACTCAACATGAATGCATCCAAGGCAAGAGCTCGCCAAGTCAAAACTGATGTGTGGGAAAGCGCTTCTTATTCCGTTGCGGAACGGATTCTGGCCCACTCCCAAACGAAGTACTTGATCATGCCCTCGTACCAAAACGCATATGTGAGGAATAATCTGCACTTTACGTACAGTTGCTATTGAATCGCACGACATGCAGACGCCAACGAATGTCAGATTATGACATATGCTGGCGTTTTTAGGCTACAGATGTCGTGCAACTCAATGACGACTGTACGTAATGTTCGTTAGTCTAACGTATAAGCGATATGTCCTTTCGACAACAAGGGAACGAATCTTGCCAGCCATTCATTAATCGTCTGCTGCCGTGCTCATGAAAGGACCACACGGGACGAAGCCAGATTTCATACTGGCCCTCCGCGCACAGAAAGCCAATTCAACACCGGCGAATGCCATAGCTGACTCCCATCGTATCCGTCAATGTTTCTTCTATGCCGTTCTACCAACTTGTCTCTAGCATTTCGTCACCCAGCCAGCCTTTATCAAGTCAGCAACAGCTGATTGTCTCAGCACTTGTCCCTACTTTCTGGCATCGGGATTCATTTCTAGAACCCGTAAGCATAAACATATGTGAGTCACATTTCAGAAACTGTGTAGCTTGTAAATGGCGCTCCGCTGGATCCAAGTTCACACGGACAAATGGTTGGTCGAAATAACCTACTTGGTTGAGCGACTTCCAGCACGTTTCCGAATTCTATCACACTGCAAATCGTGCTGATAACTGCAGTTCCTGTAATGTACTCACTGGTTATCTTGCTGGGGGGGACATCAATCGTGAGTCCCGATTCGGGACAATTGTCTTTTACGAATCTCTCGTTCAGCAATTTGGCGATCGTTTATTCTGGAAAGTGCAAGAGACACACATGCAACCACCATTCCACTGCGCTAGTAGACAGTGCTGCAGAGCAATAGGTGTTCAGTGTGTCGGTTCAGACTCTGAACTTCAGAGTGTTCTGAGACACAAGACTGCTGGAGGGGTTGAGGGTTGGCAGAGTGATTACCTTTGGATTCTCAGTCAGGTGTCCGGGGGAGTACCCTGTCAAAGAATGCAAAGAAATCTAACGGCGAAGAGCGCTGTCGGTGAAGGCGTTCGCTTATCCAACACAAAAGCAAGACTTTCATTTCCTGGATGTTGAAAACTTTTTCTTCCTACGAAGGTATATTTTATGCATTTGTCGTAATATTATTACATTTATCTTGTCTTGATGTGCTTTGGAGAAGAAAGGCTTTATTTACAATCGCGTGCTCATCGATGAGCGCACGTGCTTTTTGCGCGAAAAGGGAGCTTTTCTCTTCGTCACAGGTGCCCTGCTTGCGCAACCTGCCCCTAGTGCAATTGCAAAGCGCTCGCCACGAGGAGTGGGAGGGTTGGGTTCGAAAAGCGAACAGCAAAGCGGAGTGCGCTGGTGTAAAGAGCATACGATCTTGGCAAGACGCGGACGATCGACAGATTTCTTGCCAAGGCCGCCCACACCGACGTCGAGCTACAGGCTTGACCGATGAAATGGCGCGCTCCTCATCCAAATAAATACTTTTCTTCCTTCCTTGAGACCGGTGGAGGAGCGACGTACATAGGAATAGTATTCGCTCTGCTCGTGAACCACTCCTCACGTTTTCCTCTCCCGCTGCAAATTCATTGCACGTTCTTGCAAGGAATTCGAAGCAGTCCTCTACCTTAAGTGTCCGTGGATCGATAAGCTATCAGAGACAGTGGAAGGTATTGGGGAATTTGTACGGATTTCCCTCGGCTCCCTTCCTGGGCTGCATTTATTGTGAAGTGCGGCGAGTGGCGACGTCTTTTGATGGTCAGAGATTCCAGAAGGTCGTTGATTACCATCGTGCTCTCGTCTTGCAGTGCACGCCTTCCGTGAGGCCATCCGGCGCCTGTGTGCCGTTCTAACTGCCCCCCTCGCCATGGGTGCTGATCTACGACACTGACGACCCCGCCAGGGCCGTCATCGGCAGCCTACCGTGGAAGATGGAGCAGCTCCATTACGCAATAAGTTAAACACAGTCTCTTGCTTGGGACTCTACATAGCTTGCTTTTGCCGATTGTGACCGATTACTTCTCTTGCCGTTCAAGCGCCACTATGTCGTATGGAAGCACCAACGCATATGCAGATTCGTCTTAAACTTCTCTCCAAAGATGTAAGCCTTTACGCGGAACCTCATGTCTTACCCTTGGTACATGCGAAGGAGCACATCCATCAATCACATTAAGGTCGAAACCAGGTCTTTCAAGACCTACAATGGTTCACTGACACAATCATTCGGTACCCCTTCATTGCGTTCGCATTAACTCGATATAGGACTTGAACAATACGAATATGCCCAAGTCTTCATAGCACATCAAGTCGGAAACCTTTCGACAAACAAGCTGTCGTCAGCGATTCTTCATCCGGGAAGTGTTCCGGGGCAAGCGAGAAATGGCCGCGATTAGACGTCCACCATTCTTTCAGTCCGTTGTGCGATGTGTCACAGTCAACTTCGAAAACGCTACGACCCGTAATCTCCGACTCTCATCGTACAAAACGCGCACCGCACCTGAAAAGTAAGATCTATAAGGCATATCCAAAAACATGGATCCGTGAAATCGTTGTCGAGGGGATATATTAAGCATGATCCACGCTCTCAGGCTACCAGATTCCACAAACTCGGGTTCTTCTTGAGTGCGCACAACAGCGTTTGAGCCAAGCAGTTCTCCTTTGGAACTTGAGGGCTTTTCAAGAGAATTTGACTGACGTGTAGACTTCTGTAAAGGAGCAGGTGATAACGGTGCCGAATTCATCGTCGCGCCGGTGCCTTTATCTGCAATGGAAACTGTGCTCTTCGCGCCGCCATTTGATGTGTGCCCGTTGGCGTTATTCGCCCGCTCTTGCGGTCTTGGTTCTCCTGTGCTGCCAAGACGCTCACTCGGAAACTCTTTAGATGAAGTTATTTGCTCAGCAGTCATCCCTGTTCCATGGCAATCTTTTGTAACAACCACTGCGTTTCCGTTCTGAGCATGGGATTGACTATATCCAACGTGATTTGCCGCCTGTGTGAGCGCTGCTCGCATCAAAGCAGCCTGACCTGAAGACTGGCTTTGGCTAACTGGTCCTGCGGGCCGGTCCGGGACTAGCATTCTAGTCAGGTGATTCGGACCGCAAGATTCCGAACGCTCCTGAACGTTCAATCCAAATCTACTGGCCATATGATCATTCATTTGAACATTTGCCTGTAGTGAGCCAATGGTTTGCTGTCGGTGAGGTTCTGACGCAGCACGGTGCCCACTTCCATTAGGCTTCATTGCGTACCTTTCAATCTCCGGGGACCTGACTACTCCATGACTGCGAATAGCATTCCTTTCACTCAACGCCGGAGCAGCTGCAGCATGTGTAGGTGCGTTTCCCTTCTGACGAGGAATGTCCCGAACGGCTTCATTTTGGAACCGTACAGAAGCTGTCACTTCATTCGCTTTAATAGCAGAAGGGTAAGATGGCATAGCAGAAGACGGGTCAAAAGGCAAGTTAGGCGGGATTTGGTTTCTAGATTGGTAAGCAGTCATCTCAGACTCATGATTTCGTACTGGAACGGAAGATCCAGCAGGTGGTCTCATGTTCCCGTCCTGGCCCCTGGTCGGTCCTGACGGGCTCAGTCGAGAACGAATCTGAGCTTCTGGCAGAAGAGCTCTAGAACTAGGCGGAACATGGGGGGATGGCTGCTGAGGGGGCACAAATCGAGCAGAATCACCTGGCTGATAGCTTCTCGGATCCTGGCGAAGATCAGTTTCCGGGGGTACCTGTCCTTTCCAGCGCCCGTAACTATATGTATGCGGAAAGAAATTATTCTGTACTGTGTCGCCGCGTTGTGATGTTGTAGGCAATATCGAGGTGAATATCTGACCTTGCTCGCCACCGCCCGCGACATTTGAGCTGTACAACATCGGGGGAATAGCCTCAGCCGCAGTGACCGGTTTTGATTTCGTCTTGCTCTTCGAGCTTGTCACAATTGGTGTTCTTCTGTTTGGTGACTGTCCTTTATATCTGAACATGCCGTTGACGCTGTTTTGCCCATTTTCATTCCATTCTCGCATCTTTCGTCGCATCTCTTGAGTGTCAGCTACTTCGTCAACGACTTCTCTTTCAAGAGGAATGTTCACTTGAGGAGCAGTGGGCATTGAGTTAGTTTGATTACTGAACGCTCTCATAGGGTTCGCTTCTCTCCGGACGGATATTGTATGAACATCAGTCGAATTCATTAACGGTATTGAAGTAGTGCGGCTATGAGAATTTCCGCCGAGTTCGTCGGCGTGTACGGGAGAAGGGCGCGCTAAGCCTCCGGGATCCTGTGATGTTCCATATGCCCGTTGGGTGTTGCTCTTTGCGCGATCATATGTACTAATGGAGACCCCCACTTGAGCAAGAGGCACGGAGTGACTGATGTCCCTATTCGGTTCGCCATGATCTGCGCCTTGCTCGGCTGTAGTTTGGCGCCCTTCATTCGCTTGCGGCGTAGGTGAATCTGTGACAATGCCAGAAGACTGAAAGTGTGGGTGGTTTCCAATTGGAACGGGCGGAAGGGAGGTGGCGACGAACGTGGCTGGTTTGGAATTGCGGTAAGAAGCTTGATGACTAGGTGCACTTGCTATCGCGCCTCCAAGATAAGGAGCCGAGAGTCGCAGATGCTTTGCTTTCGCTCGTTTTTCCGCTATGCGGGCACGCTGCTTGGCAAGCATGGCAGCTTCTTCTTCCTTCCTCTTCTCCTCGGCTACGACGCAAACATCGCAAGTCCAATCCTTCTTTTGGATATGAGCGTTCTTCATATTATGGAAGCGCCGAAGGCAGTGGGTGTGAAAGACAAGTCGACAATCAGAACATGTCTGGACCGGGGATTTGAAGTTGTAGTTCTTAACATTACGCTTAACACAGTCATTGCAGCGTTGTTCCTCTCGGAGAACGACCATTCGAGAAAGATAAATACGATGCCTCTTGGCAACGGTATGGCAAGGGGGACATAGCCAAGTACCCAACGGTATGGACGTTCGCGAAGGTTGCATGCAGTACACATGGCAACCTGAAGCACAAGCATCGCAGAGCACCATGTTGGCGTAATCCCCCAACTCAGAGCAAACTGTACAAGAAGTGTTTTCAATCGTAAGGTCGACGTCACTGCTGATGTCGCTGTGTGGGTAATTGGCCTCCTCCTTCTCTGGAAGAGTCATTGATGGGAAATAAGAGCGGTACTCCTCGACCTCCTCTGCAGGCTGCGGTTGTTCTTCAACCCGCTTTCGAATCTGGTATTTGCGTTTTCGTTTGACTTCTGGACTAGGCAGCTGCGTATCCGATGTTTTGCCTCTAGTCTTGCGGGCGGACTTACGACGTGGCTTAGATGAATTCCTCTTTAACCGCTTTGTAGGAGGTGTAGTAGATGGCGGCACCTTTGCACGTTGAGACGTGGACTGGTTCTCAGGTTTAGTGCATGGTTTCGATTTGCTACCGACAGACACAATGGAAGATGACTTTGAAGAACGTTTGGCTATAGTCTTCGATGGCTTAAGCCTTGCAAAAGACAAACTTCGTGTGTCAGCAACACCGGTTTGTGCTGTGGTCTCAGGGGCAGATTTACGGCTCATGGGCGCCGCGACGTTTTCAGGCGATTGACGATCTGCGGGCTGTTCAGAACGATTCGCATTGTGCTTTTCTTCGACGGGAGTCTTCACGACGCCCTGAGTACGACGACGCCGCGGTTTATGCGCAACGGGCGACGACACGGACAACGATTTGGACCCAGCTCCGTCCCTGTTACGCGCGCTCGCGCTGCTGCGCCTGCCAGCACCACGCTTACCCGCCCGAGCTTGTTTCGGGTGCTTCGGATGCTTCGAATGCGTGGAAGGCTTGGGCACGAAGATGACATCGTCATCGGTGGCCTCGTCATCAAGCACCTCGAAGTGACGCTTGCTCTTGGGCATGACGAACGATGAGGTGTGCGGATCAACAACGGCAACTTTGGACGGCGAAGGCTCGCTGCCCCGTTGCTGCTGGCGTGGCGCCCCCTCGGGAGATGCGGGGTGAAAAACTGGCGGCGTTATTTTTGAACAGGCCGGTGGTTGCTCGACGTGGCGCGCTTTTCCCGTACAACTTGCTGAGCGCGCCAAGTTGGCGACGCCGAACGTGGCTTGTTCACCGGTTCCGGTGGAGGCGCTCTCAACCACTGCGTCCACGAATTCGCGCGCGATCTGCGCAGCCGACGAGTGCGATCGGGTGGGATCGACGGAGCTGAGCGTGCACAGAAGCTGTTCGGCGATGTGCGACAGCTGCCGGCGATGTCCCGACAGGGAGCGGGGCGGCGGCAGTCTGCGCGGGTGACTTGTCTTCCCGCGCGTCATGGGTGACTTAACGCGGCGCTGCGGTCTCTAGCGCAGCCGTCATTGCAGGCGTCGGTATTCCTTCAGGGAGCATGGGTAAGCAAGCCAGCAAATGGAGCGCAGCAACTGGCGACGTGCGCGCCTGAGCACGTGCTCAAAAGAGAAGTGATGCGAAACCTGAGCTCACTCAGTCGAAACGGTTGTGGACGGTCCAGCGCGCCATGCAATATTTGGTCCGGCTGAACTTTACAGAAGAGCAGCGCTATCTTTACGCGTCCGATTTGACGCGCCGTGCGCGGCCACGCACCATGTGCCCGAGACAAGACCTCAAAGAATTAAGTTCTTTGAGCGTTGGTTTGTCAGTAACAAGTCGCGCGTCTTCCAATCACATACCGCATGCGAGCTGTCACTGATGTCGCTTCCGCCGCCTCTGTCCACACCCTCGACAGCATCATACAAACTCCAAGTTAGTTCATAGCCACGTTTAATCTCCGACAAAGATATTGATATCTGTGGCATTCTGTGTATTTAATTAAGCTGAACTACACGTGCCGGAAAGCGAGCTCCAAGCTCGCAAACTGGCGAAGAAACGCGCTTTCCTACGCGAAGTGTCGCACGTTATGTGCCTGAGCTACCGCAGACGTGGTAGAGTAGCGGCCCAGAGTGCGGTGGTGTCCACAGATTAGTCAGTCGTGCTAGCGGGAGGAAGCGAAGCCGTGGATACAACGTCCCCCACGCGGGTGCTTTGATGACGGAGAGACGTCCCCCAAGCGGGTGCGTCGATGGCGGAGAGACAGTCGTGGACCAGGCCGTTGGTTCATGATTGGTGGGCGTGAGGTGCGCCAGACCGGGAGCTCAGGGGCACTAATCAGTGCCAGCAATGCGAAGCGCAGAACGGCAAAATCGCGCAGGAAACTCCGCGGCTCGCAGCCGGCGAAATGGATCACAGAGTGCACGTAAACGCCAAACTCTCATCCAGTCTGCAGATCATGCTCGCACGGACGCCGATCCCCGGCACGCTGTGCCACGGTCAGCTTTGCTTCACTTCCTCTCGGTTGTCGCGTTGTTCGGTACCCACGTCCGCAACCCAGGCAACAGTCGGCATCAGGTGGTACGACTGCGTCCGCCAAGCTGCGGCAAGATGCGCGGCACGATGCGGTTCCCTCCGTGAAAGCCTGCTCTCCAAAGTTTAGGGATCTCTTTCGCTCTCTCTGTTGCCCGCGATAACCGTGGTTTTGCACAGAGTTGCTGCACCACGACTGCTACTTTATGCAACTTTCGCCCGCGCTGAAGCGACAAGCTCCCACGATGGAATTATCCCACGTGATGAGCACATCCTTCCGTCCGCGCTCCCTCGCCCTCTCTTCCCGTCGATTCCACTTGTTGCAACAATGCCTGTCGCCGTTGTCGGCGACGCCAGGACGGAGTTGGCGGCTCGCATGGTTTGCGAAATTACCCTGTATGGTGCAGTGAAAACAGCGTCGAGCACGCAACCACCTGCAAAGATATAGTTCACCAACTCTCGACAAGAGAGAGAGCGGGTGATGCATTATGGTGACACATGTCAAAACGTTGTACGATCTATCTTCATACAGCATCATAATATGATATTTATGATCTACCCTTGGTTTAGTTTGTGTACCTGTATTTCTGGTCGCCAGAGTATCAACACGCGATTTCATTTCTCAGTCAGGTTCTCTGAGGGACTCGTCGGCACAGGGCTAGTCTTTTGCCTTGCCCATTCATCGAGGCAGTGGTTTGGAGGGTTGACCCAGGGCCCTTGGTATGAGGCCTTGAGGGAAAACCTTGTGGGCCTCTACCCATGGCCGTCGTCCACAAGTACAGTACGGCTATAATACAGCACCTCGTACCTGCACTGTAGATATAAACACCGCCCGTTTTGCTGATGTGTCTTTCCATGACGCATCCACTGTAGTAGCCGTGCGCTCGTTCGTCCTTCACATTGCGTTCGTTCGTTCGTTCCTCCACCTGTGTTTGTGTTGGGTAATTTCGTGCCGGTCCCGTCAACGCTCCTCTCATTTCCACAGCATTTCATACAATCCACTCACAGCATCATCATCCTTTTCTTCCCTCCACAGCGCATCTTCACCGAAGAAAGCAACTTAATCCGCTTCACACTAAGTCTCCAGATAAGCAAAGTGTATTAAGAATGGGATCTGATAGTGCGCCTGTTCGATTGGGTCTTATCACTGACGTTCAATATGCTAATAAGCCTGATGTTCACATAGATGTACGTCGCATTTTGTTTCTATCCTGTTCCTCTCAAACAATTCACTGACGCTCTACGACACAGTATGTTGGAAAATTAAGATCCTACTCAAAAGTCATTCCAAAGACTACTCTCAGCGTTGAGTTTATCAATCGGAACAATGTATCAGCTCTACTGCATCTTGGCGATATCATTGACGGGAACGCCACCCTAGATAAGACGCGAGATGACTTAGACGAGGTGCTCAAAACACTAGGAAAGGCGAATGCCCCACTGCTGCATGTCCTTGGAAACCATTGTCTTGATGCCGGTCGTCCGTATCTGCTGAGTAAGTTTGGAATCGAAACTGCCTACTACACGAAGGACTACGGAGATTGGCGGGTAATAGTGCTTGATACTGTGGAGGTTTCCGTTCATCGCGTCGACCATCCGCAGTACGCTGAGGAAGCAAAACAGTTCCTGCAACAGAATCAAAGTCTTCCAAACGCCAAGGATTGGAATGGTGGTTTGTCCTCTGAACAAAAATCGTGGCTGAGAGCCATTTTGTCCGACACTGCGAAGCAAGGAATGAAAGCAATCGTTTGCGGCCATCTACCAATTGCACCGGAGGAACAATACCAAATGCATGTTATATGGGACGGTCAGTGGTTGACGGATCTATTCTCTGAATACAAGCACGTCGTCAAGGCCTATTTTGCTGGACACTATCACGAAGGGGGTTATCTGTTGAACAATGGAATACATTATGTTACTTGTGAGTCGATACTTGACTCTGAAAGCCCAGAAGGGAGTGCCGCAATCGTAGAGCTGTGGCCGGACAGAATTGTGATTTCAGGACATGGAGACATGACCTCTCGCAAGCTACTGTTTGAATGCTGATGGTAGTTGCTGTAGTTAACCAAGGGAGGAGAGTTTTGGTGGGCAGAGACTTGGGACCAGCAACATTCTCTCCATATCATCCTTTCGATTTCTTCAGAGGCCATGTAACAAAAAGGGCCTCCCAACCGGGTACCCAAGGTTGGGAGGGTACGTATCAATCGAGCCCAATCACTCACGAGCCGGTTCTATAACAACGACGTGCGCTCGTCATTCGCTATATCCGCCATGCAACGTTTCTGAACTTCAGAATAGTAAACAGGTCGTCTTCTGCAGTAGCTAAAAGTTGAATCACGTCAAAGGGTTTCGATGGCATCCTCACCTTACCTTCCTCATTTGCTGCCGGCGAAACGATGACACAAAGGTTGGTTTGCTTGTCGTCAGCCAGTGGTAGGTTTTGTACGGGCCAGAGTCTGTACGTACGCCCCGTCCGGCGGAGTCCTCTCAGTTCTTCCTCAGAAGACATGTCCCTAAGATTTCGGCTTGAAACATGAATGCCTACCGCGCCGGGGCAAAAGCAGGCAACTTGAGCTCTCGCACAAGTTGTTTCTTATCTTACATCATTTGCTACACCTTGTCAAAGCTAAGCCCTCCCGCTCGGCCCTCCAAGTGACGAACGCCCACGCGTCGATGCGGTGCAATGCGCTGTGCAACTTACATACGCTCCGCGGTGCCGCACTATCCCCCTACACACTACTTTACGAACACAATACCAATGTCGCACGAGCACAATATCACTAACAAGACGTTGATCCCGTGCATTCACGAGCCATGCGCCGCCAACCACGTGCTGCATACCGTGTAAACACGCTGCGCAATCAGCACCAAAGGCGGCAAAACAAGCGCCCCCAGCACAACATCCCCACCCACCAGCGAGCGTCCTAACTCTTTCGTCTCCTCCCTTCGCCGATTCCGCCATGCCATAGCCGCCGGCAGCGCGCCAAACAACACAGCAATGCCGTAGGTACCCGCCGCATCAAGCGCCTTCAGGAATGCATCGGGCCAAAGTCCGGCCATCACCGTGGGCGGCGCAATAGTGGCAACAAAGTCAGCAGCGTTGGTACCCTCCTGCTTGTTGTTTTTCAACAGCGTCTGTCGCACGTCGGCCCAAAGCTCAGTAAGCCCCTCCACAAAGCCAATGAAGCTGGTGGCGATCGCCAGCGTGGAGAAGAGTGCCACTGCAACTTGATTGAGCTGTTGAGCTCCCGTATTACTGGCAAGTATCGCAGCGTCGTACGAGAGGAACATGAGCAGTGGAATGGCGCTTCCTATGACAATGGTACGCCGGATCTTGGTGCGATCGCCCTCCAGACGCATGGTCACGTTGCTGACCACATTGTGGTACACGCATGATACAAACAACACGGCTACTAAAGGGCCGCGTGCAAGCATATCCCAATGAAGTTGAGACAATCGAGTTATGTCAAAGTCAGATATAGACGCGCTCAAGACAGCACAAAAGGCGGCAATGACGCCGCCAACCAGTACGTTGTTCACGCGCTGCACATTCTGCGCGGAAAGAACAAACATGGCGGCGCCAATAGCCGTCGAGAACAAAGCGCCATCGACAAGAGGCGATGCAAACAAGGGTGGTATCGAAAGATGAAGCGCATCACAGACGTAGCGTACCAGCGCGAATGCCTCGGAGGCGCCCTGAGAAGTGTAAGCAGTGAGAATGGCGTAATGCAGAAGCGTATATGATACGGTAGCAGCGAATGCTCCAAAAGGTCCCAACGTGAGTGATGCAAGTGATAAGATGGAGATGCCGTTGGGGCGTCCGAGCGCGCACGCTGTGTTTACGGTGAGCTCTGTGGCAGACGAACGTGGCAAGAGAGGTATAAGCGTTGAGATAATAGAGAAAAAGTTAAAGAGGGGTTGTTTATAAAAACTCACCGCTGATAAGGAGCCCCGTGGCAACCATATAGGTCCATACGGCGATTAATGCAATGGAGGAAGGCACGAAGCCGACGGGCGCACTGACCGTGGGCAAAGCCAACACGCCTGCGCCGATCATAGTACCCTAAGTCGACACGCAAGGAGATACGCAACAACAACAAGGTGGTGTGAGGAGCGATGCATACGCGCGCGACACGCACGTAGGCGCAGGATCACAAGGGGGGATGCGAAAACATACAGCAATGAGACAGGTACACGCGAGCTGCGACGGTTCGACGCGGCGCAGGTTGCCGGCTGCATCGGGTGCCACGTTGGAGAACATTCGCCGCTGCGGCGGCTGCCGCTCGCGCCGCTGCTCGTGCCGCTGATCACAGTGTTGGGGCTCCGGCGGCGGCGGGGCGCGCAACGTAGCGGCGCGGCGGGAGCGGGTGCAAAGCGGCTTGCGCCGACGGCGGGCGCGTAGCGGCGCAGACGAGGCGCGCTGACGCAGCGGCCGCGGGACGCATGGGACGAACAGGCCGCGCGCGCGCTTCATGCTGACAAAGATGCATGGCTGAGAGAGGAGAGAGCGAGCGCGGCGGCGCGCGCGGGCGGCGGGGGGAGCATTTTACTGTACAAAAAGTGAGAGAGAGCAGTTAAACTGTTAAAGACAACGTGTGGCGTGCAGCAAAGCAAATCAAATCAGCGCCGCTGCTGCTGCGCCGCGCCGCGCGCGCACGCGCGCACGCTGGTCAGCAGCGCCCTGACAGCGCGCGAAAGCGCGGGCGCAGAAGCGCCGCCGCGCGGCGCCACAACGAACACGACGGAGCGGTCGTGCGGCGCTTGCTGGTCGCAGCGCACGGGCGCGTCGACAAAGGTGGCGGACGAGCGCGCCGGCAGCTCGGGCAGCTCGTCGCGCGCGGCGCGCTCGGCGCTGCGCGGCGCGCGCACGCCGGGCGCCAGCGTCAGCCGCCGCTCCGGCAGCGCGAGCGCCGCGGGCGGCCTGGCGACGGCGGCGGCGGCGGCGGCGGCGACGGCGGCGGGCGCTGCGGGCAGGGTGACGGGCGCATGCAGGCGCGACGGGGCGTCGTCGCGCGGCGGCGGCGGCGGCGGCGGCGGCGCGGCGGCGGCGGCTACGGCAGCGTAGTCGACGGGGGGCGCCACCGCGAGCGTGGGCGACCAGCGGCTGGCGCACGCCGCGCCGTTGGCACGGCGCGGCGGCGCGCTTGTGTAGCGAACAGCCGCGCATCTCTCGCCACGTATCGACAGCGCGGCGCGGCGGCGCGGAAACGAACAGCGGAAAGAAGAGAAAAAGGTCCCAAAGTGCGCGCACGCGCGCCTTACAGGCGGCGCGCGTGGCGCGCGCGCGCGGCGGGAAAAACATACAAAAACAACGCGTGTGGCGCGCAAATGGCTCGCAACGGCGGAAAGCACCCGCACGCACCCGCGCCGCGAACCCCAAACATGCCTTAATTGCACGCGCCACAACTGCCCCATCGCCATTGCCCACCACCGCCATCACAATCCCCCCCCCCCCCCCGCCGCGCGGCTGTTCGCTGCTACCGTCAGTTAAAAACCGCTCCCATTCCCAAACCCCCTCGTCGCCTCCCTCCCTCCCGCCCCCCTTCCGCCCTTCGTCCCCCCGCGCCATCCTTCCCCCCCGCGCGTCATGGATATTACGCAGCTTGTTTGTCGGGATGAATCACCGCTACTTGCCAGCGTATCGGCGCCCTCGTTGCCGCCTTTGCTACCTCTTCCCCCGCATTCGTTGTCTACTTCCACTTCTCTGGATTCGCTGCCGTCGCCGCATCGCTCCGCGCCCAATCTGTCGCTATCGTCGTTCCCGCACGCGCTCCCTTCCTTTGCTGCGCACACGCCGCCGGCGGTGGCGCTGCCGCAGCAATTGCAGCAGCAGCTGCAACAACAACAAGCACATCAAGTACAATCGCAACAACAAAAGCAAGCACAGCAATCACAACAATCTTCCCGCGTCACCTGCTCGCTGTGCGGAAAGACGTTCAGCGGCATCTCATCGCACAACCGCCATGTGTCTCGCACGCACCACAACGCGCGACCGTTCTCGTGCTCGCACTGCTCGCTGCACTTTGGCCAAAAAGGCAGCCTCGAGCGGCACATCACCGCCGTGCATCTCAAAGTTCGGCCGTTCGTGTGCACCTTCTGCGGCAAAGGGTTTGGGCGAAAGGACAACATGAACATCCACATGAGCACAGTGCACCTGAAACGAAGGCCGTTCAAGTGCGACATGTGCAACAAGTGCTTTGGCGGCAAGAGGCCGCTCACCATTCACCGACAGACGGTGCACTTCAAGCAGCGCCCGCTGCAGTGCGGCGTGTGCCACAAGCGTTTTGGGCAGCGATCCAACCTGAACGTGCACATCAGGGTGCACTCGCGGCACGCGTCTGCGCCGTCGCGGCCGGCGCCGCAGCTGATGGCGGCGCACCTGGGCGCGCAGGACACGCTGAGCGCGCCGGCGCGGCTGCCGTGCGGCGCGGCGGACGAGGGCGGCGAGCTGCTGGCCGCCACCACGGACTGCTCGGTGGCGGCGCTGTGCTCGCTGCCCACCAGCCCCGTGGCCGTGGGCGCGGAGCACAGCTCCAATCTCGGCGCCGCCCGCCTGCACACTCTGACAGCCAGCGGCGCGGCGCGCGACGCGCGCGCGCGCGCGTTGGATGCATCGCCGTGAGGCGGCGCGGCGCATCGGCGCGCGCGCGGCGGCGCGCCGTGCTACGTGGCACGGTGTATGGCGCGGCGGCGTCTTTCGGGCACGCGCTTCTTTTTGTTTCGGGTGAGGGATGCGCGGGCGGGGGAGGGGGGGGGCCGCGGGCCGCGGGCCGCGGCTGTTGGCGGCGGCAACTTGAACAAGCTGAAATTCCGGCGCTTGTTTCACGCGCGCCGTGCAACGCCCTGCGCCCGCCGCGGTTGCTTTTTCTTGCTTGATGGCTAATAAAACTGTGGCAACAATTATTCGGGCGTGCGCTGCGACTTGTATGCTTTGCTTCGTTCGCAGCGCGCAGCACGCGCGAAAACGCGCGCGCGCCGCTTTATTGCCGCCTGTATCTACGTTGTGGCTTTAGGCGCCCGCGAAGGAAACCGGCGTGCTGTAATCCGCGTGCGCGCTGCCGCGTACCTTTAATGAAACCGAGCAGCGCGGGCGTCCGTGCCGTACCTCCTGGGGACGCTCTCCGCGCGGAAACCGCGCCGCGCGGTGGAAGGTGTCGACGCGCGCCGCCGCGAGCGTGGCGCGCTGTCATTAAAGCTGTACCGCCCTAAATCCTTCCGCGCGACGCCGCCATCACCGCGTGATGCTGTTCGCGAGCAACGCAGCCGTTTAAGGCGCGCAGCGTAGGGCCGTCAAAGCAGTGCCGTCTTGGTTCACGTCACGGCGTGATACGTATGCGCGCCATTCACCACATATCTATCTACCTGTTGTCGTCCGCCTTCTCTATCGTCGATCTACGTGTGGCGAGCAACGACGCGCACGCACGGCCGTGCACGCCCGTTGATGAGCTCAGCCACACGCGCGCGCCTTTACTCATCAGCACCACTTTGGCGATACGATACCGCCGATATCTATCATATCATCATGATATGATGATACCTGCGGTGGACCGCAGCGCGCCGATCCATCTCTGCGCAAACCAGCATGGTTTAAATAGCATCGCATCAAACCCCAAACCCCACTGTCAGTCCCACAGCGAGAACAGCGCTCACAGCGCCTACAGCGCGCAACGCGCGCACAGAGCGCACAACACACAATACGTGTACACCAACGCAGATTGCAACCTTCGCACGCTCTATTCTCTAAAACCTGAAAAACAAAAATTCTGCTCGCATCCACATCATTCCTTGGCAAAGTCCACGCCCGCCAGCCGCGCCTTCTTCCCCCCCAACCTCGACGCCGCCTCCGTGAACGAGCTCCAGTTGGAGCCCACCAGCTCCCGCGCCCTCGCCAGACACAGCATGTCCACCAGCGCATACCTCACGCACCGCCCGTCCCGTCCGTCGCAATCGCGCTGCATCGACACCACCTTGGACCCAAACTCCTTTCGCAGCGTATCCAGCACCTGCACCGTATCCGTCGCCACAAAGAACCGCGTGGAAGAGTCCTGCTTGATTAATCGATGCATCTCCGCGATAAACGTCTTGTGAGAGCTTTTACGTCGCCAATGTTCCATCTCCTTGGACGCGGCTGATCCGTACTCGGCGTCGAATTTCACGTCCTTGATGTCGCGGTCCAGCGTGCGGTCGCGAATATGAATGCCTACCATAGAGTCCAGTCCTCTTGATTCAAACTGCTCCACAAGGTCACGCACCTCCTTCACCGGTCTCAGCGAGCGCAGCATGTCGTTATCCTTGTTCCAGTCCGTTAATCTGGAGTCGGCCTCCATGATATACGCGCTCTTAAAGTACATATGTTGCTCGGGACGATCCACGATAAACTGTCCCTTCACCGCCCCATTGCCCTCCATCTCCATGTAGTTGTACTTGTCCAGCATCCGCCACGACTTGTCATAATCTTCATAACCTTTGAACGGCCATTTTGGTTGGAAACGCGTCATTACAACTATATCGTCGTGCTCGAACAAGTCTGAAAACGATGCCGCAATGTGCGCATCGGTCTCCCAGATCAGCACCAACTCCCTGTCAGTGGCATTCGCAAACGACATGGCACTTCCCAAAGCGCGCAGTCGATTACCCAGCCCGTGCATCACGTGCGCAAACAACACGCGCGCAGGTCGTGAAGAATCGCGGTGAAGCATTCGAGCATTCAGTTTCGTCAGTAACAATCGTTTCTCAGACGGTGACATGGTGACCATTATATCCCACGGTATATTATAGTCATTCGCAAGACGTTGCCCCAGCGCCGTGTTCCACGCGTCATCCATGCGCTCCGAGGATACAAGATCCTTCAGAGGGCGCGGTCGCGACACGGCGTGTAGCACTGTGTACTGGTCAGACGGACTGCTCGTGACGGCCCACTGATGTTTAAAATGGTCCAGCGCAGTGGAGTTCCACTTGGGCAGTTGCTTGAGAAGAAGAGAATTGAGATCGATTTCGACTTGAACAAATCTCACATCCTTCTGCGCGCGTTCCTTGTCCGGGTGTGCCACGTGAGAAATGTGATCGTAGCTGATGTTGAGCTTTCGATAGCCGGCGTCGCTCAAGCGCGAATACAGGTCCTCGTCATCCCAGCCATAAGTCTGAATGCGCTCGTCATAACCGCCAATTCCGAGCACGTCATCTCGATTGATGTAGACAGCGCCGTTGAGATGAATCTCATTCTCATCTCTCGCAGCCGCATAGTTGCCGGCATAGAACACGGAGCCATTGATGGGATGTGCGTCTACAAAGTCTTTGCCAATTGCATAATCGCAGTCAGTACGGAGCAAAGTTCGATACGATGCGGCACGCATTGCCAGGTTGTACGCCCTTGATAAGACCCAGTTGTTCTCGGACTCAACGCGCAGCAGTCGAATACGAGGATCCTGCTGCATGTGATCGCGCACAGAGTCTAACAAGGGCGGGTGAGACGACCAGTCAACAATGACAATCTGCGAGACGTGACGCACTTCTCGCCATCGTGAAAGCACGTGTTCCAGCGTGTGATGTCGATTCATGCAACAGGCGACGATAGAAATGCCGTCTCGAATAGATTGCGGCTCCGTAAAGGTGGAGTTAGAAGGAGTCAAGTGTCGATGGAAGATGTCTCGCATGAGCGAGCGATTGAGAACCGGTGCTGGTTCAAAGGAAGAATGAAAGGCCCAGGGCATCTCCAAGACGAACAAGAGCACAAGCGGAAAGGCGAAGATGTGCACGTAAGACGCTCGACGAAGCACATGACGAAAAGAACGAGAAAGCTTCAAGCCGGACTTGGAAAACAGGGTGGGGGTTGGCGGACGCGCTTGCGACGCAAAGTTGGTGAGCGTGGAAAGAAGTGAGGCAGAGGAAGTGGGGTGCGACGCAGGGGGTTGCGGCGAATGGTTGAGGGGAAGCGGGGTGGAAAATGAGCGTCTGTTGGCGCGACGGGAAGACTTCTTGGACGTCGGCGCGGGCAGGAACTTGCACACGGGCGCAGGCCGCTGTTGCGACTTCATGGCCCCGCGACGAAGGCGACGGGAGCGACGACGGACGCGGGCGGGCGGGACGCGAAACAGCGGGGGCTTTAAAGGGTTTGCAGCGCTTTTAGACGAGTCTCTTCCCCCGCTTCTGTCGGCTAGCAACAAGCGCGTCGGGGAAATAATGAGTGGGTGGACGTGCCGTGGTGCACAGCGCAACGCCAAGTTGAGTGAGGGAATGCTCCAAATACACACGGGCGGCGCACGCGTGCGTGACGCGTGTGACACGCTTCAACGTAACAAAACGAGCCGTTTTGAACGGCGAGTTCTGCACCCACGGTGGGGCGCGCCACGCGCGCGCGTTCACACGATGCACGCGTCCACACGGCGGCCACAGCCGCGCGACCGGCGCGTCTCGAGCCGGCTGGCAACGGCCGACCAGGTGGCGGTGCTGATCCATCGGTCGTGATGGCCAAGGGCGGCGGCGGCGGCGGCGGCGGCCGAGGGAAACGCGACTTGACAACATTACACCTTCATCGTGGCAGGGTCTGGTCGTGCAAGCAGTGGCGCGGTAGGATGGCGCGGTAGGACCGCGCCACGCACGTGCCTCGCGCTTTATTAAAACTTTTAATGGCAAGATTTGTCCAGCTTTGCTGCTGACAGAACTCTCTGCCAGCCAGCCAGCGCAGCGACTGGCAGAGCGTTCATAGCGCCATTGGCTCGCTAGATAACGTAGTTCTGGAGCAGAGAGATACGCGCATCTTGTTGTGAACGCAGACCAACTCGTCTCGTCTCGCCCGCGCAAGTCGTCTGCCAGCCGTGCGGATGAATCGTCAATACCCCCGCGCCGGGCTACGCTTCATCCATGACGTCACCGCCGTCGCGCGAAAACATCCGGCGCGCAATCACTCTCTCCACGCGCCGCGGGCCTCTGTGCGCGGCGGCTTGGATGCACGCGCTTTCGAGACACTTGTGCACCGTTAATCCTTGTCACGCGGCATATTCCTGTAGCTACTAGGGATAGAGCGCTACCCTTACAGGGAGGTACCAAAGGTAAGGGTTACCTGTAACACAGCCGCGCCTGTCTGACTTGGCCTCGCTTTTACAACAAATGGCTTTTGACCGCAGCCAGGCAACTTCTGGCTCTTCAAACTCCACCTCACTACACGTCGCCGTACACTACCCAGGGGCTATAAGGATATCCTTAAGCCCTCTTACAACCGCAGCAGCTAGCGCAACGGTAGCCTGCCGTCCCAGTCCGAACCATGAATGCGTTGCGTAGCGTCTCTATGAGCCGATTTCCTTTTGAGCCGCACCGATCATCCTGAGCAACGTCACTTCGCCTCATCAGCATCCGCTAAGGTTATCCTTATATCCTTACATTCCGCTTTACAGACTGGTTTGTTTGTAGCACTGCACCAATCCAGATATCATCTGTGGATCATACATGCTCACACGCTTCACAATATACTACATATCGACCTCGGTAAGCATTTTGTCCCACAAACCAAGCCTGATTTTGCCGGGGGCTCCACCCACAATACAGTATGAACCTACAAACCTATCGACCCTACCCACTTGCTTGAATTGCGTTCATTAATTTCAAACCGTTTGTGCCTGACAGTACCGTCGGTACTCAAAAGCTCTCCTTCTCGATAACCAACGCAGTTTTGTGTTGGAACTCTATGCGCTTATCGCTTCAGCGCTTCCAACCTGCTCCTCAGAATGATGCTATCCTTATTAAGGATATCCTTACCATGAGTGGCTACAGCGGTACTGTGATCAACTTGAGAATGTCGTCGTCCTCTAGCCTAGCGCTGGCAGACAGTACCGCAGCGGGTCTAGGGTGCTTCTGTCTACACGTACCGATATTGGTGTTCACAGCTTACAAGTATTGATGATTACAATCTAATGTGTCGTGTTGTACACGTTCTAGACTACAGCGCTACACTATCATAGTGATAATGGACACCCAGGCAACTTCAGCAATACATCTGTGCCACAGACCGTCTCTCAGAAACAAAATGCGAACTTCAGAGGGAGCAACATCAAGAGTGAGCAGCTCCTTGCGCGCAAACACCTCGACACTTCGCCTTTATACGAAAACAAAAGGCAGATTGTCATTAAATCATCCAAAAGTGAACCAGAAAAGAAAAGTAACCACACCGTCAAACTGGTGAAGTGGTATTCAACGTACTTTTGGCAATCTTGTTTGCATCCAGATTCACCTGAGGTCCCAAGCTAAATTTCGACACCTCCATCGCCTTCTCCTCATCCCCGTCCCATATCTCCGCGCTCCCATCTCTAAAAACCACAAAATGGTAAAACAACGACTTCTCCGTATGGAACACATCCTTGCAATAAATCTGCTCACTTGCCTGTGCTCCTTCCCAAAGCGCTTTCGCGATACGGCGTTTGGCCATACACCGACATATTGCAGTCCGAACACGTTGATTTATGGCAATATTAACCAGTAGATAAGTGAGAACGAACGCAATACCGAGGAATATTGCGCCGCCAGCCGCTTTCCCTCGTACTGATGAAATCGCCGAAAGGCATACGATTGCCAGCAAGTACGAGAGACTTGCCGCGATGGATAGCATTGTGCGCAAGTCAAACTTGAACGAAGGTATCCAGAACCTCTTCATCTCTCCAAAAGTCATCGGGTGATGGCTCATTTCGTAAGGCGTAATCGTCTTTCCCCATTCCAACTTGATCTCTGTCGGATTAAAAACTTCGTTGGCATCTTCACTCTTTTTCGGTGAACAATCAAGGGCCAACTGAGGCTCATTTGTCGACTGTTCGATACACATGATGGAAGAATTTACGTGCACTGAGAGCTGAGGAAGAATAAACAACGTTGAAGTTGGCACTATTAAATAAGAAAAACAATCCAGAAAGAGTTGACACGGTCACGGATGAGCTGTTCTTGGCCTGGTAAGTTCCTTCATCGCCACGTTCTGATATGACAGTGAATCTTACATTATACATAAAACGACATGTCTTCGCGCGGACAGCCTCGCAAAGCCCGGTCTTAGCCTCCCTCTACAGCTGGAGCTGAACGTTCCAATGGATTACGCTGACGCTATGTCCATAATTAGAACTAAGAGGAGGAACAAATCCATTGCCCAAATGTGCGATATCAAAGATTGAAATGAAGCAAGAAGAGCCGAGGTGCTTTTGGCACCGTTTGCGACAGGACATCTGAGTTCCTTACACCCACTGGCATTGTATGTGGAAAATAAACCTGTGCGATGCAACTGCGGAACAAACGTTAAGAAGGATGCCGATCACGTGTTGTTTCGATGCCCGATAACTAACGCATCACTTAGGAATGAAAAACCTGCCCCAAGAGAAAAAAAGACAAACGCATGATAGAAATGATGAAGCAATGGCCGCCAAAGTTTTTGGCGTTCTTTAGGAGAGAAGGTTACCTCTAGAACATAGAAATAGCCTTACTTCCGCCTCGTAATTGGGGGCAGATGACTATAAAGGAGAGAGAGACATGTCTTTCCTGGCTGATGAGGCAGCAGGCAGTTTATTATTGTTGAGACCGAAGCGGTAGGATCACATATTATAGACGGGTGGGTGACTGTCTCCCAAAGAATATCACATTTCGTTTCCTCTTAGTTGCAGTGCTTTGGAGTATGACGCGAGTGACACGTTCCAACGTGAAGGTAAGCCACATGATGTTGTTGCGTATCATGCAACGTTACCAAGTTTCGAAAAAAGGTTAGATATCCCCACATACTTTGCAAAACCTATCCTATGAACTCTTGAGTCAGTCAAAGTCAATAACTGCACATGCATAGAGACTACGAAGACAAACTCACGGGTGTCCTTGCAGCCTATTGTACAATGATTACTCCACGTATCTGCTTTTGAATGCGAGGATTTGAGGTTCGAACTTCAAACCTGGGACCCACGCTGTACTTGTACACGTCCGTAACTTTTTAGCTGTGCAAATTTGTTGCGAACGTGGCAACTTGACGGATGGTATCGAATTGTGCGAGTAGAAGCTCTATCTATGGCGCTCCCAAGAGTAGCGAGTGACCTGCAAAAGCGAAGGTACAAATTATACCTTCGTAGTGACGGTAGAGGCACAAGCATAAGACGGTATTTATTGTGTAGAATAGCTGCCCTCGATTCCTGCGGTAAGCGGGCGCTAACGGCCCTAGCGGGTTCTCCAGTGTCGTTAAACAGCACCGACATCGAGAGGTGGCAGTCAGAACGGCGCATAGGACCCGAACGGTCTCACTGGAGGCCATTATTAGGGGAGAAGATCACAACGTTATCAACCACTTTTCGGCACTCACCATTGACAGCCGGGTTGACTATTTGAGTTGAATATTTATTTTATTCCACTCGGAGAGTGATCCAACAAAACCGGCTATAAATCTCCTCCAATATCTCCCATTGCCTCTGAAAGCTTCTCGATCTACAGAAGGAAAATACATACATTCGTTTATACCATGCGTAGAAAACTGCAGTACGTATCTACCAAGTAATCATTACGAATTTCGACTGTATACTCCCCATGATGGGGAGTATACAGTCGAAATTCGTCGTACTTTCAATGCGGCGACGTCTCTTTTCATTAGATGTTAAATATTCCAGCAGTGTTCCACAAACAGTATGATGATAAGTGGCAGGAAGAAAAGGGCTCAGGCGGTGTTATTCTGAAGCAAGATGGCTAAACATTTTACGCTTTCCTGTGGAGAGGAAATTCTGCTGCAGGAAAGATGTAATTCGAACTCGAATCGAAATCAAATGTACGCATTATCCTTATACCCTTGGCAAAGAAGAAGAAGAAAAAGAAGAAAAAGAAGAGGGTTAAATAAATCTGAGAAATGTTTTCCGGTGCAGAGCAGGCTGTCCCAAAGTGTCTCGAACATAATTCTTCTTCTTTATTTCGGAGGACATAATTCTTATACATGCCACGTCTCCTCTTCATTTCGTTTTTTCGCCTCTTGCCCCGAGACCGTCTGAGACGGACCGGACCCGGGGTCCTGGGTCCTGCGTACAATGTGGATACTGTCTACTAGCTAGAGATAGTATCTATCTAGTAGATACCATGGTATCGAGTCCATAGGCTATGGAGAGGGTTCACAAGCGTAGGGCACTTTTCGGAAGCCAGGTTTTCTCAATACAGTCTGCAGGTAAACGACCCGGACTTTTGTTTCATCCGTCTGCTCTCGTGTTAACGAGCATCTGGCTGAGCTGACCTTAACAGCTTCACACTCATATTGCAGATGTAATTTGCAACGTATCAGGCTTTGACGATGATTCTGACCGATGCCGGGGCCCTTCTCCACCTTTTTAGACTGCAGCTGAAATTCCCGGTTGCCTCCCATGTCTCCAACACGTTCAGGGTATTGCTGCCAAGCTAGTCATGTTCTCCAGGCCATTGGTTGCCACTGGCAACTTGCCAGCAATCCCTTGCTACTCGGAAGCAGTATCACAGTCAGACGACAAAAGTCCTATTGAGTGAATGTCATTGGCTCCTGCTGACGCAATGACTTTGTTAAACTGCATCAGTTGTTTTAAATCCCCCCCCTCCGACGCTCCTGTCCGAGCTCTCCTTTACTAAATTCCTCACGTGCGTGATGTTCATACGCTGGTGTCTTCACGAGAAGACTGTGTTGCACGATTGTGTGGTACAGAGTGTAAGGCTAGCCAGAAGTAAGGCTAGCTTCTGGTACCGGAAGTAGCCCCCTTTGATACATGTACTCAATCTTTGGCTTCGTTTACAGGTGGTAGTTTCGATATCAACATTCCCACTACAGGTGGAGAGGGGGACCTTACGATGAAGTGGACCTGAAGGGGCTAATTTGTCTTGTTGGATTCGGTGCATATCCTTGAGATACAGGTACGTGTAGTTATATCATATCAGCCTCCAGTTGATAGGCTTGTCCAAGCAAAAGTTAATCGGTTTTGAGCTAGTCAAATGGTTTAAATGTATGATTCGATGCAGTGTGTCGTCCTTCTTCATGGGGACCAATTAGCAATGCCGGCAATTCTTTGTCTCGCTCTCGCATTTTAGACCCTTTCCCCCGACATCTATTTATCAGTTCTTCATATAAGCGAGTGTGCCCATATAAGAGAGAGAAAGTTCTTCACGCTACTGACGAAAATCCTCAAACGGAGCGCAAAACGCGAAACGAAACGCAGTTTTAGCGACATGTATCTCATTTGGTTGCTGACTCTTGTTTTCTCAACTGGAATGCTTGTCCCTGTTCAAACCATATGTGAGGGAAGGAATAAATCCACAGCTTTCCAGGCTACTGGAGGCTGTCTTGCTCGCCTCCAATTGCATCCAGAACAATACGAAATGTGTAGAGACAATTCGAACACAACATGTTATTTATTTTTGAGACAAGGACCATTCATCATATTCAGAAATCCAGAATACTTCAACGAAAGCTCAGATGCACTTCATCTTCAAATTCCGTTCAGATGTGGGTCTTTCGGACAACAATTCCAGGAGGTGGGGGGTATTGAAGGAATATCAATGACAATACATAGGACAATATCTTCAGCAGAAGATTATTGCATGTGGGGTGGACATACAAACAAGTGTTCGTTCAATCAGCTAGTTCACTTCATCGAAATTATGGCGGAAGAAGGATATCGCTTCGCAATTACTAACGGGCTGGTTGACTTGCCTCATCGAAGGTGTCGCAATGATGCAAGTGCGCCATTACGCTCAGACGAAACTGTAATATTCGGCTCGGTACCGGCGAGCACAAGTAGTTTCGAACAGGTGCTTCAATTGCTCCGCCCGTTTCACATGGGTTCTTGGTTATTGTTAGCCCTTGGGTTGGCCGTTCTTATCATCATTCGATTGGCTATCGGGGCGAAATATCATTGGTTCCGTGAAGCAAGAACTCGTCCTGCGCTAATGATGAGTGCGAACAGTGGAGAAGATTCCGGCTTCGTTGAGCAACTGAACGATTCTGAACGGGCAGATCTTAGATTTGCAATGACATTGTTTCGAACCAGTACAGTGGCCATGTGTGCAATTGTGGCTCTGTTCTACGAGGTTGCAGTAGTGAATTTCTTGTTCCAACGAAGAAACTCGACAGTTAGTATAGAGGACATATCAAAGAATGAACATGCTAAATTCGCGGTTCCTTCTGCAACTGCATTAGAAAACGTCTGGGAAAATGAAGGTATGGTATGGGGTCTCAGTTACGGGTGAACAAACATTGAAATTATTCAAGACATCTAACTGGCTCCTCTTATTCCTCACAGTTCAGCAAGTATGGAGACGAGAAATAGCCCACAGAAAGAAACCGTGGGCAGAATGTGAGTCGATGGAGGAGTGCTTTCAGTGGATGTCATCGGGAAAAGTTAGATATGTGGTGAGTTTCGAAACACGCGGAAGGTACATACTTTCACAAACAGGGGCATGTGGTACGTTTCCTTATATTCACGTGGTGCAGTTGCTTGATCTACGAAAAGAGAAGGACCTCGGTACGTTTCTACTAACCTTTAGCATACTTGTCGCTTGTCTTCGCGCTTAAAACTGTTAGGAACGGTTTCAATGTTTGAGACTACCCGGCAGTTGTATACATTTAACACGATGTGGTTCTACAACGAGAGATGCAACAGAGCGAGAAAGAGGCAGGTGGACCGTGAAATTCTGTCACTGAGGATGAACGGGAAGGTAAGTCGGGTTGAAGCTTTCACTGTTCGGTGGTACCGTGCATGTTCAACTGTTTCAGACGCAAGTCTAACGAATTACCTGTGGTAATTGATTCTACCTTCGTAGATGAAGTCAATATTTGCCGAATACTCGGAAGAAAGCAAATGTGTAAGAGAGCCCAAGGAGGACATTCTGCCAGTTACGCTTTTGATCCCCATGATGATATTCGTTTTTCCTTTGCTCCTGGGAGTGGTGCTAATCCTTTGCAAACGGCGCAAGAGGCCTACAGACGCAAGTGAACGATCGGAGGTAGCATTGAAGGTTTTTGAAGATTAATGACTGTTTACTTGCTCAACAATGTTCAGAACATTAAGCAGTAGCGGAAGAGCCTGTAACGCGGAATTCATTTCGTTCTCCTCACAATGAACAGGGTGGGTGATGGACTGAGCTGCAAGCGCACGAAAGGTACGGGGATTGTTCTTCTAACCACCCTATGTACATAACCTGTGGGCTTGTCATGAGCAACCCATCACTCGTAATATTATTGCGTACAAATGACGGTTAACGACCTTATCAACTCTTGGCGAATAACCTGCGTGCGGGATTTATCACATGGCCATTTGCGAATTGAAGTATCGTATGTGGGTGTGCACCAAATGAAGATCATCATTGCTGAGAGGCCCAATGATAACGCCCTTCTCCCGTGATCGTCGTGAGATCATCACGCTCATGAGACAGCTGTATTAAACAAACGTCACTCTCTCATGATTGCAACCAATCGATGAGGGTAGCCTTCTAAACTTCGGCTTTTCAAGGTTACGGGGATTGACATCCAATGATGAGTGGGAGGTGAGAACAAACATATTTGCTAGATGCCATAGCAAGAACAAGGCGATGCAGTGCTCTCCACGGATGACTTCGATCGTCATTTGTAACCTTGACCTCTCGTCAGAACGTTGAAGAAAGTGACAAGTTCCATGGTCTTACAGCGGCGGCTGTATATTCGAGTGTTAACTTCGCGTGGCAGTCGCTGCAAAAAGGTGACAAGCGCGGAAGTTGTGCTCCGTAGCGCATAGAGAATTTTCAGAGCTCTCGTCTCGTCCCACATCGCCTGGATGACCAACTGGATATCAAACGTAAACCATTTCTAGAAAAACCTTTTCGCATGCTTCGCGAGCCTGACTACTTCAGCTTCAGTCCCTTCTTCGGATACGTCTTTGCTCCAACCAACAAATAAGTTGTGTTCTTGGGGGGTTACGGCGTTGGTATCAATATTTTTCTTAAAGCGCTATGAAGCCGTATGCGACTGATTCCGAGACAAAACATGGTGTGCTAGCCAAACCGTTCCTTCATTTTCGACGTGGCATACACGGTTGTCGTAACACTTTGGCGTGGCTGTAAAAGCCTTGGTACAGTGTCATCGATGATCGCTTGTTACGTGCTATGCTCAGAATCGAGTGCCGAATGCTAATATTCCAACAAGTCTAGCAGGGTTGTGGATAAAGTGGCAGTTCAAAGTCAAAGGGCTGTGCAACAGATTAGGAATTCCGGAACGGGTACTTCAAAGTTCAACGTTTGAGAGAACGCGGACAGGAAGCTTGTGCTCCGCGAATGCGACAGTTGCATGTGATATCGACCGTATCTTTAGTACGACGGTACTCTTGTAGCGACCGACGGCAGAAAGGTACCAACAGTAAAAGGATACCTGTCTATGCCTTGGCTTATCATCACCTCGTGCCATCGATCAAGATGATGATCTGTGATGTCCTTGGCTCTTAACTTGAGAGTCTCAAGGCCTGAGCAATACCCATCATTACAGTGACTGCTTGACCAATGGTCATTGACCATTGGTCAATGACCAAGCTCAGCTCTGTAAACCAGCTGGGATCCGAGTGAAGTTCAAACTTCGAACTTTTGATCTTCGATAATCAAGGAAGGCTCTTTCGAGGACGTTCGCTTCGGGCTCACTGGTTTCCTACTTGACCGTAAGAAGTTGCAAAGGTATCTTAGGTCTGTGCAACATTGGACAACTCCAGTTTTCCACGATTGGCCAATTCTGCTATTCCCAAACGCTTTCGTCAAACTAATAGACACTTTTCTCTTTGCATTGCTTCTTGCTTTCGGCACTTGACGTTTTGCTAACCTACCCCAATGTCTTCTGCATCACCCGTGGCTTCTCAGCTTCCCTCCTCATCATGAGCAAATGTAATAACAGAAACGCAGGAATTTCAGCAATCTATAGGCCTAATGATGACGCTTTTCGTCAAGACTTGGTTGGCAAGCTCTTGACAGACACCGAAAACGCCAGGAAAATCTGTGACACAATCCTACAAACAACGGACGGGAAGGAACTCCCAGCATCTCGGACGCTCTTAGCGGCTCAGAGCCAATATTTCAGAACTATGTTTTTCTCAAAGTTCAAGGAAGCGTCTGAACGTACGGTGGCGCTTTCTGTGTCTAGTTCTGTCCTTCACCATGTCTTGGTATACGTATACACTGGACATTGTCCCCTCGTGAAGAGAATGTTGACGAGAATTATGGCTGAAGAATATTGCGATGATGATTTCAAGCTCTTGGTAGATATCAAAGAAGCGGCCGATTGCTACAATATGGGCAAGCTGTTCCGATGGTGCCGTTCTACTTTGATTCAGATTGCCTCTGAGTTTCCGGAACTAGCTTGCAATATTGTACAATGCATGAGTGTTCACGGACTTCATGATGAAACACGAGACGAAATTCTTGATTTCATCCGCGAAAACTACCAAGATGCTTTCAATATTCCACAACGACTTTTTTCAGATATTGATGACGAAGAAGATGAGAACAACAACCTCCAAGGTATTCTGAAGCTGTCGGCTGAAACGCTAAATGATGTACTAGACGGGGATCTTTCTGAGTTTGATTCTCATGAAGATCTGTTTGAGAGCATCTATTTCTGGGTAACAAATGGACGTTTGCTGACTGGAAAACGTTGCAGATTACGACCAGAAGGGCCTTGTCAGAGTTCTCACGCTGCTGCCAAGAGTGACAAGGACACTGCCACATCCGAGGAAAACGATAGTAGAGAAAGCGACTTGGATGAAAGCAGCGATTCTGATGACGGCAGCGATTCTGATGACAACAGCAGTTCTGACAAAAGCAGCGATGATGAAGAAAGCAGTGATTCTGAGTGTTCGGATTGCGAAGATAGTGATGACCAAGAGAGTTTCATGTACGTGAATCAAGATCGTCTCGAATGGAGCAAGAAGTTTGTGGGCAGGTTGAATTTAAAATCAATGCGAATCCGATACGTACATGATTTTGTGATTCCAACTGGTCTCCTTGAAAATGTTGATCTTATGGACGTGCTGTGGAACTATGTGTTGTCCACGACGAACGCTATAGAGCTTCATTGGACCACAAAGAAACTTTCGCGATCGTCTGGAAGCCGGAAGCCCAAAAAAAAGAGGTCAAGTTCGAAGAAGGCAGCCTTATACCGGTGGGTGTAGTATCATATATTATATGGTATACAATCAATCGCATAGCCTTTAAATGATAGAGTAAAAAATATCAGTTAGGCCGGTATACCTACGCGTGTACGCAACATATTGTCTGTTCCTTACCTTCTTGAAAGCCTCAGTTGCTGTCTTAACACCAAAAAGAAAAGATCAAAATGATTTTTGTGTCTTCCAGGCCTCCAATATCCGCTCTCGTCCGTTTCAGTAGCAGAGTAGGACAAAGAATCTACGTTAACAAGATGATGGACACTTGCGCTGGCTGATCCCGAGGTGCCGTAATTATTCATACAATCCCAGACTTATCTATTTAATGAAGCCTTTGCCGAACACACCGCCATAACGTTTTCCCTACGTTCAGTGTAACTTTCTGCGTTTGTAGGAACGGATATCTGGAATCGCCTTTCGACAAGCTTTAATGTTGTAATTAGACAATCACTGCGCCCCTGCACCATTTCGCGCTCATCCTCACTCACATTATGTGAGTCACGTTGTAGAGAAGATGGTCATTCCTGGGTTATGCAAAAGGCTTGGATGTTGTTGGCTCCTTATTGGGTCCTTGGAACGAGAGAAGTACGACAGTAAAGCCCCATCAGGGCGAACAAACATGTTTTGCCAATTCGTGAAAGGTTTTACGAAACTACCCAAAGATAAGCTCTAAACTCTACTATGATAGATTTCCTTCTTGCCCACTCTCTCGCATTGCAAACGGCTGACTTTCCAACACCGTCACAATGACAATCGCGGATTTCTTGTTAAGGAAAACGTTGTAGGTAGCTCGAGTTTCTTGCTAAATACGACGGGTAACGGGGAACATACCAACACGCTTCTTGAGAATTAGCATCAAAAATAAGAAGTCCAAGTGCTTCCCTTCTAAGCCGGTCAACGATGTCGGAACATGTCTTAGAAGGGTCTTTAGCCCTCCAAGTTTTATCCTTTCCCTGGAAACGATCATATCAAAGAAAGGTTTAATGAACTTTTAGTATTCTTCGGTACGATTTAAGGAATTATTTATTGTTCTTCAAAGGCCGTTTTTGCACCAGAAACGGGTGTGTCACTGAAAGTGTCATTTATGATGAATGACTATCGCTCTTAACCCGATAAGAGGGATAGATATGTAATCATGTTTGCTTCTCTTTGGCAGAGCGGCCAGGTAATCATTTTTGCAAGACTGTACGGGAACTATGTAAATTAAATGAAGTCTCCTCTCCGAAACACTTGTTTCATTAAATCTACTGTTCCTTCATCATTTGTTTCTCGCTGGGACAACTTTGGACAGTCGTTGAACGACTGTGTTACAAAAAAGAAGAAGTTCACTGGGTTTCAGCGGGAAGCAAACTCTCCCTGTATACTACAGAGCCCATACATTACTTCTTCTTTATTTTGGACAGTAGTTTCTTATTCCTAAACTACAGTAGAGCCTCATAAGAGGTTCTCTCTCTTTAGAAAGGCCAAGAAGTTCTGTGAATTATGTCTTATCAGGTACGGCACTGATGATTTGGCTTCGTGTGGCTGTCCAGCCAAGAGGGATCGTCGAGACATGTTCAGATGTGGGCATCGCAAAACCACATGATCGCAGTCTTTTTTAGCTTTTGTACCACAGGAGCAGCGGAGCGTTTTATGGTTAGCCCATACATTACAATCGTGCGATGCCTATAGCTGCTTTCTTTACCTTTTTCATGGGTTATCATAGCTCGTTCCTGCTTTGCAGTTTGGTGGAGACATCGAAGAAGAACATTATCGATCCATCTCTAGCACTGGTTTGATATTGGCACTACATAGAGTTTTTATCTAAACAAGTAGATACAGGGTTCAAAAATTCATATCTGGTAGACTTAATCGCGATAGCTCTCGTTTGTTATGCTAACAGGTTTCCAAATTCCCGGAAAAGAAGGAGCAAAATTCCTAATGATGAAGACAATCGAGGCCCTCTCAACAGGGAGATGTTTTAAATTAGAGGCATGGGATGGAGGTGAAGTCCTTACCAACCAACCGGTATCTAAGGAGCCGTCGAGGGGAGGAGTTACTCCGGTTTTTTTGTTTTTATTGAACTTGGTGTCCGAACAGCGTCATCCTTGATCAATGATTCACATCATGATCAAATAGACTGCGAGAACTCGTGTTCTACAAAAATGGAATGAAAATTAGATGGGACAACGAGAATTTGTGGGATACATATTGATGGAGCTCAGCTTCTTTAATCCCTGCGCTAAAGCTTTCGCACTCAATGATTAATGCGAATTATACTCAAAACGCTTCGAAATGTATTTGTTGAATGAGAATAATGCGAAGGGAAAAATATACCCCTTGGAAAGTTTGCACCGTGCAGAGTTGGAGAAAGTGTAGCAAATCACACCTGATGCCCGGAGCCTTGGAGTAAAAAACATATTGGATGTGAAATCATGAAGGCAGCAAAGCAGTCCAGTACTTATCAGCCACACTAGCGAACATTCTAAACAGATTCTTTGCCATTTTCCATTCCTCCTTCACAGTATTCCAAACCTGATGGTTTTGGCGTACTCCAGAAGCAAGGTAGCCACGAAGTCAGTCTCAATGCCAAGGCTACCAACGGCAACAAAATACCAACCCAGTAAATAGGCATCTGTTGAATGAGTCGCGGAGAAACAATTATAAGAAACACAGAAATGTTAGCAAAGTCTTCGTGACTTTGTCAAGATTGAAGTCAAAAATTGAAAACTTACAATTGCTCCACCACCGACCCAGAAACTCGGGTCTGGACGATGCTTGTGAATAATCCATCCCCAAAGCCCTTGATGAAATATACCCAGTGCCAAGGCGGCTGTCCCGAGCCACGAGAACACAGCTCGAAACTCGGCCCAAGATAGAGAGGTGGCACTCTGGTCTGAGCTGTACACGGCCAGAATGGCGAACATGACATATGATCTGCAATACAAGCACAGGGCCGAGCATCACATAGAAGATGTCAGTACAATGTGATTGGATTGAGAAATAGAAAGGCAGAAATTGGAAGGGATAAAGAAGGATAGAACTTACATGATACCCGGTACAAAGTAAAATTGTCCTTTCCAGCCATCGTCAAGATGACTTGCCGATATGGCGCCTGCTATTCCGTGCGCGCTAGCGAAGAGAAAGGCGGACAGACCAAGTTGCTTTCGTCGGTTCAACCAATTCTTCAACCACGTTGGCACCTTATTCGTAAACTTCCTGTAGATAATTGTAAACGGACCAGCAAGAAAAGTGATGGCGAACAGGGTGATAGCAGTCTCCGCAGTGCTTGCCATGAAACTAGACAATGGAAACTTGTCCCACGGACGTGAAGGCGTTCCACGACTACCATGAATGACGTACGTAGACAAGAGAGAGTAGAGAATCCAAAAGGCCCAAACAATGGTTGAAACAATGAAGGTGGACTTGTATTCTGGGAAGAACACGTGCGGGATGGATTCCATCTGTTTCGCGGCTGACGGCAATGATCCCATGTAGTACGGAGTAAAGCCAAGAGCGGCGAGGAAGGAATACATACGATGCATGACGGTTTCATCACGATCAGCGGCATATGGAGTGGTGATATGGGTCGGAAGCGGGACCAACTTTTCATTGAGCTCGGTGAGAAGATTGGCAGAAAGCGTGTTAAACGCCTTGACGACAGACACATTGGGCGGAAGTAACTTGCTCAACGTTGCGGTGGAGGAAATGGGAGTGGAACGACGAAACACTTTGAGCGGGCCGTTGGCTACGTCGATTACGATGGCATTCTGTCGGAGATGCGGAGTGATATCAGGAATAAGTGACTGATACGCAGATGATGGTACCGCTAGAATGAGAATGTCTGCGTCTGAAACGGCGGTTGTGATAGGAAGGTCTAGGCATCGTCTGCTGGTGTGTGACATGGTGTAGTACGGTGTGGCTGCGGCGGTACGCGATATATGCTCAGCGAGGGAGGAACCGAAATGGCCTTTGCCAATGACGACTACATGCTCGTTGGGACGCGAGGTGGTATCGAGGTTGTCCGTGGATGAGTCCATGATGCGGAGGCTGCAGTGCACTGGTGCGGGGGTGGTGATGGTGACTGGAACCACTAGATTTTAATCAGGGGAGGTCGGTACGGTTTATATACGAAAGCTAATACCAAGGGTACACAGGATCGGTGAGACATGAGGAGTCCTCACTGAGGACGCGTCATGGGGGACGGCACAGAGATTGCGTCACATCTTGGCGATGTGCACAACGGAATATAGTGGGAATTTGTTAGTAGGGACGCGACGTTTGCGCACTGGAGTTGGGCACGACGGGGAGCACTGCGAAGATGCTGTGGTAAGTTAAAGTGGCATCGACGAGGTGCGAGCTGAGTGTGAGCGGTTGAGGTGCGAACGCAACAGACGTGTTGTTTTCAAAGCGGCGTGCCGTTTGATATCGTGAGGGCTATCGCCGTTTCGCCAGGTGACGGCCGTTTCCTCCCGATGCATATTGTGGGCGCATCTGCTCTTAACGGCGTCACGGGGGCTTGTGCTCTGCGCATACAGCGATTACGCCTCCGTCACGCAAACGTGGCAGCCTTTACCGAATACAGCACACATATCACAGATATGCGATATCTGCGTTTTCGATTGGGGAAGCGAAGGTACAGTACAGTACTGCTGCAGTACAACGTGTCGTGCACCAGATCAACGCGGCCACGTGTGCATGGTGGATCTGCAGGGCATGTCGTGTTTGCTTTTCGCGCCAAATCACGCTGCGCGCCGAGGTGGAAACGGGCGCCGCGCGCGGCGGTGCTGGCGCCAAAACCTTGGTCGATACGCGCGACAATGCAGGCGCTCGGCGGGTCGACCTGCGTTCCCCATCGCGCACCACCGCCGCCTAAGCCTGCGTTTTGTCCCTCTGCGTGCGCTTCTTCATTCGCGCTCACTGACCCGCGCTCCCGCGTTCACTACCACAGCCGCCGTCGCGCACAACCGCTGCTCACAACATCCAGTCGTCGTTTCTCACGGGTCACCATGGGAATTAAGGGGCTTTCCAAGCTCATTGGCGACAATGCTCCCAGAGCCGTCAACCCGCAAACAGTCGACTCGCTGTTCGGGAGGAAGATAGCGATAGATGCGTCAATGTGTATATATCAACTCCTGGTCGCGGTGCGAATGGGCGCGGATAACTTGACCAACGACAATGGACAGGTCACTTCTCATCTCAACGGCCTTTTCTATCGCACCATACGACTTCTTGAACTCGGTGTCAAACCAGTGTTTGTATTCGATGGCAAGCCACCGTCCATGAAGTCTGGCGAGCTTACCAAGAGAGCCGAGGCCAAAAAAGCCGCCGTGGAAGCCGCGAAGAAGGCTCGAGAAGAAGGAGATTTAGAGGCCGCCGAGAAGTTTTCTCGTCGTGTCAATTCTCTCACCCCCGAAATCATCCAGTCTTGCAAACGTCTCGTACGCGCTATGGGCGTGCCGGTCGTAGAAGCGCCCTGTGAGGCGGAAGCGCAATGCGCCGAACTTGTAAAGAACGGCGACCTGTTCGCCACCGCTTCGGAGGATATGGATTCTCTTACCTTTGGCACCCATCGACTTATACGTTACCTGTGGGCTGGCACTGCTTCTACTGCGGCCAAGAAAGGTATCAAGCCTACTGAGTTTTCTCTGGAGGTTGTTCTGCAGGACTTGGATCTGCCAATGTCGCAGTTCATTGATCTTTGCATTCTTTGCGGGTGCGATTATGTGGACGGGGTAAAAGGAGTGGGGGTTGTGAAAGCACTCAACCTCATTAGGAAGCATCAGGACCTTCACAAAATTGTCGACGCTCTCAAGAAGGAGAAAGCCTACACCGTTCCAGATCCCTATCCCGTCGATGCGCTGCGAAAGATGTTTACTGAGCCGGACGTCACTCCAGCAAAGGACGTTCAGCTCAAATGGAAGAAGCCCAACGTCGAAATCATCAAGAAGATTATGGTCGAAGAAAATCAGTTCGACGCTACAAAAATTGACAACGGAATCAAGCGACTTCACGCTTCAAAACAGAAGACGGGACAAGTTCGAGTCGATTCTTTCTTCAAGCGTGTAACTGCTCCTAATGAAGCCGAGAGGGCGGCAAAAAGAAAGGCTGCCATGGAAGCTAACAAACAGGCAAAGAAGGCAAAGACTACGAAAAGATCTGCGTCTGAAAGTAAGGGCCGGACAAAGAAAACAAAGTCTACCTAGGTTAAGTATACACATAGAATTCGGATCGCCTTTACTTGCAGTACACTTTCTGCCGAGTGTTGTCAACAATTTGTCTGTTTTGCAAGAGTGTTCATCAGCGACTCATGAAGTTGCCTGCCGACTAAGCGTGAGAAGATACTCTAGCATGTGTTCGTTTTTGTTGGACAGCGGCACCAGTCTTCGGGAATGAGCACGACATGCCCGATTTAACGAACGCAATGACGAATTAACAGTTGACGGGTCCGGAACGCTGCGGTGCACACTGCCTCCATGCGCAAGAATCAACTCCTTCGCCCAACGCAGGTTGAATTCCAGATGTGGAGTATTATCCAAACGCCATGCGAACAAGAGAACCAGTCGGTTAAAGTACAAAACTGACACTGCCCTGGAAACCTCGCCAATCAATTCCACCGGCACTCTTTCAACGACATAGTTCAAAATGGCTCTCTCATTCAATCTCAAAGCCAGTGAGAGAGCTGTCACGAAATCACCCTCGTCAGCTGCCTTTTTTGCTGCATCAGGGGTTATGTCTACCTCCAAGTTGGTAGGGTCAAACAAGAGCTCGTCAGCTTCTTCACCTTCATCTTCCCCGTAAACCAATACCCCTTCAGGTGTCACGGCAGCCCATAAACGACCTGTCGCACAAGTCCTGACGCAGTTCACCTCCGCCTTCAAAAGTTTCTTTCGACGAAGTTTTTGTTCAGACACTGCACCAGGGAGCGACCTTCCATCAGCAATCCGCGCCTCTTCATAATCCTCGCCCTGCTCATTATCGTCTTCCACAGTATTCATCACGTGGCCACTGACGGTGAGATTCTTTGAATTCAGCTTATCTAGTAGACCATCAAAGTCTTGATTATTTGTAGCAGCAATCTTGTTGACGAGCGTTGGTCTGTTTCCCTCCGCAACATGATAGACACAGACGTTTTTCGACGCAGCTCCTGCGAACAAGAATCTACCGTCTGCCGAGTAGCTTAGCGTTTGAAATCGCCCTTTCCGAGGTGCCGCCGTTCTCGAACCACGAAGCCGACCGGGAGCGGAATCTCGGGCCCCATCGATGGTGCCGGTGATAGAGGCCCTCTCTGGATCCCACAACACGATTTCCCCCGAAGTGGTACATACTGCAAGCTCTTTACCATCAGGGCGGAAGGTAACATCCATTACTTCTTTGCTATGCTCCAAGACTTCACATGTCCCCTTCCGTTCGTACATATCCCACAACCGCACGTTGCGATCCCATGACGAACTTGCGAGTGTGCCTCGCCCTGGACGGAACGAAATTCCGCTAACTGGACCTCTGTGACCATTAAGAATTTCAAGGACTTGGCCAGTACGCAACGACCATACCAGGATTTCAAAAGTGTCCACGCAACCAGCTGCAATAAGCTCACCAGCCGCATCTGCTGCGACACATCCAAACTGCCTTCTTGGTGGAGGACCGACCATGACTCGGAAGTTTCGATATCTTCGAATGTCAAACGCGCGAACAGTGCCATCTAGAGAAGCTGAGATAATTACGTCGTTAGCAGCAAAAGTGAGTGAGGTAACAGAGGCCGAATGATCAGAGAAAGTTGCTGCACAGAATCCAGTTGCCACGCCCCACAGTTTGACTCTTCCGTCTTTCGAACCTGTGGCAACTGCGCGACCGTCAGGGCTGAACGCGACTGATGTGGCCATGAGAACATGCGCCTGTTGCTTGAGAATATGAGTTTCTGCCTGCCAGTCCCAAATAAGAATCTGACCAGTTGAGGATGCCAATGCAACCCAGTCTCCCCTTGAATTGAAAACGACGCGATTGATAGATCCACTGGAAACCGAAAGCGTATGAAGGAGCTTAAGTTCTGTGAATGGGATACGTTTCTCACCCTCTTTCAGCTGTTCTTCACTTTCCTCTGGTCCCTCATCCACGCTTGCGTCTAGTTCACTTTTCTTACGCTTCTTATTCCCAAGTGCAAAGAGACCATCATCAAATTCCTGTGACTCATCCGTCATGTGTTCGGGTAGTTCGAAAATGGCAAATACGCCGTTGCACATGCCAACAACTAGTTTTCCCTCTCGAACAGATGCACTTGTCACGGTTCGCGCCATTGCTCGCTTGACAAAATGCCGACTTCCTAGTTTTGCCGATAACGGCACTGCGAATAAGTGCCTCTTTGGATTCCGTACATCATTCGCATACGCATACTTAACTGGTTTATAGTCAGGGCGTTCGTCGTTATATCGCAAGCGCCAGCAAAACATGGCACCATCCCGTGACACTGTTACCATTCCATTTCGACCTACGAAGCGTATAACCCTAACGGGCTCTCGGTGACCATATATGACGAGTGGTTTAACGTGGACGCCTGGTTGTCGCTCGGAGATTGTGAATACCGTCACATCGCTATCAGAGGCAACGGCCAGCCGACGTGAATCGTGGCTCCATTCAACAGCAGAGGAGTTGATTGCATACTGCGCCTTGCGCCTCCACGAACCAAAGGATGGAACACGACTAGAAGGAAGTTGCCAAACCTCAACATGGTCACCAGCAAAAACAGCAAATTTCCCGCACGGTGATATGACAGACGTGCGGACTCGGAAGCCGAGAGATATACGTGCAATCACTCTCCCAGACGGCAGGAGGTGAAGCGCTGCGCGAGAAGCGTTATCGGTGGTAAGAATTAGATTGTTTGTATGGCTTATCGAAGCGATAGAACGCGTAGCTTCAAATGCAAGAGTGCGAGTTCTACCGTGGTGTGGATCTGTGTGTTGGATTCGACCATTTGCTGTGTGAAGTAATGTATTAGAGGAGGTAAACGTGAGCTGAACTTGTTGGGGGTTGGTCGGGAGCACGTGACGAAGCTTTGGCTGAGCAATCCCCATAGTGACTCAGCAGGCGTATGATATCAGGGTCTAGTTTTACGTCGAAGAGTTGAGAGCTGAGAGAAAGCTTCTGGCCATGGGTCTGACTCGGTAAGTGTGGAAGACGGAGGGTCGTCGGTCTGCAAGTTGTGTGGAGAAGCGTCGACCTTCTTGAAAGCATTCATGGGATTCCCATGGTGGGAAGCATTGTAGCGCCGGCCGAGGAGTGCTAGGATCAAGCACTGTAAAGTGCTTCGTCTGACAGAAAATCTACATTGGCCTCCAATTTTGGGGGCGTCTCGCGTCAAGGCTACAGCGCGAGCAAGCACCTCGCGCTCGACACGGTAACCAGCATGACCTAAATGCGACCAGGTTATTGCCCGTTATTGCCCGTTATTACCGCCTCCACGCCACCCCGTAGTTTCCGGGACTCCCCTTGTCCTCCTCTTCTTCTCCTCACTGGGTACGAAACGCGTTCCAGAATACGTCAATTACTCACGCGCCGGGATTTGCTCGCAAGAGGTTAACGCTCTTACCAGCGTCTTCGCGACAGTCGTCGATGTGACAACCAGTTATCTTTGTTACAGCTGCTTTTCATTTTCGCTGCGCGGACTAACGGGCATTGAATGAGAGTTTTGGCGTTATACTGGATCTTAACGGCGTTCGCTCAGGTCTCAGGTCTTTGGACCTCGTCACTCGAGTATATTTCCATGTGCGGCTTTGTTTTAACTGCTTTGCAGCCGAAACCTCCGGTATGTAGTGGACAAAACCCTTCGGATCAAAGCCGCACAATACGATCAGCTAAGTGAGCTTGAAAGACCCCAGTCGCGTCACGCTTTTGCTGTCTCTCAAGACGAAAATACTCACATGTTCGCTTGTAGAATACCATCGTTCGGAATTGGAGTCTTCCTTTCTGCACAACCTGAAATGGAATCGAGCCCTCGGTATCTACAAAGAGCTTTCGGTTCAAAGACTAAGTACTCACTCATGCAGTTCTACTTCGAGGAGACCTTCTCACTCAGAATCGTGACACAGGAGAGTTGTCAATATGGGGCAAAGCTAAGCAAGCTTTTTTGTACTCTGTACATGTCCAAATGGCCGTCATTTGAGAACGTTTTAGAATGAGATCAATTAGTCGGGGGTGTTTGCAGTAAGTTCGGTTACGCAATACTCATTCGTTCTTGTGGAGACGTATCATCTGCTTTCCGGTCTGTGCTGCTGATTATGAAGAACAAGAATAGACTGTCCACGAGAGCATTATTCACAGAGTTGTTAAGTTTCTGCTCTTTAGTTACCATGTTACAGGCAGTTACAACTGATAACCGGATAATTCGGGTGATGTTATCTCCACACAAGGATGAGAGCTCTGATCGAGGAGACCGTTATTCTTGCATGGTAACCACAGTGCTAGGTCGTGCAAGATAGCATTCTTCATCCCCCATGCGATACGTTCAAAAGTCATTTCAGTGATTTCATCCGCAGTTGGAAGTATCAAATGCTCAAGCGTTTCAGCCCAAGAAGCTTTTAATGTTCGTGTTTTGCCAGTTGAAGGTTTCGGAAGTTCTGAAAGAGGCCATATGTGTCGCTATGAGCGTGCTTTAGATCTCATTGGTGCGCTAGATTCCCGATGGAAACACAGTCTCTCTCTCCATGTAGTTGGATGCTCGACCATAAACAATGACATGTCATCAGGTGCTGAAACGCGAGGTTCAAGCAGCGGAAGAATAAATTTGAATGAGCACATACATCAAAATCAAAGCATGGCTGCTATGCTTTTTTCATGAGAAGTTCGTGTGCCATGCGTGCTCGGAAGTAGTTCATATGGTCTTGAGAAAAAGTAAAATCAGACCACCCTCTAGTCAAAAAGTCCGCATATTTGCATAGAAACACTCCGCAATCATCAGAGTTTGTCTGCTGCGGCACGATAACATCATCTGCAGACCATTCTTCAGAGTTAAATTCGTGCCCCTTTGTTGCGGCCTCATCACGGACCCAGCGAAATAGATTCTCTCGAACCTCTGGAGATCCACCCTTACCCATGGAGTCCAAATGTGCGACGACTTTGTCCTTAAAATTGACTACTCCCAGCGTCCAGTGCAGATTCTGTTGGTTAATCGGAATCAACATAAGATCGTACTCGAACACATCAAATCGGCGAGTCCACCGCTTCACTCGCGAATAATTGTACTCCGTCGTCCTTGTTCGCGGGTTGAACTTGAACAATGTAGAATAAAAGAATGAGGAAATAACCTTCACCTTTGGAACGTGTTGGCGGGAATGCAACGCGATCTTGGATTCGTATGAATGGCGCAAACCATTGCCGTTCGCAAAGCTGTTGGGATGGCCGTTGGGTTTCGCGTTTTCATCAGATTTTGATTTCCTCGCCAACATCGCGCGTTCTGCTATAAGGGTCATGTATGCATTGACAATCTCATCGTTGAGCCAGTTATTGGGCCTCAAAGTTCGAAGGTCTTCGCCTCGAATCACGCATCCGTCTACTCGGGAAAGCTCGCTGTTTTGGTTAGAGGCATCTGCCAGCGTTGCACGCAACCGGGCTACTGCTGACTTAGTAAGCGGCGCGAATGCAGAGTTGGGATCCGTAACCGTGATAGACGAATCCCGCTCTCTTACATCATTCGTTTCCTCATACCAATCTTCATCTGGCGGAAGCCAATACTGACTTTCGTAGAAGTGGGATGCACGCCGTGGCGGCTCTTCCGGTTGAGGCTTCTGCGGCGCTTTTTGTGCAGGCTGTCTGAGCTCCGGGCGCAGACTGGCCATACGACGAGCCTGTTCCTGTCCGCGCCTGATTGTGTCAAGCTCTTGACATTTAACAAAGTGCTCTATTTCAAGATATCGCATGTTTTGGTCTGATAGAGACAGACGATGTATCCTCTGCTTGTGCTCCTTCCATAGTTTGTCGCTTAGGCGACTGTCCGATCGTAGCAAGCTAGCTATGGCCGGAGGAAGCTTCGAAAGCTGCTCGGCTCGCGTAGATGGCGAAGGTATACTCTCGGGAGCTTCAGCCTTCGGCAAGGACTTTGAGAGACGGTCGTTTTCAATGAAAACTTCGGGCGTGCGGGCTTGGGACCTTGAGGGGAGCTCAGGAGAGCTCTTCGGCGATCGGTAAGGTCGCGGTGACGCATGGCTCTGTAAAGAATAGAGGCGAGTATTCCTCGCCAACACTTTGGGAGATACGAAGAGCCGTTGCGGATTGCGAAAGCGTCTCTTGAATACAGACTTTCTCACGGAGGTTGGAGGGATGGTCTTGGCAGTGCGTTTTGTTGTTGTAGGCGAGGAAGGCTCTGAGGCATATCTTCTCGGCCCGAGAGCAGCATAGCTTCTACGAAAGAATTGCTGCCGCACGTCCAGAGCAGGGAGATGCGAGCGATATCTGGCTGGAGTGGAGGGGTAGCGCGGGCGTGGTGTGGAGGCCAGGCCGTGTGTGACAGCGGCTTCGATGCGCGGGTCAGAGCGGGATTCGGGCGTTCGCGAGCGCGGGGGTGTTTCGGAGGGCAAGGGGACGCGGGGTGGGAGAAAGGGACTTGGAAAATGCTGCGAGTCGGATACGGGATCTGCGAGTCGTGGACGCTTTGCTTGCGGCTGATGCAGGAGCGGCGGTGGTGGATGGGCGGAGACGTCGTTCTCGAAGGGTACCGAAACTGATGGGGAGGTGGATGCGGAAGATGAGCGACGACGCTTTTTCGGGGAAACATGCTCTAGCACCTCGACGAAGCCGGCGATTACGGTGTCCTTGGCGGCGACGGCGGTGTCCTTGACGGAGTCCTTGGCGGCGAGCCACCTTTGGTGGATGTTAGTGGCGACGGAGGAGACAGCGGTAGAGAAGGAGGCGAGCAAGTCCATTGGGGGGGGAAGGGAAGGGGAGGGAGAGCGCGCGGCGAGCGAGACCGAAGCTGTGAGCAGCGCGTGGAGCGACGACGGCGAAGGCAGCGCGGATGGACGCGGGGTAGAGCGCGTCTTGTCGTGGGGACGCGTCGTCTGCGCCGGACCGTTTCCAGACGACATCGGTTTGAACGCAGCGCGCGGCGCGCGCGTTGCACTCGCGTGAGCGCGCGGCGCGAAGCTGTTTTTTCGTAATTTGCGCGGCGATTGCATTTTGGCGCGACGCTTGTTGTTCTCGCAATGACACACACACCGACACCGTCGGTGAACCGCGCCTCGGCGTGGATCGGCGATGCGTCGCCGTCGCCGCGCTTCTGCCGCCCGTCGATACCTTCGGCGCCTGCAGCGCTTGTCTCGCTGCTTCCTCGACGCCGGCCTGATTGTTTACTGGTGCTGCCACTTGGACATGCTTCTGTCTCTACTCCCGCTCCTGCTGGCTGCCGCGCCAATGCGGACAGTCAATCGCAGGCAATCGCAGAGCTTTTGCTCCCTTCCTCCTTTCTCTCGAGGAGGGAGCGAAGGTGCCGCCGGTACCAAGGGCGGCTCTGGAGCCTCGCCTCCTTCACAGCTCGGATCATCATCCAGGAAGGATCACGCTTGCATCGCTCTCGTTGTTCAATTTTCATTGCGCGCCGCGCCGAGTAGTTGCGCGCGGTCACGCGCCAATTACGCGCCCGAACCCTAATCGCGCACGTGCGCGGCGCACCAGCGAATGTTCCAGACCTGCCACGCCGTACACGCGTCGGCGGTGGCGCCACCATCGGGCGAGCTCGCTCACCGCACTACTGCCACGACGCTCACAACGCGGTTCGAATCGCGGACGCTCGCCACCGCCAACCTCCCGCCGCTCCGCGCCTCCCCCGCCGCTCCGCGCCTCCCCCGCCGCCGCACCGCCCGAGATGACTCGCCCCGCCGCGCAACGCCAACGGAGCCGTTTTCCGTCCGCCTTCGTCTCGGCTTTGCCGCTCTCGGCCGCCCACCCCGTCGTGCGCCTCCATGCGTCGCCCGTCCAACCTCGCAGACCTGTGCGCCATGCACCCAGTCGAAGCTCCCTCTTTCCCTACATGAATTCTAACCATCCCCAACACTCGCCCCCGGTCTGGCGCCGCGTGCTTGCTGTAACTACTCTGTCGGCCTCCATGCTGTTCACTCCTTTACCTCTGTCGCGGCAACGTGCTCAGCACGGTTTGCAGTTTGCCGCTCCAGCTGCTGCGCTTGCGGTTGCGCCTGCTCGCGCTTCTACTTCCACCACGAATACCTCTGACGTTGAGACAGCCGCCCTTACTCTAGCGGCTGTCACGCTAGGCGGGCTTGTAATGCGCGCAATTGTGCGCTCTCGTCAGGACGACGATGCGTATCGCAAGAAGGTCGTGGAGGATTCCAAACGCTTGCAAGAAGAGGAGAACCTCAGGGCATTGCGTATTAAGCGTACCGAGATGGAGGCTGTCGAAGGCGATGAAACGTCTGACGACGACGACGACGAGTTCATGAAGGCATTTAGAGAACGAGTGTCTGGCTTGCAGACTGACGAAAAACAACCAAATGATGATCAGGACGCTTCTGAAAAATATGGCAAGCAAGAGCTGGATTTGGTAAACACGCAAGACCGAGGAACAGGGAGTGCTGTGCTGGACAAGCCAGATAATGATGCTCCCGCTTCCCCTTCTGCCTCACAATCTGAGCAACCCCAAGAATCTCAAAATGATCCAGACAATGCAGATGTTGTGCCTCCGTCCATGGCCAACCCGGAACAGGCTGAAATGCTCAAACGAATGTGGAATCTAAACTCTTTTGACAAGAACGAATAATCTTCAGACGCCGTGAATACAGCTCAACTTTGTTGCGCTTTATTGTCTTTAAACTATGGGATTGTGCTGTGTCTTTTTTCGTCGTCTTGCATAGATACGAATAATTACCCCTTGTGTACAGATCAACTTTTCTTGTCGTCTCCTTTCCCCCATAAACATCTCCACTCTATATTTTGCGATTAGATGCTCTGTTTCTCGATGCCATGGACATCTTTTGCTACCTTCCAAATGATGTGCATGTGCATTTCAAACGTCTTGGTAGTGGAACGCTTCCATTTTGGAAGTGACCGGCAGTGACGTGATGTGTGGTGTGCAAGGGTACAGTATTATGCTCTATACCTAGTCAACAAACGTTGCAAGAATCTTTGTGGTCTCGATTGTGCCGCTTATCTCGTAATCTTTCTCGACCCTTATCCATAGTCTTGTTCTCGTTCTTTCTAAATTCGTGCACTGTCCGGCACTGAGCTGCTCTGCCAATTTCGGCTGCAGTGCTTCTTTCATCCACATGGCGCAACCGAGCGTTGAAAATGGCAATTCTCTATCAGACGACGCACATACTCGTCATCTACTCGCCTTGCGATTAGCACGGGAGGCAGGTGACATCATATTTTCCCTTCGATTTGGTAGCAGTGGTGAACAGAATTCGTTTTCATTGTTCACCAAATCGGGTGAGAGTGATCTTGTAACAACTGCAGATCATGCTTCCCAGGAACATATATTCTCGGCGCTAAGCAATGCATACCCGCACCACCGGTTGATTGGGGAGGAAACGAAGGAGTCTCATGCACCACTTGACGAAAAGCCTACTTGGATTGTTGATGCTATTGATGGTACAACCAATTTTGTTCATGGTGTTCCTCACTTTGCTGTTTGCATTGCCCACGCCAGAGACAAAATCGTCGAGCTAGGGGTAGTGTACAACCCTCACACTCGAGAGATGTTTCACGCTGTGCGCGGAAACGGGGCTTTCATGAATGGGAAAAAACTGAACTGTTCCAAGACTATTAATCTGAAGGATGCTCTTATTCTTTCGGAATGGGGATATGTCCGGGATGAAGGGGCGAAAAGCATGCTGGCCCCTAATGAACGCTTGCTCATTGCGGGTGTTCGTGGTATTCGACAGTTGGGGAGCGGTGCTTTGGATATATGTTATGTTGCAATGGGCATGGCCGACGGTGTGTACTGCGGAGTTGAAGATCAGAAACGGGATCGTTGGCATGTCTGGGACTACGCAGCGGCAAGCGTCATTGCGAAGGAGGCTGGGGCGATCATGAGTACCGTTGACGGAGATGAGTTCGACGTGGATGGTGATAGTATGGTATGTACTACTCCGGGGATCATGAATGCGCTCTTGGAAGTGCTGCATAATGCTAAGATGTGAAAAGATCGGTCGGGCTCGAGAAGGCACCGGCGTCGATGAGGCTCCGGCTCACTAAGGCGTTACATTACGACTCTGTTTCTTTGCTGCTCTATAAAGCAAGCCCTCTCTTGACCGGGAGAGGAGGTTTAACATCTGCCCATTACGCAATGGAAAAAAGTAAGTCAACCTCTGTTACGAAGCTACATCGAAACAATGTATGATTTTGAGCATCGTTAGAGTGTGACCCTCTTATCCCAAAGCATTCATGTCTTCATTCATTTGAAGTAGCGAACGTTCAAAACGGCGTGTACGACAGTAAGACGGCTACATGGCATTTAAAGTAGCGACTATAGCGTTAAAATCTGTTGAAAGCAGCTACCTATGACGGGGGCACTGACGGTAGGCTACCTGAGGGCATCTGTAAGGCGTTTTTCTTGGCGAGCAAATGCCAACATGAATGCTGTGATAGGAAGTGATGAAGTTTTTGGCCTTCCTGAAGAGAGAATTATCTAGGCAGAATAGATCTCCCGTACCAAGGGTAGTTTGGGGATAGGAAACTCACTGTAGGATCACTGCAAAGAAGAAGAAGAAGAGAAGGAAATGATGATGTTGGTCGAAGCGCGGTGCGACGTTCATAATTCTCAGATCTCTTATCGTTCTCTCATCTTTGAAAGTTTTCAAAGGATCGTATGCCGTCTTGTGGTCCCTCCCTACTTATCGCGCTCGCTCCTTTCGCACGAGAGGTAGGAATGAAGACCATTCCTGTCGCACGCATGGCCGGCCATGGCACAGGTGGCAACATGGATCATCTTTTGAATCTGGCGATCCGCTTCGTTCCGTTTCGGCACCGTCGTATCTTTGGAAACACATGCTGTATGATTGGCTGCTTTAGTTCAGGCTGACGGTATCTAAGAATAGCGATGTTGTGGGAGCTGCTGCCAACCTGGCAACTGAAGGTTAGATCGCATGTGATGCAGCTTTCGGTTTGCGTTTCGCGTCTCGAGCAGTCGTCGCAACGCTCCGCAAGACGCAAAACAGAAACTCCAAGCGCTGAACCGACTTAATCCAGCTTTTGCTAACCCTTTATCCACCCACTGGTGAACTCCATCCCTCCGCTTCTTGTAACACCAATCGTCTCCACCGCATAATATGCGCGCGATCCCGCAACAATTTTCTAGCCGACACTAGTACCAGGTCATTCTTCCATGGCGCAGAACGCGTTTTCGCTCCAGAAACCACCATTTCGAATACTTCTTAGTCACGCTGGCGAAGACAAAGAAACTATCGCCAGACCGCTGTACAAACGCCTGATCCAACGTGGCCTCACCGTTTTTCTCGACAACGAGTCGTTCCGCCTCGGTGACGATTGCCCTCAAGTCATGAAACACGCCATGCAAACCGCTCCCGTAGGCTTGTTCATTCTGAGTCCTGAATTCGTGGCCAAGCAGTGGACCATGCGTGAACTTTTGGCATTTGTACATCGCCACCACCGAGCTTTGGCTGCCAAAGAAACACCGCCATTGCCGCGATCCGACCATCTTTGATACCTACAGCAGTCTTTTTAGTCGACACGGTCTCTTCAGGCGTGCTCTTGAAGACGTTATACCGCTCAAAGATGTAAAGCATGCATTGCATACGACCGCTACGGTGTGGAGCATCGAGAACAATTGCGGTGCATCGAACTGCGCCAGCCCGGACACGGTGGAAACCAGAGAGATGTTCATTCAAATTATTGAGAACAGCGTTTTAAAACGTCTTGGATTAGAAATACCTCAACGTTCTGGCAGTGGCCATCAAGTGATATATAGTCCACTTGCTGAACAAGATGTGTTTACATCATGCAACATGGTGCCTCCAAACCCACCCAGATTGACACTAGACTATGGCTCGGCGACCACATGTGAAGGAAGGTTAAAAGCTGCAATTCTCGACTCAAGCGGAAGCAGAATAGTTGCTGTTGTAGCTACTGGAAAAGGAGCAGTTGGGAAAAACTTGCGCTTTGAGAGGACTTTCTGACGATTTTGAAATCAAACAGTTGTTTCGTGATGGAATTCTCTACATTCAACTTGGGAACAATTCTGAACTTTCGGACATACTGCAAGGAATAGCACATATTGTAGAGTGCACCGGAGGTTCCAAGTTGGCAAGTTTGATAAGGACATGCAGGTCTGTTCAAGAAGCTTCCCAAAAGGCTTCGAAGTGGTTCGGCTCACATTCGTGTTTGTTTCTTGTAGACGATATTTGGCATGTTAATGGAATAGATGCTGATGTGTTGACAAGGCTTGGGATTATGGTTAACTCGAACAGTAGAATGGTCTACACAACGCGAGACAGTCATTTTCTCACCAGAGCGAACGAAGTAATTGAATTTGAGGATAAGGAAGCGCTTGGGAGCATGTCGCAACAAATGCTGATGACACACGCAGGGTTTGACCGAACTACCGTTCTTGACGGAAAGAACGAGAAGGCATTCAAATATTTTCTCAGATTATGTCAAGGGCTTCCGCTTGGTTTGGGCATGGTGGGTAGTTCAGTAAGACGATATTCATTTACGAGCTATCCAAAGGAAAATTCATGGTCAGATTTTCATGAAGACCTTTGCCCGAAATATAAATACTTGATGGAAGCTGAAGCTGAGGCGTATGGTTCATTGCCAAAGATTGTGGATTTATCTCTTCAAGTGCTTGAGAAACGAAGTGGAGATGAAAGGTTTGGTTTCTGGTTTCGTGCTTTATGTGTCCTTCAAAAGCAGCAATCTGTACCGATACAAATGTTGCAAAAGCTTTGGGACTTGGACACGCTACAAGAAACGAGAAGTGTGGTGGAATCATTTCTTGATGTTTCCGTTGTGCAGGTGAGAAGAATCCACGGGTCACTACATGTGCAGCTGCATGACTTAATTCTAGATATTGCTGCTCTCAAAGCCAGGGAGGCGAGTGAGACCAAATCTTTTTTTCGAACTCTTCTACACAATTACTTGCCTTCTGACAAAGGAAATGAGAGAGACATCTCACTTCAATCTGCGACGAGAAACTTGGAGGTTTCTGCTGAAGATAGTGACGTAACTTACAATGCAAAGAAGCGCAAAAGGCCAGCAAAAGAACGACACAGCACGCTTAATCAATCTCGTGCTTTCAAACGCGTTCGATGTGGCGAAAACGAGAAAGATGCTTCATTCAGTCAACACGAAAATATGACCGTGGTCGCGGACCATTCACATGAGTCGAAACTCGCGGAAGTTGATGACAAGATCAAAGAAAAAATCGTGGCACGGGCGACCAAGCAAGCTGCTTTAACTTCGGTACTGTTTCATGCGTGGTGGAGAGCTGAAGATGATGGTTACATACACAACAACCTTTGCAGAATACTTCGAAATGCGGGGTATGGAAAGCATCTACTTCGGCTGCTGGCCCAACCGCAGTGGATTGTTATGCGACTGGTTGAAGGCGGAATCCTCAGTCTGGAACAAGATTTAGATCATGGGGAAGCGGTGTGCAGCGACAACGCATATCACAAAGAGCATATTCAAATGATCAGTCGGGCTGCCAGGCTGGCAGCGTCGTTTGTGAATGAGAACCGCCGTGTGGAGGAGGGCTGGTTTCAAGTACACGGTAGGTTGTTGTCGCATGCAAAAGTGAGCGATTTAACGAGGGATTTTGTGGAGAATATGGAAAGGTTTGCACCGAGACCTTGGCTCAAGGCGTCTAACGGGCTTTTGGAACAGGCTGGTTCTGGTGCCCTGCAGGTTCTCTACGTTAAAAGCGATGTAGAGTGCATGCGTGTAGAGCCTGATGCTATCTGGATTCTCTCAGTGGACTGTGACGAGATGGAAGACCACTACACTATGTATGTTGGAAGATATGATACATTGAATGAGTACTACAAACAAGAGAAACTCGAAAAGCCGGATGTGTCGTATTTAGATATGACTTGTGCGTCTTTCTTATATGATCAACACAGGTTGGTAACGGCACATCATGGACGCATATGTGTGTGGGACAGACGAACGGGTTTATGCGAAGAAGTTGTTCCATACGACGGTGGAGTTCGTTATAGTGATGTTAACTTTTGTGCGGATGGAAAACTCATTGCCTGCCAGACGGACGACTTTTCGATTATACTGTCTGACACGCTTAGTGGCAATGCCATCGGACAGCCACTTCGAGGTCACACGAATTGGGTGCAGTGTGTAGTTTTGAGCGCAAACGGCACTCGCATCGTTTCTGGCTCACGCGATGAAACGGTGCGAGTGTGGGACGCCCAGAGCGGCAACTGCATCTGGGCGCTCGTAGGGCATACAGATAGGGTGGAGTCCGTGGCAGTGAGCGAGGACGGCAATTGTATCGTGTCCGGCTCGATGGACAACACAGTGCGTGTTTGGGACACTCGAAGCGGGAACGCGGTTGGGAAACCGCTCAAAGGTCACACAAAATCGGTGCTGTCTGTGGCAGTGAGCGCGGACGGCGGTAGTGTCGTTTCCGGCTCAAAAGACGATACAGTGCGTGTATGGGACGCTAAAACCGGGAAAGCTGTTGGCCAGCCGCTTCGAGGTCACACAGCATGGTTGAAGTTGGTAGATTTGAGCCCGGACGGGGCTCGCATCTTCTCAAGTTCAAGCGACAACACAGTGCGTGTGTGGGACGCCCATGGCGACAACAACTTCGGAAACCAGGGTCGCCGACCTGTTGGGACATGCGTGGCGGTGAGTGCGAATGGCGCTCGTATCGTGGGAAGTTTGAGCGGCAGAAGGGACGTGTTCGTGTCTGATGCTCACAGCTGTGGCCTCATTGGACAGCCTCTGAAAGGTCACACGAAGGAGGTATCGTGTTTGGCTGTGAACGCAGATTGCACTCGGGTAGTGTCAGGGTCATTGGATAAAACGGTTCGTGTGTGGGACGTTCGCCACGGTATAGCCGTCGGTCAGCCGCTCCAAGGTCACACGGATTATGTGAAACGCGTTGCCATGAGCGCTGATGGTACCCGCGTGGTGTCGGAAAACAGCGAATTGCAACGGCTATGGGCGTGGAACGGCGGTGGCTTTGAGTGTGTACTCACGTCATGTCAGGCTGCGTGGCAGCGCACTGTCAACGCGCTCGACCTGACGTGGTCCTTCCGTCTAAACTGGAGTGGGAGGTCACCGCAAGAGGTGTGGGACGTCACAGAGAATGGCTCCAAGATTGTGCTGGGCACCGTTGAGCCCAACATGCACAGATTCGACGGTGGGGATGTGTACGTAACAACGGACTTTCGATCGTGCCGTATTGTGCGCTGACTCTACAACGCGCCATCTGTTCTCACGCCTCGCGCTGCAGAAATTGGCGCCAACCACAGGACCCATGTCTTCTTGTCGTGGAGAAGGAAACACCATCGCCACACCCATCGCTTCCCCTTCATACATGAATCCAAGGCTGGCGCAACCGGTGCCGCATCAACGTCGGCCGCGTCTCTGGGTGCCATGACCGTCATGGCTGTGCCGTTGCTCATTGAACACGCTCCGTTTCTCCCATGGCGTGCTGGAAGTTTCGGTTGATATTGTGATAGCTGCTTGGGAGATCAGCACTCAGCTCCGGCTTGTCTGAACGCCTGATATCATATCAGTGATATGAACGCGAGGCTCGAAACTGTAAGGGAATACTCGCAAATTGTGGCACCACGCACCTTTTGCAATGCAAAAGGTGCGTGCTGCCACTAACTTATAAAGAGCATGCGATCGGCGGCGACGGTTTTGTGAGCATTCCGCGTAGGGATGGCGTTCTTCTTCTTCTTTAGTATGGTCTTACTTGCACGGGTTCATTAGTTGTGACCACGGAGCTGTTCGTTACTGATGAACTGCGCGAGTGTTGCTTGTTCCGCGGGCGAGGAAGTGGGTTTTCTGCGCTCCTTCCGATCATTCATGTTGACATGCCCGCAATATCGGTAACACCAGGATGACGTTGAAGTCAAGATTCTCTCCAGGTAAAGCGTGTGATATTTCCGTGCTTGTGTCGCAAAGATATGATGTGCTCGGAGTGGACGAGCCATTTGTGGGCAAAATGGTTGCGGCCTTTTGGATACGTGAGTGTTGCTCTCTCTATTGTTTAGTTTGAGGCGTGGAGCAGCTTACTTTAGGAGAGGAGGTTACTTTTTGCTTGGCAAGGACCCTACTTGTGCTTCGTAACTGGGGGCAGATGACCATAAACGAGAGAGAGATTGCAATGATGAGTTGCAAACCATACTAAAGAAGAGAATAAGCGGTTGCTCGACGGCTCAGGAAAAATGGTTGTGTGCTTGTTTCTGGTTATGATATAACCGTTGACAGATGTTCCTTAGCGGCAAACGTGGTAAGGATACATGCGAAGCCCTTTGTTGTGGTGCCCCCTTTCACTATGGTCTCTAAAGATTGGGATAAGCGTAGAAGGGAACATGCATTAGTACTTTTCCAGCCAAGCGACATCTCTTGCGGGATCACAGTAAGACTGCGTAGCCAGGAGCACGAGAAGATCTTAGACAGCTTTGCTAGAGACGTGTCTTTAGAACTCTATTGCTTGGATGAGTGCTCTAATCAAGGAGCAGGCTGCCATTAAAATTCACAGGTCACAGCTATTCGATAGCTTTTGTGGCGAGGAATGAAGACGATACGCCGGTACGCCCTTTGTCAAATTCTTCTAGGAGACAAGCGATCCCTGTATTAAGGCAATAACCCATTGGATTTGCAGAAGTTGATATTAGGACATCCTCATCATTTTAAGCCTTCTTTGCGAGATAAAACTATTATAGATACCTTCGTAGTTCTACGTTAGCCCTGTAATTGAGGGCCATTGTCCGCGTTAAAGAAGAAGAGAAAAAGATACTTCGCTACAACGAAACAAGTCTTTGTGATTCTCATTTTCGCAATGCTCGACACCAAAGAAGGGTCGCTCGTCTTCTTTTTGGAGTGAGTTTCTCCCACGGTGCGGCCAGAACAACGTTGGGTCATGTTGGATGATTCTTTGCTGGAGGTTTGCTTCGTTCTTGTTCCTTTGAAGATCACAGAAGAGTCTTACAGCTGCCGAGCAAAGTATGTCTTCAGAGTGATTCACAAGATGACTTCGATCGCGATTTCGTTGTTGGAAGGGGGAACAGCCTAAGCAAAAGATTCTAGAAAGTAAGAAGTATCAGGACGGCGGTCAAGCAATCCAATACTCTTGCTTGTAGAACCGTTTACCCTTGCCCTCCGACAGATTGCCCCTCAGCATATCCTTTCAATGAGGTAGGATTTGATTCGAATCTCCAAATAAGCTTCAACTCACTTCATCGAAACCTCGCAAAAGTGTGAGCTAGGCCTCTTGATTCTCACCAACCACCCGAATATACTTGTCACTAGTAGAGAAATCTATGGACGCGGTCCTGAAGGAAGGCGCAGCAGCGAGAGAATTGGCAATGCAGCAGCAACACATAGACGAGTATATCCTGACCAATAGATAATCGAAGCAGTCAAAACTAAGAACGAACGAGCACGGTAGATGGCTAAGTCACCTTCACTGTGAAAAACTTCTTTCCCAACATTTCATTTTTCCCCACTGTATGAAGAGACAGGTAAAAAGGGTGAAAACATCCCATTGGAAGCGTAGAGCCCGTCGTGGAATTGTTACTATGCTTTCCTCTTGATGAACATAGGTCCCTGAATTGCATGTCGCCCTCTGACTCCGCTCAGAAGTTAATATCAACGGTGGGAATTACCTGTCATCGATGATAACCTCTATACGAGAATTCACAACAGCTCCTGATCAGACCACATATGTTGGTTCCCACAAACATGGTTGGGGAAAAGATAGGTTTCGCCGTTCAACGCGTTGTATCACGTCGACACAAGCTCAATACAACTTGAGCTCTAAAAAGTTTCAATATCTTGTTCTTCATATTGTTGAAGCATTTGATACCGATTTCGCTGCTGCCTCTTCCTGAATATCAGCACCGAAACAAAAACGATTGCGATCCCAAGCAATCCCCCTATGACAATTCCAAAGTACCACCCGGAACCACCCACCGCAAAACAGGCACAAAATGCGCCCGTACAGAACGGGTAAGGCATGCTGGTCGCTTCGCGAATTGGGACACAGCGACCTGTCTGGTAGCCAAAGCTACAGTTAGATTGTTTGGCGCATCCGGAACACATCTTCTGAGCACGGCACACTTCGGCTTGTTGTAGTCGCGCTTCGTCTCCGCTATCCGCGTCTGAATCACTGACAGGTGCGGGTGCAGCGTCAGCAGTAAGCACCTCGCCATCATCTTTTTCTTCTCTTCCTCCTGGCAGACCATCTTCAGATCCAGTCTCTGGGCCGCAATTCTCCGTCTTGGCATCGGCGACACCCACTCTATACGCTCCACGATCGAACACTATCGCATACTTCTTCATAACTGCGGAACCGAGCAAAAGACCATAACCTTTCTCAAGAAGACTGTCAGTGGCTATCATTGCGACACAGCGATGCCGTTTGCCGTCAATTACCCTGTATTTTATGAGGTAATCATCGGGAGTCAAAGTGATAGAAACGTCGTCTGTCAGGGCAATGGTTATGTTGGGCATCGCTGCCACTGACTCGTCCGGAATGTACGAACAAAGCTGAGGTCGGAACCAGCCGTATGTGCTGCACAAATCTGGGATATGGCAATAATGCTCCATCAGGTGATCGAGAAGATTAAGAAAGGTAGACTTGGAGAATGCTATTTGAGTGGTAGCTGTTGACCATACGGCGGCTGTAACAGACGGAACGCTTAGAGTCCTGTTGTTTATCTTCCATTCCGGCTTGGCTGGCACGACATAGCGGTTCGGATCAGGTGCATCTTGCAGAGGAATATACTTATAGTCGGAAGTGGACAGCGACTTGTCTGCGGCACCGAGGGTTAGAGTACCGCCGAAACGAGATACGCAAATGGTGAACACATTCTGAATGCCTGTTTGGTTCACAATTGCATCCATGGCCGGAGGAATGCAGGCTGGATGACACGCGCCCTGTTGGAAGGCCATGCCGAGGACTCCGTCAGTGTACGGAAGCTCAAAATTACGAGATTCCTCATGCATGGCTCCGAGAAGTAAGGAGGCTTGCAGATTTCCAATGCGAAGAGTATCTCTGTACATAGTACCATTACCGCTAGAGCCGTCTCCGTAGAACATATTGAAAGCGCAATTCTCAGAGCCTATGACGCAACAGTTACCAGAGTTGGAGCAACTAAAGCACTTGTCAGAGCTGCACTGATTGGATTTCGGCGTGCAAACTTGATCGTCGCATGGGATCACGGCGGCTTCCGTGGAAGAGCTGGGATCGTAACGATGATCACCAGTGCGACAGCCCTTACATCCATGGCGAGGAACTATTAGAGATGAGTACGATGAATCAATTTGCAGGGTGAGCGGCTGACCGCCCACCGACGCGTTGACGAAAAAGCCAGATACGTGCAGAAGCCCACCGGAAAGAGGCAGCTTGATGGGGCCAGCTGGCGACCGTGCGGAAGCAGAAGAGAGGGATAGGGTTTCTGTCTCGGCAGCCGAGAGTGTTGCCACGACGGCGACACAGAGCATGTATGGGATCACAGACATGGCGGACGGAGGCGAAGTCATGACGACTGTATGGGGATGAGGGTTAATTCTGAAAGAAGATGAGCGTAAGTTGAGATGTCGACACTCATGACCGTGGAGAGAAGGAAAGGCAACGAGGGCGTGGTGGCGTAGCTGCGCGCATGCGAATGGATAGGGCGAAGGGCGACAGTCTTGATTGCGTCGCGGACGATAGAGTCGCTGCTGTGGCCGGACAGGCTCAGCGAGCACCCGCAGCATGACGGCAGTGAAGGTATCATACAGTGCGGCGCTGCCAGTGTCAGCAACCGGCACAAGTTGGACATGTCGCGATTGTAACGATGGCGCCTGTAGTTGACACGATGTCAGTGAATTATTTTGATGAGTTGAAGTGAACTACTGACCTATCCGAGAAAAGCCTGTCGAAGAGCGGTGGCCATGAGCGAGTACACTTGGGAGTCGCCGAAGAGCTCTACAAAGTGGTCCAGGCCTTGAAGCGGCTCGAAGTTGAAGCCGCCACCCAGAGACGTGAAAAGGGGCTGCAAGATCTGTGCGACAGATTGGCAAACGGAAACGGAACAATATCATCGCCCGTAGCATGAATCATGCTAATATTGAACGACCTCCTTCGCGTGTCAAACGGCTGTAAACCAGGTTGCACATAATCACCAGCTCTGGGCAAGCTGCCTGACACCACGACGGCGCCCGCCAGATCAAGGCCAGTTGCCAAGACGGTCTCCAGCACGGCGAATCCACCCAGAGAATGTCCCAGCAACGCAACACGCGACGTGGGGATAGCCGCCTTGCACATCTGCGAGCGCACCGTGAAGTCGACGAATTGTGCGGCGCGGAAAAGTCCCAATCGATCGTTGTCCGCAGCGATGGTAGCCTCTAAGGTGGGCGCTGCGGGCGGTGGCAAAAGATCAAAGTAAGCGCGGGCCACAGGGATTGGCGGAGAATTAAACGACGAAAACGTAATGCGGCGGAACAAGCTACAGAGGGTATCGATGCGGAATCTGTGACCCCAATGTGTGATCGTGGCCAATAGTTGCGACAGCATCCTAAGCAGAGAGGCTTCGTTATCAGCTGGCATAATGCCGTGCAAGACGACCACTGCGAAGCGCGCCGGCCGCGGAGGCTCAAATGCGAAAGCCGTGTGGGGAGCACTTGAGGGTGTGGCCGGTGACGGGA
>VCMS01000103.1:0-163691 GCA_022539475.1 Gracilaria domingensis | reverse complement strand
TGGACTATCCGGGGAATAACGGTATTGGTATGCGAATGAACAATAGCGTACGCATGGAAGCTAGCCGTTATATGTTTGCAAGTTTATGTATCAGTGTATACGTTCAGAGGCGGACTACGAAGGAGACGAGACATCCGCAGGGTGTTGAACAGTCGACAGTGGTATTGAACACTGCACGCATGGATAAGATAGGGACATGCAACGCGGGCTGGCTCGCAGTAGGAGCCATGATGAGATATGCAGATGCAGAACTCTTGACAGAAGACGCAGAGACTGTTCCACTGTGCGCAGACTGAGAGAATGGAGAATATCGCACCACTCCGGACGTGGTGCTCGGTAAGCCTCAGATGGGACGAGAGAGAGGATGTATCGACACTCGGTGAACTGCGTCTCCACGTCACGTACATTCGTCACTCATACGATGTCATTTTGAAGGGCCCTCTGGACAGCATCTCGTCATTACACTCCGTTGGTCTCAATTATTGCACGCGCGGCGTACTCTGCCAGATACTGGCCAGCGTCGCGCACACGGAGCCGCTCTCTTCGTCGCCCAGCACCCTGCGAGTAGACGACGGTCTTTGGGATCCGAGAGGATTTTCGCGTGATTGCCTATGGGAGACTAAAGATGCCGGGATCGTCGTGGCTTTGCTGTCTGTTAACGCTAGTGTCGCCTAGATGATGGTGTGGGTGAGGCTGAACGGTGTCAACACTGGAGAAGGGAGGGACCACTACCGAAAGGCGAAGGTCAAATGTTTGATAATGAAGATGACGACCGGAAGAGATTATGAGATATGAGGAAAAGCGATCAATTTCCCATTGTGGGGAAATGGATCAGACTGACACCGTTGGGAAAGTTTGCACAGAGTGGTACCTGCCACGGTATGTCTCCTGGTCGCAATGCCTGGATGTTCATAGTTATGTGTGAGCTATTCTGCTGGATTTACCCAACTTGTTTCCGACAAGATACGTTCGCACGTATCTCGAACGTCTCTCAATGCTCTTTTAAGCCACTGAGAAGAGGCCACACGAGTAGGTCTAGAAACTATCCGGCTGTGTCCAAGGTCAACGACAGCGCTGTGGCCGAAGCATCGGTGCTGGTCTTTTCGAGGATATCTTTAGTCGCGCTCTTCGCGACAGTGAGAGCCGGTATGCCACGCTATGGAGAAGTGTACCTGGTGAATAGAGCTATTTTCGGCAATCTCGCGCTAAGCCGGGGCAGTCGCGAGGCAGGGATTTGTCCACCTCCTCTCAGCAATTTTGGCATATGAAGGAAATTGCAATATTCAGTGAGGAATGTTACTGTTTTAGTCTTCCTCGCGAGCATGCCAAATAACAGAGGCTAGGCGTTTTCGGCCGCCAAGCGTGAACATATATCGGATGGTTAGCGGAGCTATAGTTATGCAACCATCCGAGGACACGGGTGGAAATTCGCCGCTGCGACATCGGATACGGCAATTTGTGGCGGCGCAGGCTTGACATGCGACGAAAACTCGAGCTTATGCGCGGATAACACCACCATCGAGAGAAACCGTCTCTATACGGCAGCCATACGGCGTTTATGTATACGAGGTATCCACTTTCAGTACGCAGATGCGCCAGTAACCCAGCGAATACGGTCATGTATGCGCAGTAAATGAGAACACACCATATACTCTAAAATTCAGACGCACTCGCAACGCGAACAACCGTGCGAGCGCGCACGCACGTCATAGCCTCAATCGGCGACGAAGATACGATCTCCTCCGGTTTGCATAAAAACAAAAAGCATAGATTGAAAAGGCATAGGATATACGGCATTCTGAGGGGTTTGTAATCACGTGAACATTGGGTCGCGAAACGAAATGTAACATGTTAGACTACTGCCACGAGAGGCAGGGGAGTAAGCATTGAGCAGCAGTCGGACGGTCTGAGCAAGGACAAACAGAAGAGCGCGGCACGCACGCGACGGAAGAAGCGCAAAGAGAGACGAGAACGGAGGGGGGCGAGACCAGGGCCGAAAGGCTCTATGCGACCACATACTGTCTGTGTCATTGCACAATTCCATGAATAGATATGCGATACGTGCTTGCTGACATGATGGCCTGATATAGCCCAGGCGTTGGGAATTGTTAAGTCGATGAGGATGTTTCAACTTTCAATCGCTCCTAGGTGTTGACGGACTCGACCAAGGTATTGGACTACGGAGTACGGAACAGAACACTTAAAAGAAAAAGCCGTGGTTCTGGCCTCGTGGAACTGTGCACATCGGGACTTGTGTAGTGAATCCCTGCTTACGAGTAGAATTGCCCTGCGTCGATTTCCGCCGAGAGTGAGAATCAATCCGAGTCTTTGGCGGGCAAATAATCACGCTTTGGAAGAACATACCAGTACACTGAACCCAAGGAGACCAGGCGATAACGTGATGCCGCATTTCCGCCTCATTCTTGCGCCATTTGAGCGAGCGTGTCGTCAGCACTCGTGCACATGTTGACACAAGGGCAAACAGAAGCGAGCAGCCTTCTAGAGAGGTTCGCAGCCCTCTGCGGTGTGGACAAGTATAAAGCTTCCTCGTGTACCAAGTCTATTGCAGGTAGCTGGAAGAGATGACGACGCAGAGAGCGCACAGACATAGCGGTACCGGCCTGACATCGCAGGTCAGCATTCATTTATTCGGGTCGCGCTATGGCTGGTAGTAGGCGGCGAGCGAGACTACGATTTGTTCGAGTATCACGTGCTTAGATACTCAGCATGCACGCTGAACGCGAGCATGCAATCGCGCGTAACGCATTACCGCACGTCGAAGAGTGTGCTGTCACATGGAGGATCCCAGACTCTCGAGCCCACAGAAGGAGACTGCACACGATTACGATATGATGACGACAACCGACACTATTTCTTGTGAGAACATGATTTGAGAGCCGCGTGGACAGAACTCTGCCTGTGTGGTTCCGTGCGGCGCAGAGATGAGTAAAGGACCGAATGCTTCGAGAAGACTACTATACCCGATCAGTGACAGAGAATGATGTGGTCACAGTAAGTTCAGACTGCGGAAGGAAGGAAACCCCTCGGCATCGGATGGGTGCAAAGGGAACTGCCAGTGAACATCGGGAAACTCGGCTTTGGATGGTCGGAGACGATAGGCGAGACTGTCGTCGACCTCGATGCACGCTGGTACAACTCTGCTTGGCGTTCTCTAGCTAGAACCCCTGTGGAAACTCGCTCCTTGTATTCCGATGAATCTGTGAATCTCAAAGGCCAGTTGGAAATGTTCATCGATATATTCGATGCCAAAGAAGTCGACAAGAGACCTAAGATGTTCCGGCCTGTGCCCATCTCGAAGCCCCCACAGATGTCATACGAAATGCGGGTGGTGGTCTACAAGATCATGGACTGTGTGTTGCCATACAGGCTAGCAAAGAATGATCCGGCCAAACTTTGTGCCTTTTATGTTCAGGCTCGTTTAGGTAATCGGTCAGAGGACGAGAAAAGGACTGACACTTGTAAGTATGTCGCAGATGGTGTTGCTGAGTTTAACTGGAGACTCAAGTGGTCTTTGCAATTGCCGTCCTTAGATGTGAAGCCTCGGCTTAAGCTACAGATATTTGACGACACCAGCCTTGGGCTGGGTTCAGACCAGCTCTGTGCTGTAGCAGATATCAAGCTGCGATCACTGTTTGACGAAATTGTTACAACCAGACAACCAATCATCAAGAAGAAGCAGTGGGTGAACATGGAGCACCCAAATCATCCTGACGTTCAGACTCGCATTCAAGTGTCTTTCGAACTGACAACTGCGGAGATGGCAGCGAAGAAGAAGTGCTTTGAAGGAAGAGGCGGTTATAAGGAGACACAACATCAGGACTACGTATTGCCTGTTCCGTTCCGACCGGCTGCTTTCTCTTTGTATAATCCAGTTCCCTACTTCAATTACTTGATCATCAGCTCCATTCAGAACCTACAGTGGTCGCTTGCGACAGTTTTGCTGATTTTCCCCTTCATTCCCATGTTTGTCCAATTTGTGTTTATGTTGACGCCGTGGCAATGGTACGCCGCTGGAGGGGTTTGTGGCCTGTTGGTTCTGATTCGTCTCTCTATGGTAAGCGCATCCCGTACAGCGAGAATGCAAGCGGAGGTAGAAGCGGCAACGGTTATTAGAGAAGAGGAGGAACGGAGGATTAAGGGGAAATCAAGATGTTTCAGTGCTGAACAGCATTTGTTGAACGGGAAACCTGCTAGGTTTTCGTTCGCGCTTAGATCAGCACACGATATGTGTGTACAGAGCCACGGCGTTGTCCTGCGATAATGAAGCCTTCTATCGTTGGCCTCGAGGACGTCATGAGTAAAGGAAAAGGTGACGAATCTATGAATTGCAGACCGTCCCTCTTGTTGTAATATTTCTCTCAGTTCTATACACTGGAAGACTGGTGCTTAACGCCGAGAGAACTGTGGACTTGTCTGGTAGGACCCACCACTTTATTTAACACTCTTCTACCCAGAGATTCAGGAAGCCACCCTGAGCTCCACCAACCGGGGAAGGCCGCTCCCTGCCTGCGCCTGGGCGAGGGCTCCTACTGCGTCTTACAAAAACGGTCTTCATTATAGTATCGAAGAAATTCGATACTTGGTATACAAACGCTGGTTGCATTTCGCACACACTAAACGCGAGGTTTGAGCAAAGATCGGTCCCTCAGTACTTCCAAGCATTCGCCACAGGAGCGACGTCCGTTATTGAGTAAAGAGAATCATCGTTGTGATGATTCACTTCCCGCACTCTTCAGCAACGCAGTTGACCTGCCTAGTGAGAGAACGTTTCTTTCAACAGAAACGTTCTGTAGCACGCCGGAATTAGGCTGTTACACCCATAAACAGAGAGAGAGAGACCTGCCTGCAGAAGAGGTATTACTAATATCAACATTCTCTTTACTGCTCTTCCTCAAATATGTCGGAAAGACTTCTAAACGACAAAACCTGTTATCACTTTATCCCTTTTGAAACGAAACAGTTATGTCTGTTCAAATAGATATAAGCTAGAGCAACTAATGGGCAACAAAATCTATAATTGGCTCAGATACTGCCAAGTGTTTACGAGCTTTATGTCTATGTACATAGAGTGGCGTTCATTGGTGTCCCGTCAGTCACTTGGAGTAGTGCGCCAATGCAAAGGCTTCGACTAGAACAATACGGCCCCCAATAGCAGGCCAGAAAAGAAAACCTACGTTCATTGTGCACAATCTGAATCCCGAAGTCGCACAAAAGCACGTTCCCCCTGAAAACCAGATTCAAGCTTTCCTCTCCGAACTTTCCTATGTGGCAATATTCCCTCTTATGGCCGTACTGACGAACGCCCAAATCTATTGGCAACCAGTCGTGAAAGCTTTTGTAGGATGTACATTACGCCCACAGAATCTCAGAGACAGCTTTGAAAGAGAAGCACACCCGCCAAAAACGAAAGCCAATGTTGTAATGGCGATAATGAAGCTGCAATAGCCAGTAGAAATTGCAAAGTTTTTGCACATGGCCTCACAAATCGTACCATAATTGGCCAATGCCAATGAGCATGAGCACAATACAACTGAGTGCAACCTAGACACCGCCGAACAATGCTATTGCGATGAGTATAACTTCAAAAAGTTTAAAGTCAGCGCCTTGAGCTCCGTCGAAGGAAAAACATTCATCTCAACAGCAGTGTGATGCGCAGGAACAAAGTGGTTTATGTCTAACGAAGGAGAACAAAATTTGAAGAGCATTCGCTCAGAAGCGTGAGTTAGAACTGTTCAGCTTATTTCTGAACTCTTCGTTCATGAAATGTCTTAGGCTTTGGACTAGTAATGAGCTCATAAGCAGATAAAAAAAAACTTCTTTACGGATGGACGAGGTAATGGCTTATCTAGGCTTAAAACTTGACATCTGTTCATCGCCTCAATCGCTTATATGATTACTGGTGTCCATCTCAATTATGGGGAAACACCTTCTTTAAAACGTTCATCGGAAGAAACAGCTTTCCCAGCATTCGAGCGGCACTTAGAACATACCCGGCCTATGAACACGACGCAGCGATTTCAGAATCTGCTATGCATTCCAATCAGATCAGATACTTGGACATTTCATGCAAAATTTTGAAACGTTGGCAGTACCCGTCGATGTAATCTCTTTCGATGAGAACACAATTCATTGCAAGGGACGTACGGGAGCCAGGTTCTACATGAAATCTAAACCGATAAAGTTCGGGATACGATTTTATGATGTTTTGGGCTGGTCTGACGCTTATCTACACTCTTTTTAGGACAATGGGTCGGGGAATAAATTTTATCAGACATTAGTCCAGCGGTATACGAATTTTTTTCGTGATTTGCGAGGAGCTGTAAACCGCTTCATTGATGGATCACTTGTTCCAAAATCTTCACCTTCAGCATTGTGGTGTACGCAACTCGCCCATTAAACTAAGCTACACCCGACGAGCAACCAAGGACGTCTTATCGTTACGGACAACTTTTATACGCGCCGTGTAATAGGAAGACAACTATGTCGTCTCTTGTATGGAAGATGTAGAACTCTGGGCACTCTTAAGTTCAACAATCTGCATGGGTTCAACCGACCAACTCTAGAAGAATCAATCAAAGCATTTAAAAATGCCAAGCAAAAGGATTCGCGACTATTTCTGTGCTTCAATGCCTGCAAGCAGGAAACCAGCACAAAGACGTTCAGGGTCTTTCTCTACTGAAGGTAACCCAGAATACAAAGCCTCTCTAGAATGGCACAACTAGCCCTGAGTAAAACCGGAGCCAAACCGTAACGACGGGGCGTTGAGAGTTGAACAGAAAAGTGTGACTCACACGTGATTGTAGCAGCTACGAAATAAAAAGAAAACCACAAAGTGGGAAAAGGAAAATAGAGCGAAAAAGAAAGAAGAATAAGAGAGGTACGGTGTGTCGCTGAGGTATTCTCTATACAGGGTCGAACACAAACAAAAAAGGTGAAAAACTTCCAAAGTTGGTTTTGGCGGAGACAAAGGTTGGATTGCCGCAGCGTGACAACGGGGAGTCCTTCCGATAAGGATTTGTGCACCGGCGAAGGCGCGAGTGGCCAAAGCCATGATTCTTGAAGTACGATCACCCTTGGGAGGCAATACAACCTCGAAGAGAGCAGGATGGCGTCAGGGGCAAAAACGATATAACTGCGCACTGCTCGGTCCTCCGGTATGTCCTTCTCTTTCTACCGTCAACGACGTGCTCTCTGGTCCTGCAGTAGCTGCATCTCCTCAGAGTACCAAACTCTCTTTCGCTTTTGCGGTCACATATACTCCGACACCGAAACTAGACCTCACTATCGGTGCCGTTCCACCAAACCAGCCTCCGAACCAACCGCCGCTCCCCCAAAGGGGGTTCACCGGATTCTGATCCGTTCTACTCTAACAAGAGGGCTCCAACGAGTCTGTGGGGGAATAGAACAACGCCGCTGTGTCCTCCGCGCAACATGCCGCTCTTGCGGGGCTCGTCGTCGGCTTCCGCCCGGACGTGGTCTGGTCATCTTTCAACTCCCTTGTAGGGCTCAACCTGGCAAACCGGCGACATGAGACGCGTCTCCGGCTTGAGCCGTGGTTCCACCCGTCTGCGGTGTTCAACGAAAGCCTCATTACTGAGTAAGCCAATGGGCGCAACCCCCTTCCGGGGGACCTCCCAGCGATGGTGACCACTTCGTGGGATTGGCGAACGCTAATCGCGATCCCTGTTCATCAGGTTGCACGAGAGAACCGGCAATCCCGGGAAGAGGCTCAGGCGAACTTCGTGTCGGTGGCCTACATACGGCAAGGCCGGGTGCCCTTCGAGTTCCCAATCCCAGCGGGGACGGACTTTGACGTGACCTATTACCGCACCCGCGGGGAAATTACTTACTGCGACCGCTTAGCGGAATTGGAAACCTTCGCCTGGCGAGATATGCCCGTTGCACGGCAGGAAACTATGTGCTGGACACGATCGATTCTTCGGGCTGAGTTTCGCTTTCTTCCGCGCCGCTCGCGGTCCAACTTCCTTCAGAACTTCATCGGCCATGAGTGTAGTATAGTGGAGTCAGCGCTGTGGTATTTTTCACCCGATCGGTATGGCAGGTAAGAAGGGTTGCGCCAGAGGCTGGCTGGATATGGAAGGTGTCCCATGTGTGAGGAGATGGCACGCCGTGCGGATTTGCACGATAGGAACTACACGTAGCATAGTTGTAGATAGATGGCACCGGCTCTACCTCTGGATATTGTCGCCACGTGGGCAGGCTACCGAATCGGACTGTACGATGTGAGTTGCAGCGTCGAAGTGCTACTTATGCACCTCCAATCCTCCCGTACGCCCAACTAGTAAAAGGTAAGCACCACCGTTCCAAACTACTAGTTCGCTAAAACAGACCTGCGATAATTTACCGTGCGGGACATTTACTAGGTCTACAAGCCGTTCGGACTCAACGCGCGTATCTCGACCGCGCCTGACGCTCCCAATCGCCCAGTCTCCCTACGACCGCCCGGTTCTGGAGTTCATTTCCACGCGTTACATTTATACCCTACCGGATCACGGGACTACACGCCCGGCTTACGAACTTACTCGGATCGCGCCTCTAGGACTCTTTCGCCTGACGGCGCTATCTCACATTGGTCTCCCGACTTAGAAGTGGGATTCGTGTTTTCCGTACGGAGTACCAACAGATCTGAAGAAGATATCTCGTGATGAATGCACGTGACGCAAATGTGGAACCGACCGTAAGGGTTGATGTCGAAATAGAATTGGCTCAGTCCGTCTAGCCTCTACCGCAGACCGCTTCGGATACCGCTTCGGTTGGCCGCCGAAGAGCCCGTGGCACTGCACCGGCCCCCGACTTCCGCCTGCAGAACCCCGAGGTACTTTTGCGCAAGTACTCGAGGCTCTCCAGGGCCGCCGCCGCTTCTTCCAACCGGAATAATGAAGCTCCAGTGAGTTTGGACGGAGCAGAGTGGCTTCCGCAACTCTCTGCTCCGACCGGACAGAACACTTTGGAACGTACGCCGAAGACTCTTCCAGAACTGTAGAAACAGCTTGAGCCTTACGGGCATTACAAGCTGAAGAACGAAATTGAAGCTCGTGTTCCCGTTCGGGTTAGGCGTTATCTTCATGAACGCCTCCCAGAGTTCTTGACCGAAGTAACCACCCCGACAGTCCGCGAGACTGCCGAGGCAATTATACAACAGTTGATACCGATCGGACTTGGTGAAGGTGAACAGGAAGGCCGACCGGCAGTTTACACGGCACCGGCAACGTTGTCACCCCTTTCTAAGTCTCTACTTGGCCGGCCGGACTTAGCCGCTGGCTACTTACCTGCCGAGCGGAACAATGAGCCGCACCCAGAAGGGGGCCAGCAGAGTGCCCCCATGGCTCCTGTCCTCCCGGTAGTTCCTCATCGAGATGACCTGGACGGAGATTCATACGACTCTTCTGAAGACGAGAGAAGAGGCCGCCGCAAGAAGGGCGGTAGGGCTGATGATTCCTCCGTTTCGGATCACCCTCGCGTTCGGAAGAACCGACATCGTCGTAGACAGAAATGACGCTCTTCTGATTCGGATACTTATTCTGACCGCTCGGATAGTTCTGATGCCGTTTCCAGAACTGACAGTGACGAGAACTCAGACCGTTCTGATCGCAAACGCCGCTCTGATCGGCATCGTTCTCGTTCGAAGAAGGCAGCGCCCAGGCGCATCAGACCGCTGAACGAACTGTTCACCAAGGTGGTGGACTACCGTACGTATCGGTTAGACAACCGCAGTCACCGGCATAATGTGAGTGCAGCGCGAAAGATTGGGCGCTACCAGAAGAAGTTGAATGTCTAGATGAAGCTACATTTCTTCTCCGGGGCGGATTCTATATCAGTCCTGAACTTTCTGCAACGGTTCAAGACTGCTTGCAACCACAACGGACTGTCCGAGGGAGCAGCGCTTTGGGGCTTCCAATTCTACCTGACCGGACCGGCTCATGCTTTGATCCAGTCCAGGCTCTCGGGAGAAACGGGTGCCGATGATGTACGACGGGGTGAGATGCTCCGTACGTACTCGGAGGTTGTCAACTTTTTGTTGACTACGTACGCTACGGATGAAGTCATTGCCGACGCCTATGCCGATATCATTCTCTACCGCCAGTCTTCTGGGATGTTCGAAACGGAATACTCTCAGAAACTGTGGACGAAGGCCTTCTGCTGCGGCAATGTCTTCTCCGACAGGAGAGTGAAGTCCCTCTTTGTGGAGGGGTTACTGCCTTCCATACGGGCGAAGGTGCGTAACCACCTCACGACGCATCCGACTATTCGCTACGATGCGCTCGCGAGGTACGCCGAGTCATATATGGTGACACGCCCAGTTCGGCGAAACGTCAATACGTTCGGGTTGAAACGCCAACGCTGCGTCCGTCTGGAACTCAGGTAGCAACAAACCGCTCAAAGGGAAGGAAGATCTTGAGCTTGCACAGCACCGAAACGGAAACTTTCTCCACCGACTCGGACGATGGCGAAGCAGTACTGGCATTCGGGCAACGTAGCTCCACTCCGTCGGTGCCGACGACGCCGTCGTCATCTTCGAATTATTCCCGGTCGGACTCTTACCGCACGGCGACTGCCATTACGCCTCAAACGGCTGCGCAGCCAGCGCACTCTCAAAGACGGCTGATCGATCGCCCGTGTCGGATCTGCCTTTCCAGGGGACCGGATCATTGCAAGATGATCCCGCCCAGTGTTCGAGAAGCTCTTCTTGCCGCACGGGAGAAGAACTACCATCTCCGTCGAGAGGAGGGGTATTGCAACCGTGACGGCTCCGCTCGCATTTCTAGTGGTGTACGTTCGGCCACGCCTGTCCACGATGCTCCTGTGGGACGCTCTGTTGCCCCCCAAACGGTCATGGTTGTCGAGGAGAACGCAGCAGTGAAGCAGGAAAACAGGACGGAGGACTCGTAGAGGCGCACCGTCCTCCAGAGCCGAAGTGTCTCACCAAATTGGACTGTACGGATCATGCCTCAGATCCGTACGAACAGTCGCTTTTACACGCTTTGGATGAGTATGAGTCGGCCACGGCAGTTATGTTGATGAGCAGCGTCCATTGTAAAGTTAATTTCTCCGTCGGCTTTTCCCGATCGGTAATGTATCCACTTACGGGCGTTCTAGATACTGGCGCCGGCCCAAATCTCATCCATGAGCGGCACCTCCCGCCGCACTGGAAGAAGCATCTACAACCACGAAAGGTCAAGAACATTACGGATGCTTCCCGTAATCGGATCGACATTCTCGGTGTTGTACCTCTACTGGTACAATTTGGAGTTTTGCACGTACGGGTACCGTTCTTGGTAGCCAGCAACCTTGCGGTCAGCTGCCTTCTCAGTACCTCGTTTATCGACAGATATGTTTTGGCGATTCTACCTCCGAAACGGACGGTCGTGCTACGGCACTCACACCCCGTGGTTATTCAATCTGCATCTGGGCGAAGTACAACTCCGCACGGATACCCTCAGAACCCTTCTCCTACTACGGACCGGACGACACCGTCAAATAAGATTCGCGTTGCCCGCCCGCTTACGATACCTCCGATGTCGGGATCTCACGTTCTGGTAACCACCAAGGCCGCTGGTCTGATATTTATTCAAGGACACCACCGTACGGCTCATAGAGAAGAACTCATTCTTCTTCCTAACGGTGTAATGGAACTTCGACCGGATATCTCTTTCTATGTTCAGGTGGCTAACTTTTCCGACCGCCCGGTATGCCTACACAAAGGAACCATTGTGGGACTTGCCCTTCCATCTCCAATCGCTCTGATATCTCCACAATTCTCGCCTCGGAGCGACGAAATTAAGGAGGGGGCCCCAACTCCGAGTCTCTTTCCGATACGGACTTGAGTGTCCCAGCCGGACAGAACCATCGACGCGCATGGAAGAGGATTGGATCTCAAAAGTGTAGTTGTTTTCTGAGTTCCGATCCGAACGGAATAAGGTTATCGAGCTGCTCAGACCGTCTCAAGATATGTGGGACGGTCACTTAGGCCGTATTGCAGTCGCGAAGCACCCGATCCAATTAAAGAAGTAAATAATGTAAATATTCGTTGGAATTTGATTTATAAATCTTAGCTGGAGATGGGTGTAATTGAGCCTTCATCGGCCGAGTGGGCGAGCCCGGTCGTGTTCGCCCAGAAGAAGGACGGCAATCTGCACTTTTGTGTAGAATACCGCCGTCTTAACGCAGTTACCGTTCGGGACACCTATCCATTACCGAGAATGAACGAGTGTATCGATTCATTCGGGGAGGCGAAGATATTCTCCACCCTGGACACCAACAGCGGATATTGGCAGACCGAAGTGGATGAAGCCGACCGGGATAAGAACACGTTTACTTCCCATATGGGACTGTATCGGTATATTCGAGTCCTGTTCGGATTGAAGAACGCACCAGCGACCTTCCAGAGAGCGCTGGATATCATACTGCCTCGTGTGAAATGGCAGTACGCGCTGATCTATCTCAATGACGTTATAATCTACTCTCGCACGGTTGTTAAACATTACGACCATGTTCGGACTATCTTATCACTCCTCCGACGGTCTGGAGTAACTCTACGTCTGGATACGTGCTATTTCTTTACCACTAGTAGTGGTACTGTGGATTACTTGGGCCACGTTTTCCGTGCGGGAAAGATACAGGTCTCTACGAAGACTCAAGATGCTATCCAAGCCGCTAAATCACCCACCAACCAGACGGAGCTACGGTCGTTCTTGGGACTCTGCAACGTCTTTCGATGCTTCGTGCAGAACTTTGCCCGAATTGCGACTCCTCTAAACCACAAACTCAAGAAAGGCCAACCGGTCAACTTCGAGACACTGAACGATACGGAATATGAAGCATTTGACGAGCTCCGTCAACGATTAATACGGCCTCCCATCCTAGCCACTCCGCGTCAGGATATCCGTACGTTCTGGACACTGACGCCTGTAACAAACAAGTCGGGTGCGTCTTGTTGCAGAAGCAACCGGACGGTGATCTTCTCCCTATCAGATACTGCAGTCGCTCTTTAACGAAAGCCGAACTGGCTTACTCCACAACCGAACGGGAATGCTTCGCGGTAGTGTAGGCAATATTGCACCTCCACCCGTATCTAGAGTTGGGAAGGTTTACCCTCCGAACGGATCACCACGGGCTGAAGTGGATACTCAATCTGGCGGATGCCTCTGGACGGCTCGCTCGATGGCGACTTCGTCTCATGGAGTACGACTTTGATATCGTACACCGACCGGGCATTGAACACCGGGCCCCTGATGCGCTCTCACGAATCCAAACAGACGGTGAAGACGAGACTCCTCTTGACGAGGAGATCCCTTGTCTCTTGTTAGCAGACCAAACGGAAGATGATGGAGACCTCATAGCGGATGTCATTGTCGAAAGCGAAGTCATTAAGGATGTCGCAGTCGACTGGTGCGACGAGAATGCACCGACCGGATGCCCTGAGGTTATGGCTATCGTGGAGGAGGAAACTGAAGTCCGACCGGTCACCCTGGAAGAGCTCATGCGAGCTCAGGCCGATGATGAGTACTGCAAGTCCGTACGGAAGAACGTCAGTAACGGAATTACCGTCTTCGACGTTAACCGCCACCGAGTTTTCAATCACCGCTTGCCCCTGGACAGAGCACTGCAGAAGGTGGTGCCCCGCGCACTTGTTCCGTGCGTGCTCTATCTATCGCACTATCCGCGCTTGGAAGGACACCAGGGCGGAACTCGTATGTACAGCACTCTCCGCAGGGGCTTTTATTGGACACAGATAGCCAACGATGTATATCAAACCGTTCGGGATTGCCGTTCGTGTGGCGCTGTCTGCGGTACGCGACATCGCCATCAGAAGCGATTGAAGCTATTCCTCGCATCAGGCCCACTCGAATTCGTGGCTATGGACATTGTCGGTTTGTTCCCAAGTCCGTGAACGGGGTTGAATACATCTTGGTGATCACCGACCGGTTCACAAATCTCTGCAGAGCTATCCCGCTACGGTCTACCATTGCTCCGGTTGTGGCCAAAACATTCTCGAGGACTGGGTCTATCCATACGGGATCCCTAACTACTTACTCACCGATAGCGGACATCAATTCGTCGCGAAGTTCTTCGAGGAAGTTTGTCGCTCGTTGGGTACGAAACACGTCACCATAACGGCATACCATCCTCAGACGAATGGCCAGGCCGAACGGTTCAATCTTATTCTGGTACAGCGCTTGCGAGACCACGTTGCGAATGACCAGTCGAACTGGCACGAATATGTACAGCCACTCACGTACGGATAAAATCCACAAGTTCACCCAAGCACGGGCATCACACCATTCGACTTGGCATTAACCCGCGTTCCGCCGAACGTTTTCCTTGATGAGCCGAGCTCCGCTACGGATCCTGCTATGCCGACACAATCTACGCCTGCTCAGATGAAGCGTTACATCCTACGCCTTTTGAAGGCTACACTTCAATCCGCGCGGACCGTCTGACGAACGCACAACGCCGGTATAAGGAGAACTTCGACAAATCCGTACGGGCAACTCCACGCTTCACTGCCGGAGAGGAGGTGTTCTTTGATCGCCCGAAGACCACTCTGACTGGAGGTGTTCTCGAAAAACCTGACCGCACGTCACGGAAGCTGTTGCCGAAGACGACGGAACCTTACAAGGTCATTTCCGCAACGGAATCTACTGTCAGAATCGAAGTTGACGGTATACACGATACCGTCAGCATCGAAGGCGTCACACGCGCTCCTACTCAGATTCGGTGACAGCCAGTGACAACCGAGCGGCAGCGCATCGTAGAACCCGGCCCGGAAGGTCCTGTAACTGAGGAACCCGTTTCGGAATCTACTCACAATCTAACTGAACCGTCTGCGTCTACTGAGAACCATGCGGACACAACTGGAGTCGTGGATAAAATCCTTGCTCACTGAGTCTCTGATGACCCTCCGCACGGGATGGTTTACCGTGTACGGTGGTATGGAGGCAGTGCTGCACATGATTCATGGGAACCCCCGGAGAACATCCCGCAGCACTTTCTCGCGCGCTACTGGAAACGCGTAAGCCGAACGGAGTCGCCTTAAAATAGGAGGGGTGGATCACTCCCCAAATTCCTTGACTCCCGAACGGTTCTCTGCAAGGTACGACGGTCCCTGGACTTTGATCAGAATGGACGTGCTAACTATCGTAACTACGGAGCTACTGGTTCCGGCATTTTGCGTTCACAATTACTCCGAACGGCACGGAAGGACGACAGATGGAGTACACCATGCGGCTTCCCCGCTTCGGCTCCTTTACCGAACGGAAGTCTGACATAGTCTCCCCTCACCCTCAAAAGGCTTCGTACTCATATCGGCCTTTAGTGACTCCCTGGAAGGCTTCACTGCCTGCCGCTATCGTTTGCGCAACTCTGGACGGTCCCTCAGAGCTCCCTTTGTGGTTTACAAGGTTCTTACCGAACGGAAAACGGTCATGGCTCCTCCCCGTCCTTTCGGGGCTTCGTACTTCGAGCGGTCTTAGATGCGCTCCGTGACTGCGCTTAGGCCTCTACAACATCGCTGGAGCGACACCGAACGGGCTAGCGTACCTCCATTGTAGGTTGCACGTACGCGCAGCCGACTCTATCGACATCGCGCGCACGGTAACCGAGGCGGACGTGCGACACATGAGAAGCCAACCTGGGAAGTTCAAGTACCGCGCGGGACAGACACCCCCGACAAAAGCGCCAGTGCCAGCATGTACAGCGAATACAGCGCAGCTCCAGTGCGCCGTACTGTACTACCTTAACCAGCGTATACGGAGCCGGAGCGCCGGCACGCCGCACGGTTACTTGCAATGCGAATTAAAAAATCCCTCACGGAAATTGCATGCCCGTACGGGGTCAAAATCGCCGTTTCATTGTTTGCTCTGTATGTCCGAAACGGTGGCGTTTCAATCGCTGAAAAAGGCCGATTTGAACTCCGCGCACGGTCAAAATACTTTATGATTTTTTTGGGTGCACGCGCATGCCGCTACGTGCAATACTGTGTACCGAATCGGTTACCGAAGCGCCCACCGGGCGCATGCACTCCGGCCGGGATTAATTCGTAGTTTTTTGAGCGCCACCTCCGCCGCCGCCGGGCACTCGGGCAAAGCGAACTGTGCGCGCGCGCAGCACGCGTGCACGGCGCATAGTCCGCACGGATGCTTGGGCTCTCTATGGTATCATCGGCGACGCTGTCGCAGTGCCGTGCGATGAAAATTTCAGGTCGGTTTGGAACCGCAACAGCAGGAAAGATGCACGGCCACGTTGCACTAGGACGACTGCTAATAGACCGAAACGGAACGAGAATTCATGCAGACTCGAAGCTGATTGTTCCGAACGGTACTGACTGGCGATCCTTCGCGCACAGTTTGCGGACTCCGTACGGTATATAACTGCCGCGTACGTGAGGCGTATTGCTGGAGTACACCGGAACGGTATTGTCGCGTTACTGAATTCGATGAAGCTCTCAATGCAAGACATGAGAGAAGCCGGTAGCGGTCTTCCTTCCGAAGTGGACGTGTCTTAAATCCAATTCGGGGCCGGTTCTCGGTGGAGGTTCCGAACGGTAGACAAATTTTGGCCGTAACGTAACGGTTTCCCCATTTCGCGTATCGCTCCGCAGCGGTAAGAAGACTTGATCAGCACCGCTCGGAGACTGCCAAGCCAGAAGCGAAGCTACATGACTCCACTGACATTGGAGAGTCTTTGGCAGCATTCTGTACGACTACGGCGCACAGGTCGGATATCTTTTACCGCCTGAACTAAGTGTTGAATCGAATGCAGGTAACCGAAGGCGGAAGATATTTCGACCTTACCTTTAAAAAATCTTAGAATACTCTTATTATTCATACCTGGACGGGTCTATACCAACCAGGAGGGAGCATGTTTTGCCCAAACGGGAAAAGAAGCATACCAAAGTTCACTGGAGACCGTGAGGAAGGAGGTTTTAAACCGTACGGATTGTGTCCGTTGGAAATGAGGCATAAGCGTACAAACGATGACCCGCTCGGGTAAAACCTTCTCCTATGAGAATCGAACGATTCAGTGGAAGTTGGTAGGTCGTCGACGAAGAAGAAACCGCTCGTTATTGTAGTATGACGAGTGTTCTGGAGCTCTCACAGCTTCTGGGGGACTGTCTTGGGCATGGACCGTGGGCACTTCCACAGTCCTCGTCGATGATGCTAACGGATCGACATGTGTCGTCCGAAATTTTTGGCTTCTTTGAAAGGCCTAGATGTGCACGCAGGAGTGTGAAACTAATTGGAAGCCCGATATGGAATATCAGGAAACTGCATACCAGCCGTCGACTTGTTTACTGCAATCTAACTTTGGCTATCGGCAACTACGGGACTATTCGAGGACCGCTAGGTTTCCTGCCGTCGTTCAACGAGAATGTTCTCTGCGCCAATTCAGAAAGCAAGTTACGTCAGCGTTCGGATGAATTCATTCCCGGACGACACTCCGGCCGGTCGTGTAGGAACGTCGTCAAGGAAGTTCACTTCTTCCCGATTACGGCGCCGTTCTCCACCGCTCAGAATGGAGAAGTTGCACCTCTCGTTGTACGTGTGACTACCGTTCGGACCGCTGTAGAAAAGAAAATCGGTATGGGGTATGAAAGCCGTCGGTGGTGCCCACATCGGAACGTAACTGAGTTGGATACAATACAGCGTTTTTGCTTCAGTGGCGCATACCGTACGGATGAATCTCCTTGGCGCGTCGTGGACGCCGCGCATTCTAGGAGGGTGGTCTGTAGTATAGTGAAGTCAGCGCTTTGATATTCTTCACCCGATCGGTATGGCAGGTAAGAAGGGTTGCGCCAGAGGCTGGCTGGACATGGAAGGTGTCCCATGTGTCAGGAGATGGCACGCCGTGCGGATTTGCACGATAGGAACTACACGTACCATAGTTGTAGATAGATGGCTCCGGCTCCACCTCTGGATATTTTCGCCACGTGGGCAGGCTACCGACTCGGACTGTACGAGGTGAGTTGCAGCGTCGAGGTGCTACTTATGCACCTTCACTCCTCCCGTACGCCCAACTAGTAAAAGGTAAGCACCACCGCTCCAAACTACTAGTTCGCTAAAACAGACCTGCGATACTACACCGTGCGGGACATTTACTAGGTTTACAAGCCGTTCGGACTTAACGCGCGTATCTCGACCGCGCCTGACGCTCCCAATCGCCCAGTCTCCCTACGACCGCCGGGTGCTGGAGTTCATTTCCACGCGTTACACTTATACCCGACCCGATCACGGGACTACACGCCCCGCTTACGAACTTACTCGGATCGCGCCTCTAGGACTCTTTCGCCAGACGGCGCTATCTCACAATGAGAGGCGGTCTCGATCCCAACTTTGGTATTCTGCTCCGTATCAGAACGTTGAAATCCGCCACATCGCGGCGACGCACCGACAGGGTCTTTATGTTCCTCTACAAGAGTGGTGGAGCTACCTAGAGACGTGCCAGGGGTGCTACATCGAGTTGCCCGCGGTTTGCACCTATCTAGGGTTTTATCTGCCCACAGATCCCCGTACCTGGTTGTGGTCAGTTGTCGTCACCGATTGGGCGGTCCGCACCGCGGCGTTCATCCTCGCAGAAAAATATGACCAGTATCGACTGTGGTTCATCCCACCCGTCGTGCGGGCAGCTATCCGAAGTTTGGACTTGTAAGTCCCCCTCGGGGCTCGCGCCAACAACGACGAGGTGCTGAGCCTTCTCGATTACATTAATAGTGTCGACTGGACTCAGGTGCCTCTGTCTCAGAGTGGTCTTGGCGATTCCCCGAACTCGGGTGGTTACGGCCGAGGTCTGGGAAGAAATACCGCTCTCGCGGGCAACTTTGTCTTCTTCGACCGGTGGGATTATCGGGAGATCTTTGCCGACGAGGCGAGTAAGCTCCATTCTGCTCTCCGGCGCATGCCGGCCGATCACTCCACCGCGTTCGTGAACTCTGACGAGTACTACCGAGAGTACCTCGGGAATGACCCAATGGTAGATAATGAACCGGAAGACACGGGAGGCGATGACATCGAGATGATCGAAGAGATCGACGCGACCCCTGTGGGGGATAGCACCGGCTCTGCTCCGGTTGTCGGTTCCGCCTCGGCGGCTGACTTCAAGTTCATCGCTCCCGCTTCTGCGATTCTTCCGGTACCCATCCCGGCTCTTATTCCGGCTCAGCCGGCTGCTGCGGCTGCCGCTGCAGCAGATCATCCCCCGCCTGCTTGTTTCAACGAAGGTGCGATTATCGCTCGCTTCCTCCGCGGCGCGGGCTTAGGCGCAAGCGCAGCTTCTGCACGGTGAAATGCACATCTAGCAGATAGAGACGGAGAGTGGATAATGTCCGTACGACTGCCAGGCACTCCTTCTCCGAAACGGAATAGTTCCGTTCATGAACGTTAAGCGAACGTGACCAGTACCCTATGGGTTTTCGTTCTCCCGCGGGAGTGGTTTGGAACAGCGCGCAGCATACTTTCGAGTCCGTGTCCATGGAGAACGGCAATCCCGGTTTTGGTAACGAGAGGATCGGTGCTGATATAACAGCCCCCTTCAAGGAGTTGAACTCTTCCGCTTGTGCGGGCGTGAAGGGGTCCAATTTTGGTGGCTGATTCGCAAGAGAGCGTTAAGGGGAGCCGCAATGTCCGAAACGTTGGGTACAAACCGTCTGTAGACGTTGAACAACCCCAGGAAAGAGCGTAATTCCGTTTGGGTTCGCGGTTCCTTTGCCTTGGCGAGTGACTTGACGCGAGCTTCCTCGATCGTCAGCCGTCCTGGACAGATAATGTGTCCAAGATACTTGACGGTGTCGGTGAAGAATTCACACTTCCTCAATTTGAGGGTTATTCCTGCGTCACGCAGAGTGGTCATCACGTCCCTGACATGGGTGAGATGATCGTCCAGATTGCTGGAAAAAACGATGATATCGTCGAGGTAGACGAGACACGTTCGCCACTTGAAGCGGCTCAACAAGATGTCGATGGCACGCTTGAACGTAGCGGGCGCGTTGGTTAGGCCGAAAGGCATCGGCTTGAAGCGGTAGAAGCCCGAGTGGCACACGAACGCAGTCTTATCGCGGTCTTCCTCCCTGACGGGGACTTGCAAGCATCCTCAATTGGCATCCGAAGCCGTAAACACAGTAGCTTCACCGAGCGAATCGATGCACTCGCCCATACGAGGGAGTGGGTAAGCGTCTCTTAACGTCACGGCATTGAGCCGGCGATATTCGACACATAACCTCCTGCTTTCGTCGGCCTTGAGAGCCAGTACCACTGGGGATGCCCAGGGCGATTGCGCGTGTTCGATGACACCTGCGCGGATCATCTTGTCCACTTGGAACTGTTCTTCCTCCCGAGCTTTCGGTCCTGCCCTGTAAGGGGGTTGTGAAACCGGACCCGTGTTCAGTAACAAATCGATACGGTGTTCCGTTGCATTTATCTATCCAAGAGAGCCATCCAAAATTGGGGTAAACTCCCGTAACATGTCTCTTAGACGTTCACGGTGCGACTCCGGTACATGACCGAGATCAAGTTCCTCCAGCGCCTTCAAGGGGTCAACCTTGTCGTAGCTCGTGGGCTTACGCTCTTTTGTCCCTGACGCAGGGTGTGGTTCCGAGTCATTCGGCTTTTCCCCCGATGCGGCGGTACTGGTACTCGCAGAAGAAGCAGGAACTTCAACTCCCTCCCCCTCCTTAGATGGGGCAGCGTCCTCTTCGGAGGTAAATATTCCGAGGACATCGGCGGCGGTCATCTTTGTCGGAAGCATCGCGAGTGGGTGCGGTGTCAAGGATCCAATGACTTGGTTCTTCACCAGATACTGGGGGGTGTTGCCAAGATTGGCAACGAGTATCCGAAACGCAGTATCCGGTCTGAATTGCACCACGCCATTCGCGACAGCGAGTTGGCACTTCTCGTACAACGAGGTAACTGGTTAAGTAACCCGAAGACCGTGTTGACGGAAATTAACTGACACCATGACTTGGAATTCAGGCGCGATGCGAATCGACGAAGCGACGTGGAGTTTTGTGAACTCGCGCGACGCCGGTGCTGGGGCCTGCGCAGCAAGGAGTGGAACTTTCTTTCGCGATGACCGCTTCAGCGGACGACAGAAAATCGCTACCGATGAACCATCGTCGAGTTCTACACGCCTGAGGGGCGGCCTGATTGGATCGACAAACCTGTCGCAGTAATCGTAACCCAAAATGACTGGGGCAGCCAATGACCAACAAACGATGAAGTCGACCTTCACCACGGAAGTTCCCAAACGACCACTAAGTCGATTGTTTCGACCGTTGTTAACGGGTTGTTATTCGCGTCAGTGACATCAGGAAGTACGCTGTGGCGGATACCTTCCCGCAATTGCGGTGCGAGAAGGGACTTCGCGATGAAGTTCAGACTTGCACCTGTGTCTAGTACAGTCAGGTAACTCACCATAAACTGGGGGTTCAGGCCAAGGTCAGCGTTCACCTTATAGTTTCGATTGGCCATCACCATGATTCCGTCCGGGATCCGGTTATTCCTTGCCCGTATCCACGGTCGACGCAGAACACCGAGGTGCTCCGAATCCGCGTCTGTGGCGTCTTTTCTCGAGAGGAATTTCACCGGGGAGCGAGGCGACGACGCCTCGGGCGTCAAAATTCTCAACTATGAGGACGCCTCTCCCGAAAGGGAGACTCCCTGGTTGCGTTTCCCTGAACTTCCGCCTGCGGCGGCTGCTCAGGTTCCTTGGCGACCAGTGCTTGGGCTCGCTGGCCGCAGGGTCCCGCGTTAGCGGTATGGGGTTCGGCAACAAACCGAAGGTTTGGATGCACGGGCGTTGCTTGGACATTCTGCTGCGGCGATGGTGCTGCGACATCGTGAGAAAAGTCCGTCTTCGCACGCAGGTACGACTTCATAGCGACCGTTTTCTTCTCCTCCGGAGTCAAAGTTTCAAAGTTCTCCGTGACTATGGGCATATCCCTCATCGAGAGGAGGCACTGCGGCGAAATGTGACCATGCGTATAGCAAAGGTGACAGATCGGCGTTGCTATTCCCGAACGCGGGGTACCATTCCGAAAATCGTTGAACCCTACCCTGGGGCGTGTGTCCTTCCATCCAGGCCGTTGAATACGGGTTGCTCCGTTCGCATACGGGATTCTTGGTCCGTTCACACGATTGGAATCTGTGTAAATCAGCGGACCGTCCCGAGCGGTGTCGAAGGAAGCATCCGTCGTCGACGGTAGTTCCGTAGTTGGAATGGAACTCGGGCCTTCCTGGGCCAACTGGACGTTGTCATACTTCCTCGGGTAGGCCTCGCTCGCTAGCAGCGACAACGATGGGGAGCCAGTCTCCATCATCAACGCCTTGGCGGACTTCGACCTGGGGATGGCACTTCGCGCACGAAGTGCATCACCCTTCGCTGGAGCGTACTGGACTAACTCGAGATAGGTAATCTTCCGCTTACCCTCGCGGTAGCGGGCGAACAAGGTCTTGATGGCCGGGTCGAGGTCATCAACGAACATCTTACAACGTTCCCCTGCGGAAAAGACATTACCGCAACGGTGGAAAGCCTTGTTCAGGCGTACCGAGTAGTCGGTTTCCACCTCTCCAGACTTCTGCCGGGTGTCCCGGAGTGCCAGGATGGCGGTGCCGATTGCGTCATTGGTGACTTACGAGCGCAGCAAGTATTGGACCGCTTCCGGCCAGCACCTAACCCCTCCTTCGGAGGCACGATATGAGCCTCTTACAGACTTGAACTGGTCTTCGGCCACTCCCCGTAAGAAATACGGCAACGCAATGTATTGCTGGCCTTCGTTCATCCCGAGAACATCGGCTTCCGACACGAAACGTGCGAGAAAATTAAGCACCAGGACTGGGTCGCATCCAGAAAATGTCTGGTTACGCAGTGAGATCTGCGTTCGGCAAATGCAGTCCTTCAACTTACCCGTCCCACGTGGTGTGCGATCCAATGGGGAATCCTCCAAACGGTAGTACCGGTATGAAAGTAACTTCCGATACATCGGGTTCGTCGGCTTCAGCTCCTTCAGCCCGGAGTGCTGCCTTCCCTTCGACCGGGTACGAACAACACCTTGGGTGGCCGATGACCGCTTAGAGCGTGATGAGTGCCCTGCACGACCATTGTCGGATGAGGAATCGGATGAATCCGAACTATCCGGAGCATCCGGTGCGTCGTCTGACGAACTCGAGTGCGACTCGGAGTACTGATTGTCCTCCTTGACCTTCCGCCTGCGGCGAGATTCGTCCCGACCGGTGTTCTTGTCGCGATGCGACACTTCAACCGCCTCCGCTGGAGTGGCGAGTTCCGCGATAGCGGCCTTCTTTAACGTCTCCAGACGGCTACTAATCTGATCGAACTGGGTCTCAATTCCTTCCACGAAGGCAGCTGGTCCTCCAATGCATTCCAGCACGGAGTTGACATCGGACGGTAGAATACGGAGATCATCTGCGACATTCTTCACAGGGAATATACTAACTTCCTCCCAGAGAGTCCGGACTTCTCCCGCGAGGGAATCATGGGCTCCCATTAGGGAATTGTGAGCAGCTCGCAGCATGCGAACCTGCTCTTCCAGGGTTGTACCCTGGGTGTTGTCAACCTTCTCCCGACGGGACTGAGAGTCCTCGGCGGTAGCCTTCGCCTGCCCGGCAAGAGCCGATTCGGCGACGGTAGATGCCGGAGCAATCCCATCAGTGGGAGGGATCAACGGGGAAAACGGAAGTGTCCGGCGCGCCGGAGGGTTAGACGTCCGCGAGGACGGCCTGTGACCCAGGGTCGATCCAGATCAAACTTGTATCCTCGAAGAAGGCCGAACATTCGTTGGATTACCACCGTTGGTGCAACGACTGCAAGTAATCGCAGGCTCGGCATCGGAGGGCTTCCGAGACATCGGTATCCACACCAACCGTTACACGGAAACTTCCAAAAGAACGAAACTCAAAGAGGGTACACAATAGTGCGTCAAGCTTCTAGGTCGTGAGACCACTTTGTAGTGCAATGCAATGCCTGCGAGCAGGAAAACACCATGAAGACGTTCGGGATCTTCCTCTACTGAGGGTAACCCAGAGAACAGAGCCTCTCTGGAATGGCACAACTAGCCGAGTGTAAGACCGGGGCCAAACGTCACGACGGAGCGTTGAGAGTTTAGCAGAGAAGTGTGACTCACACGTGAGCGTAGCAGCCTCAAAAGAGGGACGAAACCACAGAGTGGGGAAAGGAAAATAGAGAAAAAGAGAGAGAGAGGGATAAGAGAGGTACGGCGTATCGCCGGGGTATTCCCTATACAGGGTCGAACACAAACATCAAAGGTGAAAGACTACCAAAGTTGGGTTCTGCGGGGATACAGGGTGAATAGCCGCAGCGTGACAACGGGGAGTCCCTCCGATAAGGAGTTGTGCACCGGCGAAGGCGAGAGTGGCCAGAGCCAAGATCCTTGAAGTAGGATCACCCTGGTTGGGGAACTTTACTGGTGCGACGGCGGCCACGCCGTCGCACTAAGTAGTGTCCTCACTAAATTAATAAATAATATTAACTAAACATCTCACTAACTGTGGCAAACGCCCACGTGTAGTGGCCGATCTCCGATTAGCTCTACCGTGTCCCACGTTTTCAAACCATGTCGATGGCAACGACTAGGTACTACTAGTCATATACTGGTGTGCACCAGGCAAACCCGTGAACGGGAACTATGACTAAGTGCAGCGAAATTCCTCATAGATGAGCGTTGCACTACAGGTTCAGGTTTATCAAAGAAAAGGAAAGTCAAACACTGAAGTAAAACTAGCGGAGAAAACAGGATTCTTCGTGTTGACGGTTCGATAGATAGTTTCCTTTTATACGAACGATTTGAAGGGTACTCCGACTAAACGAGTTCATCACCCCGATGATCAAGCCGTCTTTTGCGTACACGGTTTAGCACCGCTCCATCGATTGTTGGGTACGGAGTCTTTGAATAGGACTGTTTTACAGGTTGCTACCGTGATAGTCGCATACAACTATTTCATGAACGGCGTAGATCGATTTGATCAAATTCGATTCACTTCGGCTACTGTTCGCAAGGAAAAGAGAGTGACAATGAGTGTCCTAACTTTCATTCTGGACCCATCCATTCTAAATTCTCATGCATTGCTGAAGGCGATGGCGGCGCCAGGAGAGCAAATGCTTGACATGGGCAGGCTAAAGCAAAGAATTATCCACCAATTGGTTGCTGACCATCTCTCATATAGGCAAAACCGAGCAGCACTTACTTCATTGGCAGCGCCAAGACTTTCTCATATCAGCTCTATGCGCAATTCTGGGCCAGAGGGTGTGGCACATATTCTCCTTGAGAACGTTGGTAAGAAAAGTGTACATTCCATGCTCTGCAATTTGGTTTCCAAAAAAGGGCGCGGCGATTATACAATGTATTCGTGCAGCAAGTGCAAGAGATGGTTTCATGTCAATTGCTTTGCATTATTTCATCACAAAGAAACTATTCGATACACAAGGCCTGATCTTTACAACGAGATTGTTGTAGCAACACGAGCTCTATTATCTAAAGTGCGGCGGAATAGACGCAACACCGTTTCATCATCAATGCAAACTGCACGAGTTATTCACAAACCGTAACCTCATTCCTCTTTGAACCCCATGTGGGCGCCCTTTTGGTCGGGCCAAATATTTCTTATTCCTCCCCGAACGCAGTTCGGAAGTTGAACGCGGTTGTCTTTTCCTAGAACCCCATACCTTTCCAATACGTAAATCTTGTAGGCGTTCTTTCGCATTTCACTATTCTTCGTAGCCGAAACTTTCTGCGATGGAATTATGGAAGAAGTTTGCTCCACTAGATACTCGTCGAGCGCCATCCAGTAATCCAGGCAGAACTCTCCGTCATTGAGTCCTCATTAACATCTCAGCATGTGACACAATTTTTGTCAATGCTCAATGCATCTTCATTGGGTTAATTTTTTCAAAAACAATTAATTCGCTAGATTGTCAATGAATTTTGACGCAATGAGCACATAATGACTTTGGTCATAGTGTACTGAACAAAAGAGCATCCAGCACTGAAAATCGTTAGAACATTTGTTTTGATTCCATTGAACGGGTTTTTGCTGGGTAACAGGGTGTACCGCCGCAGTTGAGGCAAGTAACGTCTTCGTTGTGTCGCGTTATGGCAGCTATGGTTGAGCATTCAGAGGTGAAGGGATTGAATCCTTCCTCGTCATTGCTGACTTTGCCCAGTGAGGGCTCCATAACGTCCGAATGGTTACGAGATGCGTACAACAACGAAAGCCGGTAGGTAGGGAGTGGGTGAAAAAGGTTGCGACCTGGTGAGCGGAAGGTCGTTATGACGCTGTGCACCACGATTTGTACAATGAATCAGATTTGTACACTGGACGATGCGTTCGTGACGCGCAATCTTCAATCAAGTTCTTAGGCAATTCTCACCACTGCCTGGCACTGTTTGCCGCCTGATTATTGGCTGCCTCTTATGTCTGTCTGGATAGACATTATTTCTTTTCGTTTCAATAGGGTTAAGTGTTCCTCTCAGGGACTGTGTCATTGGATGCATCGTAGGCAAAGGTTTGAAACGTGTAGAATATTTTCTGAATATATTGAACGTTCCCAACACCCGAAAACAATCCAATGAGAGGTTTCATACGTGTAACAAGTATCACTACGTGTCTAGGTATTCTGGGAACACCGATCATACTAGTTCTTTCCATCTCCTCCTGCTACGAACAAAGATCAACAACACTGCACTTCTCCTCAGCAGTCCATGGCTCCAAAGCATTGTCGCTTGCACAATCTGTCCATATCTACGTTATTAAGAAATTGGAAGAACCACATCAAAGCCCTGGCTTTATTTCCAGAAAGAAATCCAAACAAACTTTAAAACGTCAAGAGCAAAATGCAAATTTTGCCATCAAACAATTTCTGCAACTACCACAAACATAAAAACTCAATACAAAAATTGTACTTCTGTGAAACGATCTGTAAGAGTCTTGCCCTAACTCTCAGCAGCAGAAAAAAGACGTCACATCAACCATTTTTAATAACTGCTCCTATTCAAAGATTGTATTCAACTCTACAAATTGATGCTATAATCCTGAATCAACAAAAGTTAATTGATGCAAAATTGGCACTCGCAACACGCAATACGTCTACACCGTTCCGTTTTTTCAAATTTCCTGCTCAGAAGACATTCCTTCAATCTCTTAGACCTGCGTACAAAATTCTATAAGTCCATAGATGTCAAGATATTAAGTGATGCTTAAAAGAAATGTATGAAAGATGTTTTTTCAATATTTACAACAAGGCAGGTGTTGTCGGAAGGGATGGAGCGACTGATAAGGTCTCTAAATCTGTTTCAAAAGTTATTATACATACACCGTTACCATTGTTTTTGGAGAATTTCCGATCAGATCTGAACACCGATAGGACATTTAACTTAGTCTTCAAGATCAAGGATGAAATGAAACGTTTGGATGATATCATTGGCTTTACAGCTGCGTATGCATTTGTGTCGGTCTCTTGCAGTTTAATGCGTGATGCGAAGGATAAGCCAGAAGAAGCCAAATGTTCAGGTGGTGCTATGGATGCAGCTCGCAATGTCTGCACAATTTGGCCGAAGATGTTGGAAGGCTTTCTTACATTACTAAGGTGTTAGAAGAAGATTTGTTTGTTTCAAAAACAATCAGATATACGGGAGTTATAAATCGTTTGTATGAGAAGCTATTGCTTTGGAAAAAGTCACGTGTTGTGTTACCGATACTGTATTCGCCGACAAGGTCGACCTCCGGATGTGAAATGTTGGAGCGGCTGCTTTTGTTACGATCGGTGATGGTGTTGCTTCATACTAAATTTCTGGAAGCACAGGAGAGCAATCTCATGGATGCAGATTACGAGCTGCCTTCTGGACTGGCTATTCTTATTACGTCGAATGGATTCTGGACTGATCTACAGTCTGCGGTATCTGCATTGAAGTTTATATCGCAAGCCACGACTATCCTGGCAGAAGAGAAGTCCAATATGTCAGATGCTTTCGCAGCATTTTTATTTGTCAGGCAAAAGCTTTCAACTGTCACATCGCTTCGTACAGCACAGCGCAATGGTGTGGTCTAATCTCTACTACGGCGATGGCGTCGTGTGTATAGCCCTGTGCACGCGTTGGCCTCTTTATGTAACCCATTTTTCGATGCATTGCGTGAAAAAGCAATCGAATCCTTGGGAACTGACTGCGTAGATCTGCGTAATGGAACCCTAACGCATCAATGCATTGATGAAAGTTTAAGATTATTCCCGAGTCGGTTGAAGAACGTAATGCTTTATTGAGAGAACCACTGCGGTATGGGGTTGACGGATCCCTTCTCGTAACCCCTTTGAAGCGCTACCACCCTTCGCTATTCTGGGGTCAGCTTCGTGGTAAATATCAAGGACGTGGAAGGTACTGGTGGATGTGTTTCGGGTTCTGGCTTCCACAGCCGGCGTGGAGCGAAACTATAACGTTGAAAAACGAGTGTTGTCGAATCGTCGTTGTCGGATGGGGGAACCAAGTGTGGAACGTCAGATTTCTATCTCGCACAACATGATTCAATTGCGCAAAGTCGTTCCTTCCTCCGCGCAACAAAATCACGCCTCTTTTTTTTGCAGAATCGGTGGCGGAGGTTAGCACTGGTTCCGATGCTACGTCGTTATTTTACGAGCTTCTCATCAGCGAAGAAAATCAAGAACTGCCTTCTTTACTGACCCCTGTTTTGGATGTAACGAACCCCGAGGAGATTCCAGACTTCTTTTTGTTCTCGGAATGAGAAACGTCTTTGATCGCTTGTGAGGGAAAAACCACAAAGTAGAAATCAGCATTGAACGCGTCATGAGAGAAAAAGATGCGTTACCTTCAGCTGTGTCCTGCATGTCGTCAATCTTTCATGGTTAACCAAATCTCTTGGACAACAAAAAGCTCGATGCCTTTTTCATGCCCCAATGCAGAGCGCCTACGCAGCGCACTTTGTTGACGCTGTTTTACAAGTGAGCATTGTTATATAAGCCCACCTTGTTAAGCAACAAAAGCCTACAACTGCAGTAAAAGCGTGCTCAACATTAGTCACTCAAGCAAGCTTCACGACGCCATCTCCGCCAAATATCTCCATCAAAGTCTGGTCTGAATGCGGCTCACAGTTCTTTGAAAATGCACAGCGTTCGTAACCAAACACGTTCTGTTAACATGGCTCCACTCCGATCTATGCGTCCCACGGTATGATCGTGGCAACACCAAAAAGATATGCGACATACCAACGGGCTACATTATCTGTGCCAATTTCAAATCGTGTTGAGGAGGTACCTCACTTGATCACTTTCGTTATCCAGTATCCTTCCCAGCGATTGTTCTCTCAAGAGCACTCGATGCGAATTCTAATGTCAGCCCCTCCTCCTACTTGCCACCAGCAATATGCTGCTCCCATACACCGCTCTAATCCTACGTTTCCATCCGGTCCGAAAGCTCAGTTAACGACAACACCTTGTCCCCACTCGAGTACTCGTCATAAACCCTGTTTGGCCATTGACGTTGCGCGTGTGCTATGATGTTTGGCTTTGAAGCACACGGTAACCAGTGGGGGCCAGCATGTGTAGCACTTTCATCCGCGCGACCCTTCTTGCGAACGGCGTCCCGACATCGCTCCGCGAAGATGAGGGATGAGAGCTCGGAGCACATTGGACTTGAAGAATGGCTGCTACCGCAAATTTGTGCGAATGCCTTGTGAGAAGGTGATGCGGACGTTGAGCGTGAACCGTATTTCACGCCATTGAGAGATGGGGTCGGATGACCACGAGAAAGAAAACTGTCATTATGTGTTTGTGTGACACGTGTGGGTAAACGTGTACATTTTGCCAACGTTCTTTACTCTGGAAGTTAAAAGTGAAGGTTTTAAAAACGTTTGAAAACGGCATATCTTGAAACGCCATTTTTTGAAAATTTCCTTACTACATCCCGAAATTACCAGTTGGGTGCATGGCCAAGTTTTGGCCAAGCAAATGCACTGTAGGTTGACCACCGCACCACCAAATATGGCCATCTGAAGACACTCACGGAGGGTGTCTCCAGATGATCAGTTCGCCCGCCAAACGCTGCACATCGATCACCATGGCGCAAATGTTGGCACAAGCAGCTCTTTCTGCGAGTCTTGCAGCCGTAACTACCACGCTATGCGCTGTTCTGACCATAAAGAAACGCTCGAATATCCGCCGAACCCATCGTGCGGCGAAGCATACTCGTCGTGGGTTGCTCCATCCCGTCTCCCAACGTCCGAACACGCCTTGGCAACATCTCTATGCTAATGGCACGAACGCAGACTTTATATATATCACCAACTTCACGCGCGATGTCTTCGCAGAGTCTTACCAACATTGTTCAAGACACAACAAACTCAATTTAACATCGGAATTCCATACCGCGGAAGCAACAGCAAGAGATGGCGAGGACAGTTCCTGTACTCATCTGAATTGCTTTTGCTCGTTCTTTACTATATAAAGACAGAGTGCACAACAGCACAACTCTCTGCATTCTTTGGGATTGTCCCGTCTTTTATCACTGTCTGGTTAGAATACTCGCTAGCCATACTTAAAAATGCACTACGTCACACTGATGCGCAACAATTCTCTATTTCTTGACTTAAGTTTGCAGAAATAAATGCTTCTGCAGCTCTGATAGAGAACATTAGGGAGTTTGGTCCTCTTTTGAAAGTCTTGTTTGGCATTACGGGTGTTCGAAGGTTTAAATGTCAGAACTTTGGCAACGAAGAACTGTAGAAAGGTTTTTACAAATGTTATACTAAGCAGGAAGAGGTCACCAATCTTTTTGTTTTCAACTTCTTCGGAGAAGTAATACACACGGCTATAAAGTGTCCTTCAAGCAGGCATGATAACAAGCTGGCCGGTTTGTCTGGACTCTACTACCCTAAATTCTCTGATGAGCGAACCCCACCAGGCATGGAAATCCTTAGAGACTCCGCTTTTGTTAACAATGCAAGCAGTAAAAACACAAAAATTCTACGTGAACGTAAGTCTAACGAAACGAGCGATATACGGCAGTCGAAGGAGATGGCTGCCATCGATATGGTGCTTCAGCGCATAATGCAAAGTGAAAGGCAAAGTGCGGAGTGGGTCATTCGTGTGGTAAAGGGCCATTTTCGAGGACTCAAAACTGTTCTACCGGCAGATTCAAAGCGACGTGGGATGACAATAGAAATTGCTGTTCGATTGCTCAACGGCAGAACAAGACTCGTGGGGACAAATCAGATTGCATTAACCTACAATCTACAGTTTAATTCGTGAGCGCCGGTTTGGACCCGAGGAGTAAAGTCCGCCAATGCGAACTTTCGAGGAGCCCGCGCAAGCGGAAAACCTGAGAGGTGTCTATTCTTCTCCGTCGATCTCGTTACTGCTGATTGGGTAGTACTGCTCCCGCGTTAATCTTTTGCATCAACTAAAAAAGCACCGAATTCATGCCAGAAATCATGGTCTTCGTTTCTTCTATGTCCTTCTTCATTTCTTTTTTTAATGATTGAACGTCTTGCAACGCAATGTTGACAGCTCCCTTCCTGTTCGACGTTCCTGCATCAGCATTCGCAAACTTCATAGATTTCGCAATCATTCCAATAAATCCAGTCATGGTGTCGACCTTCTCCACCAGAAGATCCTCTGTCTTTGGCTTCTTAGAAACCAACCCAGCCAGTCCAACTTTTCGTTTGTTGCATTTGATCCCTAATTTATTATCGTTTCCTTCTCCTTCCTTGTTCTTGACAAACAGAGTAACACCGTACGAGTTTTCATCGTCCGATTCTCCATCATCGTCGAGAATCATTGCCACCATTTTGGCTTCCATATTTCTTGCAATATGTTTCGCAAGTCGAACATCGGGCGGACAAGAACGGTCTCTTGTCTTTTTCTTTGAAATAGAAAGCTTGTCATACTTACTCTTGAGAGATTCATGATCTCGTGGTGGTCGCGTATTTGCTTTGCTCCAAGCATCAACTTTCGTGGCCACTAGTTCCTTCATGTTCGCTCTAATATTTTCTACTTCTTTGACGATATCCAGTAGCGCTGTGATATCGTCTTTGCTGTAGTTGGGAGCACCACTTCGTCCCTTGATCGATTTGGAACGGCTGGATTTGGGAGAAGGCGGCTTGGTAGGAGTCGCCGCGCCGTCAGCCTTGGGTGGTTTGGATGCGTTCGACGTTTTCTGCGGAGACGACATTGGGATGGATAATGGCTTAGCTCGGGAAGAAAAGCTGTTATGCGTCAAGAGCTTTGTAAAGGGTTTTTTATGCGTCAAAAGCTTTGTACTGCAACGAAGGTACTGACCTACTCTACTCTGAACGACTGTTTCGGTTCTGCTGTATTGGCGCCAAAATATGGCCAGGTGGTGCGCTATTTCTGAACAACGCCAGTATTTTGGTGGGCTGGCCTTCTGGGAATTTCTGGATGCATCCAGTACTAATGACTCATTAGAGCATCCCCACCGCGCAGTTCCATCTTCTCAAAATCTCAGTTTTTAGGATTTTGGAACGAAAAGGCATGACCCACCGCCATTTTTATTTCCAAATAATTTGGAACAGTTCCATAATCTCGGTGCAAAATAGTGATATTTGGTTCAAAAATATAGCAATGATCCAAACTTGTTCCAAAACGAGTACGCCTTTGATTAAATGAAACAAAGTTGATCTCCGCGCCAAAACAGCTTTAACAGAAACACTTTCATAAGCAGTTGACCGACATACCCCATACTCGCGTCACCAAGTACCAAGGGCTGTGCCAATCTTTTCAGGATTTTTACACTTACGTCAAGTCCCTTGTCGTACTAATGTCAACTCTTAAGTATTTAAGACAAACAGTCATCGAGCAAATGGGGTCACAGCTCCTCAAAGTTTCAGGACATTGCTCTTTCAAAACTTTTGATTTCTCTTTCAGAAAACTCTATTGTTGGTGTGCACTGAAAGAAGAGGGGTTGTTCTCTAAGATTGCAGCTTTGTATAACAAAATGCACTCTTCTTAAAACAAAATAGATTTCAGGCCTTATTCACTTCGAAAACTATTTTTGGTAATCACCAAACAATGCTTTGCATTCTCCGGATGTTACTCGAAATCATCTAAAAAAAATCCATCTGGCTATGATAGCAAAAACGTTGTTCTTCCGGCGACCGCTTTTTACAACGGAATCATTATCTCTGCAGTTTAAGATAATTGTAGAAAACTATTCACACTTATATTTGGATGTATGGAACATTTTGAGGAAGACGAGAAAAGTTTCGATGAATCGTTCTGAAACCACTTTTGTAATCACTGGACACCAACATATTGAAAATTCTAGAGAAAATGTTGGTGTCGAAAACAAGATAACAACGACCGAGAACAGGAAAGAACAAAATGCATCTGCAAAACTTGAAACATCTGCGAGCCCTATCGAAAAAGGTAGAGCAACGGAACAGCGCAAGATCATGAAATTGAAGAAGTCAAAACTTGTTCACAGGGCGAAAGCCTATAAGCTGCAACAAAAGACGGTGTATATAAAGACGAAAATGTGTTCTCTCAAAAGTTCCGGAAGGAGATTTTCTTGATGCTAAAGATAAGAAAGAATTCTTCTCTCTAATGAATGCCCAATCATTAGCTAATATAAGAACGGAAGGCAAAATTGCTTCTTTCGTTGTGCAGCCTGAGAATAGTAGTGCGAAAAGTCATTTTAATGACAATTTATCAACTGAGAAACTGTCTCCTCGTGCTCGAGACGTCCTCTAGTAGCAGGGATCTTGTACGGTAGTATTCGTCTTGCCTTTCTCGTGCACAATGTGTCTCGCACAAATTCGCTATTGTTCCAGCGGGGGGCATCAACACAGAAGTGGCTGTCATTCTTTCAAACCCATTCAGAAGATGTTGCACATGCACAACAGCCTCACTCGCCTTTTACTCGCTCTTGGAAACCATTGTACTATACTCCTGTTTTTCTACACATATTTTGTGTAAAATTATGCAAGCCTTCATTATAACAGTCAAGTGCTCGGTGTAGCATAACATCGAGGGTCTTGTCACAATATGCCAAGGAGCTTGCAAAGCTCCGAATGCCCTTCTTACGTTTTTACGAGACCCTTCTGTTTCCGGGCCATGCACTTCTCTTTCTCGTTCTTCGGTTCCAAGAATGTTTGAAGGAATAGGCATCATCCGCCAACCAGTACGGAATATGTCTCGTAACGTGGTTTAATTTGTACTCTACAAGTGTGGGATATATGCCACTTGCAATCGCATCTAATACCGAAGATGAATCTAGCACGTTCAAGTCGTTTGCGCTTCCCGGCATACCAAAAAAGACATGCCAAATCCACAACCGATCGTTTGCGATTGCTTCGAGTGTTACGTAAGGCTCTTCCTCCTTGCCTTGATAACGTCCTTTCGAGGCAACCGGACAGCTCTTCCGTCACCACTTGCAACAATCAATAGAGCCAATCATACCTGGAAAACCCCGTTTCTGCGAACGCGCGAGTATATCTCGAAGTTCTTTTTTGATCGGATGACGCAGGTATACAGCCCCGTAGCATTCGAATACAGCTGACCATGAAATTTTAAACAGAGCAAGGCTGTAGACTCCCCGATACGTACATACTCATCCACTGCATCAGCTCTATGGTCATACGCCATTTGTCGTAATGCGGCAGTGATCTTCAGATACGGAGTTAAGCCATTTACACTTATGGCAGAGAGACTTTGTAAAACAATAGCTGTCGTGGCTCACAACGGCATCATGAAAACGTTGGTATATCGTTCGCGATATTCGAAAGTTGCGGCGAATTTGCTCTGGAGGGTAAACTGGGCTTTCACAAAAGTAGTCGTTGGAAAGTCAACTGGCGCCTTCTAACTGACCTCTGTCAATGTTTAGAACACGTTCAGGACGAGATCCTTCAACTTCGTTCTGTACGTTCTCCTCATCGCTGCTCGTGTCTAGCAAATCAGCGGTCAGTTCCTCCAAAGAATCCTCGTCAAAGTGAAAAAAGGCTGGATTCATCTTGAAGCAGATATCTCCAGACGACGGCTGGCTGCTCTGTGCATTTACCAAGTATTCTGTGGTTTCGATGGAGCTCTGCACCACTTGTGGTACTCACAGCAGCCGTTCAAGCACCGAAGACAGATATCTACAGTTCACAATTAAAAATAGGTAACAAAGTCCGAAGATTGCAGCCGAACATACATACATGAGGTGACCGAAACTAGATACTAACGCCAAAAGGTCCGTATTGAGAGCGAAAGACTCGTAGTTTTAGAAAAAGAATAGGCGTTGTAACGAAACTCTCGACGGAGCAAAAGGTTTTTTTGAATTTATGCTAGAAGCTCTTGCATTTTCCGAGACTTTTGTTTCGGACTAGAGAGATACATGTAAACCAATTGGCTGACATACACGTACCAGAATCGGGCACTCCAGATGTGCCGCAAACCCGAGGACGGGAAAGACACACAGGACGTCCGAGATCTTGCTCCCTGAGGAGATGGAAGCTCGGCGGAAGAGCCTCTTTTGCGACCAAGGATTTGGTTGTAATGCCAGTAGTGGGCGTAGATAGAACCTGCAGGGTGAGATAGAGAAGTGGGTACCGTGAGAAAAACCCAGAAAGACGGGGTGAAATAACAAAGGAAACCCAAAGGAATGGGCTATAGACTCCGAAAGGAGGCGTAGCCCGAAAGGGAAAGAGGGAAAGATAAGTCCAAGAAAAGGGAGTCAAGGGCCATGCGCAAGCAGGCAACAGAATCGATAGACGGGGAGAAACAAAGAAAAACCAAGAAGTGAACCTAATACTGGGGCGGAAGTCTGTCCTGCAATCAGTAATAAGAAACAAACAAAAGATCAACCCTCACTGGGTATGCAGACATCCTGAAGCGTCCCAAAGGGAATATGCACACTTAAACCTCTTGAGGTGACCTCCGGACCGAGCAATAGACTGGCAAGGGAAGTAGTGCCTAGAGCTCACACTCAAGACGAGTCTCAAGTGTTCCCACTTCCGAGTGGCAGTTCTCGAAGCGAGACTTGGTTGAATTTTACTGTGGGTGGTGCGGCGGCGGCCGCACTGGCCTAAGTAGTCACTAGGGTAAATTATCCTAATCAATTAAACGGTTGCACACCCGGCGAGGGTTGTACACGTGCACAGACCCACTGTCAGGGTGTGCCACAATTAATGAATTGAACCTACAATTCCCACTCACTGGAGTCCGCTCATACACACTCACACGTGTCCATACTCTCTGCTCTGGTGCACGTTAACAAGGCATCCACCTACCAGCGGTCCTACCCCAGAGGGGTTGCATCTCATAATAACTGCGACCATGTGCACTGGCGCATCACTCTACATGAAGATTGTTGCTCCAAGTAGACCCGAAATTAATTTGCTCTACATATCCCTCTCCTTAGTCCGGAGTAGCTCGAGACTTCGCCGCGAGGCCGAGACGGGCAGTAGTATGTATGAAAATCCCTCCAGCGATGGATATCACCGACATTCCGGTTTCAAGACGCACACGCGCACAGACAACCAACGCTCCCACACGCGCTGGGTCGTCTTCCGAAACAGCTGCAAACGATTCCCTCTCTCTCTCTGCGAGATGAACCAGTTCCCAACGAACTCAGTTGCGTGTAGCTCCCCCGACGCACTTGCCCATCCGGCTCGGAACGCCCTCATGCCGAGTGGCTCTCAACCGCCGGGCGGTGGCTTTGCTACTACACCCATCTCTCAGGGGAATCATCCGATGGCTCGGTTTCACCCTCCGCAAGAGTCCGATCCTGCTGCCATGGTGTGGAATTCCGAGCACCGGATGCTGGTCACCGTCACCCGTGAGGGTTGAATATCCCGAGAATCACTGGAAGTGTGCGACCCGAAGGTGGATCTACTCATATACTCACGGGCTCCGTGGTTTCACCCTGACGCGTTGCGTAACAATGCTTTGATCGACCCTTACGCGGAGAACGGTGTGCTTTCTGGCGGGATTCGTGTTGAGATGTTTCGATGTCCCGATTGGTGGGGTCGCTGCACGCTAGCGCAATATCACTTATACCAGAGTCACAGTGAGTCGATGAACGCTACTCGGGTGGGCATGACCAAGCTGGTGTATCAGTGCATTGGTCGTACCCGGCACGAGCATCTCATCCCCCAGAACTATATCTTTGATCCGGCATTCTACCGTACTTACGGTGAGGTTTCGTACGGTGACGGCCTAGCTGCCTTTCCCGAACAGGAGTATGGCGGTTCTGTGGTAAGCGTTGAGCGTAATATGCTCGTGTGGAGCCGTCCCATCCTTCCGGCTGAGTTCCGCTATTGTCGCCGAAGGCACCTCCAAGCGGAGTTTGATAACCGGCTCAAGTTCGAAAGGCGCGTTCCCGACACGGGTTTCTTCTCCCGTATCAGAATGTGGAGATCAATCGCATGCGCCACGATGCGAAATCTAACAGGTATGCTCCGCTTCCTCCATGGTGAAGTATGGTTGAGATACTCCGTGTGTTCTTCGCTGAGATGTCACCCTTGGTGTATTACCTCGGGTCCGAGTTGATCACCAATTACCAGTCGGGGTATTGGTCCCTCTTCCTCGCGGAATGGGCAGCCCGTGTGACGGTGCAACTGCGTTGGGAGGTGTAAGACAATCACCGTCTGTGGTATATCCCTGCTATGTTGAGGAACGTCATGTGACGATCGGATTTGTACATCCCTCTGGGATCTGAGCGGAACGTCGCCGAGTCGAACGCTCTCTTGGGGGTCTTGGACGCGATCAACTGGAACCAGGTCCCTTACAAGAATCAACTTGAGCAACAGGAACGGGCTCGTGCCTGCAACCATTCTCCAGGAAGGATGCATCCGTCTGCCGAAAACTTCGTGTCCTACCACCCGCGCGCGGGTGTTCCTGTTACGAAGAAGCAGGCTATCGCGTTGTCCAATACCATTCGAATGGTTCCGATGGGGAACCCAACTGGGTTAGTGTTCAGCGATGATTTCGAGGCTCCAGTCACTTGGGATGATCCGGGGTTGGATATGGAAGAGGTGGATGCCCATGGAATAGGTCAGCCATTGGTGGCAGCAACTCCCACGGTGGGAACCGCATCAGCGGCGGCACCAGAAGGTGGGCAGGTGGCGTCCGTAGACTGGCAGGTACCCGCTGGTCCGGTGGTACCGTAACGTCAACGGATGGAGGCGTTTTGACAAAGCTTACTGGCCCTGGCAGTCCAGTTTCCTTCGAGAGTAACTGACCAACCCCAGATGGCGGCGCTTGCCGCTAACCAACTCCCACTCTTGCAGGGCGGCTCTGATGGTGCTCGCGCGTCCACTGGTGGTTGAGATAATTCCGGGAACCGGAGTAATACGATATCCGCAATGCATGACTTCTGCAGATAGAGATTAAAAATAAACACCAACTAGTGGTAACTTCTGACTTCATCCCTGCTTGCCATCGGACTCTGCTTTTCTCCCTGAGCTGCTGCTTCTTCTTCTCTTCCCTGTTGAGAGCTCTTCTCGACTTCTTTTTATTCTTCACTCAACTGAGTATCTTGAAACCGTGTAACGGTGGTAATTTGAAACCGGAACCGGTGCGAAACCATAATTCGGCGATATGCTGTGCTGTAGCCCTCAATTCGCGGCTCTGCTGCTCAAGCTAACCTCTGAAAGGTATCCAATCCCACCCTCGAGCTAATTAATCAATGTCCTGACCCCTGACGGGTTATCTTACGTGGGCGTAGGCTGGATTCCCTTGGGAAGCTGTCTTCGTCCTTCTATGGTAGGATAGTATCTTAGACCTTGGGAGGTGTGCAACAGGTTCGTAAGTGTGCTCTTTACGCTTGTACCTGTACCATTAGACGTGATACTGTATCTCCCCTTCGGGACCGTAAACGTGACGCACTAGGCCTTCCAACACAAACTTCTGGTGATAAGTGTCAACCTTCTTGGTCTTTCGGTGCCTCCCCTCCAATAGGTACTCGTCGCAGTTGCCATTTGGGTGTGCCTTCCGACGCGGAGCGGTGATGAGCTACACTTGACGGCTATTTTCCACGATGAGCGCTTTGCGAGAGTCCGTGTTGTGTATGTGTGCCAAATTTGCATATTACCGCTCATGCTCTTTGAAAGCGGTATCGTTTTAAAGCGTTCCACTCACTGAATGCGATGAATTTTGTGAGGTGTTCCATGAAAGTCGAACCGCGTTGCGTTGGATTCTCGGGTTGTGCTTCACTTTCCCGCTCCGGGGCAGGCCGTTACGACGAGGATGGCAGCAAGTTACGCACCGTGCGCATGCCAGCGGTTTGACGGAGGTCGGTGGAGTACCATTGGTCGGAGGCAAGGGCACATGCGTGGCGCGTGCGACGGAGCTCCACCGGTGGTACCTGATTATGAAAAAGTTGCCGTAGCAGTACTCTAAAACCTGGGTGCGGTGCAGCTGCGGTTGTACGTTCATTTTCCCAAAAGGTTTAGAGATTTTGTCGCAAGTGCGTGTTGCCGTGCTCCCTACACTTTCGAGTGTAAATCCGAGGTAAGCGAGCTTGTTCCTCAGTCATCCCAGGGTGTTCCGTGTACCACCGTTCTCGTAGGAGGTGACACACATTCACAGTGTTATTTCTTCCCTACGTCTACAACCTCTGAGGGCTCGATGAACCCACCATGTCTTCTTCTGTCTCCGCGGCGTTACCAGCGGGTACGAATCAACTCAGACCTTCTTTCCAGATGAGCGAAGACAAGCATCGTCTTCGCGTACCTTGAGTCTTCTGGGCGGCGGTCGGGATGGGGCTTCTTGAACCTTCATGGTATTTTCCCCCATGGGAGCTTCTGAATTCTTACTGACATGCGAACCGGTTGCGGTAAGCGGCGATAACGCACGCGGCGCTACCACAGCAGTGGTGTTCTTCCTACAACACGGGTGCGATGTCTCGCCAACATTGGTTGTATCCGTGACTGGATTGGGCGGAAAAGCCGAGGAAACCAAAGCGGTGGTGCCAGCGTTCTCCTCCTCTTTAGGCGTTGCCGCCAGGGGTGGTGTAGCCACGTCGGGTGGGGGGGTTACTCGGAGAGAGTCTGCTGCATGGACCCAGAACTGGGTAGCGGGCCCAAGGGGTGCAGGGGTCAACGTATCCGGTAGGTGAGTTAACCCGCACTCCGGGGTAGGAAGAATCGCGGGAAGCGAAGCCTCCTGCAACGTGCCCCCCTGGCAGTGTACAAGAACCAGTAGCAGCCTGTAATGGCGTGGGGGCCTTACAAACGCAGTCGCGTGATACCCGTTCGTTTTGGTTGTCGATGTCCAACACCACCGTGTCTTCTGTAAGAGATATCACCCGGAAGGGTCCAGTCGTGATGAGCAAAAGCTTGTGACGACCTTCCTTTTCAGGATTATAGTATTCTTCGCGAATTAATACGTGATCTTCCACCCGTAATTGGGGTAAGGGCCGGCGGACTTTCTTATCGAAGTTGTGCTTAAAAGTAACTTTCGCTTTGTCCATGGCGGCCCGCGCCTTCGGCAACATCTTGGTGAGCCCTGCCTTCCACGCTTTGCGGTGTTGTCCAGAAGACCGGTAACTCGAAAGCGTAGGTTGAGCCTCAATGGCGACCGATGGCGGTGGCCGAGAGAGCACCAACTCAAACGGTGAGAGGGAAGTTACTTGATGCACCTGCGTGTTGTAGGCGTAGGTGACAGCGTCGGTGTAGAGATCCCAGTCTTTGGGGTGATCTGCGATGTATCAGCGGACTGCGTTGAGCATCGTGCGGTTAAACCGCTCTAACTGCCCATTAAATTGGGGGTGGTAGTTTGTGCTGAATAAGTTCCTGACGTTAAGGATGCGGCAAACATCCTGAAAGAATTTGGAGGTGAACTGCGATCCATTGTCTGAGAGAACATGTACCGGAGGGCCATAAACGAAAACCCAGTGGGTGACAAACGCTTACGCGATCACTGTAGCGGTTTTACGTTTGAGTGGTATAGTTCACACAAATTTCGAAATCTATCCGTTCTTACTGGAAGGTAACGGTTCCCACGGGAAGTTCTGATTAATTCTGCTAGAATATCGATGGCCACGAACTCCAAGGGGGATCGTGCTGGAAACAGTGGCAACTCGTTAGAGTATTTGCGAGGGTTGACGCCGTTCTTGGCACATTCCACGCATGAGCGCCAGATGACGTAGCAATCAAACGCCATCGCTAGCCCGTAGAAGTCCTGTCTCAGAATAAGATACAGTTTGTGCCCGCCCGGGTTGGCACCCACTTTCTCGTAGTGAGACAGATGTGACACTCGTCGTTGCAGTGAGTGAGGCACCACCATCTGTTGGTTTTGGGTGACCACTCTTGTCAAATATCCTTGGTCGTACATCATGAATAGTATGCGGTATCCCCCATTAATATGAGAACGCACCTGCGTACTGGACTTATCCAGTTGTTGTTACCTGATGGTCTCTTCCGGAGTAATGGGTTCAAATGAACCGGCTAGCGGTTTCATGCTTTCGGTAGCGAGAATGTCGTCGCAGACGTCATCCGAGAGGATTCCGAGGTCTTCTTCGGCAAGTTCTGCCAGGGAACAGGGGACTTCCAGGTCGTCGGATGGCTCCGCTTCGGCGTCAGTTCCCATGCGGGAAAGGATATCGGCCTGTAAGTTGAGCTTTTCCTTATTGTAGCGGGCGTCGGAATCAAACTCCGAAGGGCGGAGGCGCCACCTCATGAGTCGGCCTGCGGGTTCCGATATCTCTAACAGCCAACTCAAGCAAGCGTGATCCATGTAAACTACAAAGTGGGTCCCCATGAGGTATGGGCGAAGCGTAGAAAGAGCCCATACGACGGGGAAGCACTCCTTCTCAGAGACTGAGTAATCCCTCTCATGGACATTCAGAGAGCGAGACTAATACCCTATAGGATGTCGTACCGCTTCCTTGTCCGTTTGAAACAGCGCACACTCTACCTGGTTAGCACTCGCATCCGAATCGAGTTCATACGGCAAACCAGCAGTGGTAAGAGCCAAGATAGGCGGTGACGTTACGGCGCTGATCACTTCTGCAAATGCATACGGTTCAGCGTTACCAAAAGGTTTCTGCTTGACGGGCTGTCCTTGTTTTAGGAGCTTGTTTAGGGGTGTAGCAATCTCCGCATAGTTCGGGACGAATCGGCGGAATACGTTACAAAGTCGAAAGAAGGAGCGTAACTCGGTTTGAGTTGTAGGGTGTTTCGCCTCCTGTAGAGATTTCACTCTTACTTCGTCGATCAAGAGGTGTCCAGGGCGAATGATGTGCCCAAGGTACTTGACCGAATCGGTGTAAAACTCACAATTCTTGAGTTTCAACGTTATTCCAGCGTCGCGTAGTACACGCATTATTTCCCGAACATGGAAGAGGTGTTCTTCTATACTATTGGAGAAAATGATGATATCATCAAGTTATACCAAGCAGGTGCGCCATTTAAACGGTGACAACAGCATGTCGATAGCCCGCTGGAGTGTGGCAGGGGCATTTGTGAGCGCGAAAGGCATCCGTTGGAAACGAAATAGTCCCTGATGACACATGAAACGGTCTTGTCGCGATCTTTCTCCCTGATGGGAACTTGCCAGTAACCCCAATTGGCGTCAAGGGCGGTGAAGAACTTCGAACTCGTAAGCGAGTCGATACACTCATCCACCCGAGGTATCAGATACACATCTTTGACCGTAACGGTGTTCAATCGACGATAATCGATACAAAATCGCCACGAACCATCGTGTTTTGGTACTAATATGACTGGCGAGGCCCACGAGAACTATGCGGATTCGATCACGCCTGCGAGTAGCATTTCTTCAACTTTAGATTTCTGCTCCTCTCGAGGTTTCGGTCCAGCTCTATAAGGGTGTTGTGCCATGGGTCTAGTGTTCGACAGTAGGTCGATGCGGTGTTATATGACTCCAATATTCCCGAGGGATCCATCCCACATGGGAGTGAACTCACGTAGCATGTCTCTCAACCGCTCGAGGTATACTCTTCTGAAACATGAGCCAGGTTTTAAGTTTTCCAGCTCCTTCACAGGATCCGCGGGGTCTGCGCCAGGCGGTGGGGCCTTCAACTCTGTGGTATCTGGCTCGGTGGGATGCCCAGACCCAACAACAGAGTGTTTCACTTCAACTGTGTTCTCTCCCTCCTTAGGGTCCGTTATGACCAGCACCTCTGAGACAGGTATTCTGCTTGGCACAATAGCTGCTGGGTGTGGCAGGACGGAACCTATGACTTGGTTCCTCACCAGTTACTGGGCCGTTTTGCCAAAGTTGGCGATGAGAACCTTGAAAGATTTATCCTGTTGAATAGTCACGACTCCATTTGCTAGCGCGAGTTGTTTCTCTTCAAAGGAATTAGACAGGGGTTGGAAGATGTGTAGGCCAATCTGTGTGGTAGCAACGTTTACCCAGACTTGGGACTCGGCGGGAATCCTGATCGATTGAGCAATACGAAGCTTCGCAGAAACCGGTTTGGGACTCGGTGCCTCTTGTGGCGCGGGCAAGGGAAAGCCTTTGCGTGAAGCGTTCTGGAGCGTTCTCCGAACGATTGGAACCGTGGAGCGATCTTCAATTTCTACTGTCCGCCCTCGTGGGCGAATAGCTTCCACAAAGCGATCACAAAAATTGCAACCCAGAATCACGGGTGCTGCAAGTGATTTGCAGACAACGAAATCTAGTGGTACTAAATAGGTGCCCGATCTCACCTTGAGAGCTATGTACCCAAGCGTGTTAATGGGGCGGTTGTTGGCATCCGCGATGTCCAGATTTGGACTGCAGCGAACAAGTCCCTTTAACGCGGGAGGTACCAAGTCAGTATGGATAAGATTCGGCGCCGCGCTCGTGTCTAATACGGACAGCTAACGTACCATAAACTGGTTTGACAAGCCCAAGTCGGCGTATACTTTGTAGTTGCGCTTGGTCATTGTCAAGACCCGATCCGGGAAACGAGGGTTACGGGAGCGAATCCACCGGCGATGCAACACTTCAAAGAGTTTCGAGTACACATCTGTGTTGGCAACTTTCCTAGAAAATATTACAACTGCCGGGGAGCGAAGCGAAGGCGCTTTCGGCCTCTTCTGCTTCTGCTCAGAAGACGCCCGTCCCGTAGAGGGGACTCCCGGGCTAAGTTTTTCGCGTCAGTATTTACTGCCACGCGCGGGTTGTTCCCATCCCGGGATTCCACTGGAACTCCTTGTGCAGGTACGAAGCGAGGTACCTGTTGAGCGGGTTGTGCCGGTAAGGTGGTATCCGAATTCTGTGGTTGTCCGTATTTAGCAACTGCATCTTCGTACGAAGTCGAGGGCACGCGAGCCCGTTCCCCTGCGGTTAACGCTTCATACTGTGTATAAATTTTCGTCATCTCCGGTAAGAGAAAGGAGCAACGCGGTGCGATAGGCCTATTTTGGTAGCCCATGTGACATATTGCCGATCCCGATCGATCCGGTGGTCGTAATGCTGCCGGTTTTAGTGGCCTCGAGTCTTTCCAGCCAGGACGAGAGAATCGAGTGGCTTTAGTCGCATAAGCGAGTGCCGGGGCCGGAACTCTGGCGTTGCCAACGTAGCCTACCTGGTCATCGCCCGATGCGGAAGTAGTTGTAGGTAGCTTCGAGGTTCCAAATGAGTGAAGATTACTCGCAGCGAGTGGAACATTATCGTATCTGCCATTTGCGTGGGCGTCCTGTATCAAGGAAAGCGAAGAGTCTGATCCTTCTACCAGGAGCGCTTTCGATGGGCGACTGCGTGTACACTGTCTCGCACGGAGAGTGTCTCCTTCCGTCTGGAAGTTGTGTACCATCTCTAGATATGATATCTTCCGGTTTTGCTCCCGGTATCAAGCAATCGATGCCCGAATGCCTGGATCAAGACCTTCCACGAACATCGTGCACCTTTCCGAAGCGGAGTACACGTTACCAAAACAGTGAAACGCATTGTTCAAGCGTGTAAAGTAAGTCTTTTTGGATTCACTAGTTTTCTGCTTGGTGGTGCGCAGTGCCAAGATGGCGTCGGGGATTGCGTTGCGGGTGGTGTACGACCTCTAAAGGTATTGAACAGCCTCGGGCTGACATATAACTACGCCTTCCGCGGCTCGAGCTGATGTGCGAACGCAGTTAAGTTGGTCTTCTGCCATTCCTTTAAGAAAGTACGGTAGTGCCACGAATGCCTGCGCTTCATTCATACAGAGTATATTGGCCTTTTAAAAGCATCGGGTAAGAACGTCAAGCACCAAAATAGGGTCCTCAGCACCAAACTCGCCGCTCTCGAGTGTGATTTGCATCTTACGGATGTAGTCCTTGACTCGGACGCTACCCTGAGCCGTGCGTTCGCCTGAGGTGTTCTCTAACCGATAGTAACGGTATGATAACAGTTTCCCGTAAAATGAATTGGTAGGTTTCAACTCAGTGAGTCCGCAGTGTTTTCTTCTCTTCGCACGGGAGCGGATCACCCCTTGGGTGGCGAAAGTAGCCCGTGAAAGGGTTCCAAGTGACCGGCGACGGTTAAGTTTCTCATCCGAGGAGGAAGAAGAGGCCGTCGACGAATATGACGTAGAGAAGTCGGAATCCGATGAATTCACGTACGCATGATCCTCTCTCTAAGACTTTCGGGATATGTGCTTAGCCAGAGAAGTATACAGATGCTTGAATGATACCCCGTAAACTTGAAATCCGGATGTCTTTCGGATATCATCTGGATATCTTGCGTATATTCATGATATCCCTGTGACATCCAGTAGATGTGACAGATGATGTACGAAATGATACTCTTTTGATGCCCTTGAGACATGCATCAACTACTTTGAAAGATATAACGGTAGATATGACGAATGATTTCGAAAACCAAAATTGCCTCTCTTGGAATTGCTTGGACATCATTCGGACATCCAGGAATCAGACGAATCTCACTGGTATGGATATTGTGAGCATTGTCGTGTATCCTAGGTACATCGGCCGTATATCTAACTTCGAAAAATCAGATGGATATCCGAAAAATCACTCGGATGTCCAAAGCATATCTAAAGAATATCAAGCGGATATCAAAGTCTTTCTCTGGGTTATTGGAGCGACGAGCAGAAACCTCTCAAGCGCTGTGGTTGGTTCCATTAGCCACTGTAGCGACGTCATCTATTAAGATAGTAGCCTCCGGGGTGTCCAATCTACCCCGCATACGGGCGATTTCCGTTCGAACCTGACCCACAAAAGCATGGTACTCTGCCGCAAAGGTGGCAGGTGATCCCATTCCCTCAAAGATGGAGTTGACATCACGTCGCAGGAGTAGAATGTCTCTGCGTCTGTCTCTTGCAGATGCTAGTTTTTGGCGAGGGTCGTCCAGAATCGCTGTGCAGTAAATACTGGTGGGTTTTCCACTCGTGCTAGTTCTTTAGTCGAGGGCTACCTGAACGGTATTTCGCGAAGTCTAAGTTCAGTTTCCATTAAGGTGCACATTACACGATACCTTCTGCGGAATGATACCCTGCAACGCATGGAATACTGTTGCTAGTACAGATGATGTTCATTATGAAATCATACCGTTTTATTCGTATCTATTCTTCTATCGACCGCTTTTGCTAACCACTACTTCGCTATATTGCATGTACCATTTCCCCATGATGAAGCGGATGTAGGCGCAATCTGCGGCAGATGCCGCAGAGGGCACCTGCACCAAAGTGCGGTATTGGTAGAACAAATACGCACTCCGAGAGGATGAGGCGCGAAGCGCCTCATCCTCTCCGTTCCTCATGTAGGGAACCATGCCCAGATGCATGGTTCCCTACTTGAGGAACCTGCACCTGCAACTCGTGAGCTACGTACGCATCAAAAGTCATTTACCTGTATACGCAAGCAGAAAGTATCCATAAGCTAGTCAATGCTCCGTTGGATACATTTGAAATGCGATGGAACGTACCATTGATAAAGCAAAACAGAAACGTTGCGCTAGAAAATTCGAGGGACCTAGTAACCCGCAAAAGGAAGAAGAAGAAGGAAAGGGATCGGTTAGATTACCAGCAATCCATTCATCGTAAAACGCGAAAGGTCCCGAAGCGAGAACTCACAAGCAACGACACCAAGAATGCCCATGCGTCAAACATACCGCAAGATGCGATAAACGAGAGAGCAGCCTATGTCGCAACCATGTACCAGAATCGCCTATCCCGCAAGCCAGTCAACCAAGATCGCCAATACAAGAAGATCAACGTAAGGCGAGAGAAGAGAGGCGAGCCTATGAGGCAACCAAGTCAAACCATATCGCCAATGCACCAAAAGTAACGCAAGACGCGAGAAGAGAGAGACCATCCTATGGCGCAACCTAGTCAACCAAGATCGCCAATGATGAACCTATCGCCCGAGCCAGTCAACCAATATCAACCAATATCGCCAATACACCAAAAGCAGCGCAAGACGCGAGAAGAGAGAAGAGTCTATGGCGGAACCAAGATTGCCAACAAACCAAAAGTAGCGCAAGATGCGAGAAGCTAGAGACGCCTATGTCGCAACAAAGTGAACCGAGATCGGCAATACAGCGTGATAGGTTACACGAGCAGTCAGAGATCGATCTTGAGAGACGAAATGAAACTGGTTGCGTACTTACAGTCGTTGTGGACGTCGGAAGAAATACGAAGGACGCACGTCAAGGAGTGGTTACCTTCAATCAAGTCAATGTTAGTAGCAAGACGTAGAACAAGATGGAACATATCGTAAGCAGAACGTAGTTGAACAAATGGAACGAGTTGGAGGCTGAAAACGGGAACCCGGTAACCCAAAGCTTATTTTCTGCCGTTTACATGTCGCATAGCGCGAAAAAATGTGGTGAGGATGGGTTAGTTTAGAGCAAAGATATATAGAAGAATATGGAAGAGAACCTACGAAAAGACTGCACGGAGTACATCCGTGAGATACGGATGATGTCCGCTTTATGGAGGCGTCCGACGAGGGCGGAGAAAAAGAATGAGGTACGCTTCATGTCCGCTTAATGGAATTCATTAAGCAGAGATGAAGCGTGCTTCATTCTCTTTCTCAGCACGCTACTTCGTAGCGAGTGCGAGGGCGGAAAAAAGTACGACGGAGCGGAGTAGAACGCGAGGATGTGGATGGCACGGATCACGACGGTAACAGAGGTTCGGACGTCGGACCGGCGGCAGCGGCGGTGGAGGGAAGAGATTTATTTTTGTGGGCGAGATTGGACAGGTGTACAGCGTACAACGTTGCAAAACCACAGGTTTATAACCAGTGGTAGATAATACGAGAAGTACACCCTTGTGTTGAGGTCGACGTGCACCTACGTTCCTTTTTGAACGACAGCACGTGATTTAAACTCAAAATATATTTTCCGTTCTCAGCATGACGTCGATCTTGACTGTCGCTCGACCTCCTTCTCCCTTCGGACGACCTTCCCTTGCAGTCTTTGTCGTCGTTTCTCGTTCATTTCTTCTTCCCATGGTCTACTACTGTAAATATAAGAAGCGTGGGTGCCCCTTCGTTACTCGCCGAGGAGTCTTATCTCTTCAACAGCATGTCAACCATTGCCCGTTACGTCTAAAAGCAGCGCTGGAAGACGACAATAGGTGGCCCATTCGGAGAAGCAAGCGTCTCAAGCTTTCCACGCCCGCGGCCGTATCCTCCGAAACGGTCAGTGCCCCTTGTCGCCTTCCCGAGCCTCCGGTGTCCGAGGACATCGTTGACCCCACTCCGTGCGCCCCTCACATTCCGGACACTTCGCATTGTGTTTCCCCTTCCCCGGAACCCGCGTCATTAGAGCGAGAACACGGAAGCAGTTCCCGCCCAGTGCCTTCTGAGGAGGGCCTCGGTGATTTGCATATGGATTATCTCACGGTTTGTCTGGCTTCAGTAGCTTCCAACCTTGGTCATCGTGAGGCAGACGAGCTAATTGGGCTCCTTCGGGAACCGGGATTCTCGCAAAAGCGATTCAACGAGACCATAACAAGTTCCAAGCGCTGTACAGAACTGAAGAACGCCATTTTCGAACGATACGCCTCAAAGGACGGTTTCAATCGGAGAACTGTCTCGCCAGAAGGATGTAAGTTCAGCGCCACCCTCTACACGAGAGACCCCGTTCAGACACTTGTGAAACAGCTCCAGTTCGCTAACAACGAAAACACATTCTTCCACCCTATACCTCAGACCACACCACGAAAATATCTCACCCCATGTCCGGCTCTCTCGCAAGAGACGCCACCTCAAAACTTAAGGAAATGGTCATGGGCTCTTTGGATAGTAGAATAGTGTGGTACTCCCAAGACATAAGTTACAGTGAATCTCTCGTAGGTCTTCTGCAGGTATACACCGATAAGTCTTCAACAACTCTAAAGCAAACATCGGTTACCGTCTATCCTCTTCACCTCATGTTTGTCAACTTCTCCGACGAGCTACGGCGTAAGTGCATCCGTGATGACCTCACAGTAGTGGCATACTTCCCTACCACACTGATCGAGGTTTCCGCATCTGAAGCACACGCAATGCAATTCGTTTCTAGCAAGTCTCTACGCGAGTCCAGGATGCAAATCCTTCAAGAATCTCTTCGTCAAGTCCTGGAGCCCATTCTAAATCTCACGCAGAAAGGTTTTCAGTTCATCGGCGAAGACAAACTAAGTCGAGTGTGCCACCCTCTGCTTGCAAGTTATTGTGCAGATATTCCTGAGGCTAAGGACATTCTGTCCATTCTTCATGGGACCAAAACGGAAAGCCCGTGTCATAGATGCAAAGCCCCTCGCTCATCTTTACGCAGTCCTATTCCCACCTCATTCAACGGACGTTCTCAAAAGCACACGAAAAGCATCCGAAAGACATACACAGCTATCTTGCAACATGCACAAAAAGACAAGGCGGAAAGACGTCCACGTCGTGCGAGGGAGAGGAGATCTCAAGCGGATACTCTGATGCGTTCAAATTCCATATCTCTCATTCCTTCGTTCTTTGAAACTTCCGTAAGCCTTGGAATGATCCCGGGATTGTCTCCATACAGTCTGTTCTCATTCGAACCATTACACAACTTGCATCTCGGCATCTAGAAGCTGATAAAAACGGCCACAATCGAGAGACTGCAGTCAGACACCCTGTGCACCACAATAGGAACATCTGCATCGTGTTAATTTCGAACGATACGCACCCAACTCCTCAACCATGCAAACGCAATTCTAGCTGCCATAGGACGCGATCTTCCTGCCAAAGGTTTACATATCGATTTCTCCACGCAGGAGAAAGGCAAATCTTTGAATGGTATCTTCACGAAAGACGGTCTCCGTGGAATGCTGGAGGCCAAAAACTACAAAGCACTTGACATGGTCTTCCCCCTCATAGGAGCATTCTTTGACATATGCTGTGGAGAACAGGACGTTGCCCCAATCACAACCGTTTTCTCTCAGTACTCGGACTTGCTTTCGACCTTATTCAGATACAATCGTGACCCGTATTGGACTGAAAGCTCTCTACTGTGTCTTAGTTCGGAGATTGAAGCTTTCAAGCGTTCCGCAACAAAAACTCTGGCGGATTTTCATTCCTCCAGACTGGGAACTCTGAAGTTTCATCTTCTCGATCATCTCGTGGACGATATTCGCCGTATGGGAAGTATCAAGTACTACGACGCAGGCATATACGAACATGCACACCTGCTATTTAAGAGACACTACAAAAAGACGTCCAGAAGAACAACAATGGCTGTGGAGGAGACTATTCGCTCCATTGAGCACGGACATGTTAGAAAGCAATGGAATGGCCATACTCCTTACCAGCGTAATCCAGGTTTACCAGGAACTTCCACACAGCTTCCTCGATTTGCAATGAGAGGGCGTTCTTTCATTTTACGAGCTCTTCAACACTGTTTTTCAAGTATTTCCAGTTCAAAAACATGGACTGCTGTTAGAGAGATGTTCTCAAGTAAGGACACATGGTCGATTCTTGACCAAATTGGTGAACAGGCCCTTCCTCCTTTCCTCAGTTTCGTGAAAGAAACACTGGATGAGCACTCTATTACATACTGCCCAGAAAAGACAAGGATAACTCTGGTGAATTCGGCCCTCGTGAAAGGCGGTTTCGTTCCGACTCTTGAACACTTCGATTCGTCTTCTAAGGCACTTAGGCTGGGACGACCTAAATACCCCATCATCCAACGAGTCTTCGCTTCTCCAGCATTGGTCCCAGTAGAAAGCCAAAGTCTTCCACTGTATTGGTAAGCGGAGAAGATTCAGAGACTTGGGTTGCCCAGGTAGTCACTCTGATTCGAATATCTCTCCTTGATTCTGCACTTACCGCACCAGAGGTGGCATTCGTCCGGTATTTCGAGGTTTTACCCCCCGCAACAAACATCGACCACATATTGAAATGCATATCTTTACGGTGGGCTACAAACGATGAAAAGAACCACACTCTTCCGTTCCCTCGTCATTCCAAAGCGGAGACTATCATAGAGTTAACTCCTTGGTACGGGATGGTTCCGGCTTCTGCACTAGAGGGAACTGTCCATGTTGTTCGATCAAACTACCCTGCTCCACCTTTTTGTCCTCCACTTCAATGGTTTCAACACCGATTCTACATCAATCGATTCTATCATGATTCAGATGAAGGACCAACTGAGCACGTTGATCTTGTACAGCCTTAAACATTAAGGGCTCCATTCTCTACATGTTCACCTTGTGGTGCCTTTTCTTGTGATCCTGTGCTACTTCCGAAATCGTTCATGTCCATTTCCTTGAACTCCATATCCCCTTCCTCGCATTCACCAACGAAACAATCGCTAATAGAACCCAATCTTCGGCTGACACTGTCAATAAAAAACTGTTCTTTCACAGTGAGGGTCGGTCGTGTTAGGCTAGGTACCCTAACACGACCGGACCCCCCCGCCCGCGGGCACGTTTTGGGCGATTTTTTGAAAAATGTGCGATTTTATGCCCGCGGGCGGGGTGGTCCGGTCGTGTTAGGGTACCTACCCTAACACGACCGACCCCCTCTCCGCCCGCGGGCATGTTCTGGCCACATTCCGGCGCCTTCCCAGGACCTCCCAAAACACGCCGCCCCGCAGTGATTTCGCTACACCCCGCCGCCGGTACGTTGGCGCCGCTGTCCACGTGTATTGGCGGGAGTAGGCTGTACATGAAATTGAATGAGTGTACTCTTGACTACTATGCAAAGCATTTGAAGAGCACGATTAGAGAGCGCGATCATTGCTCGCGTGAGTCATCAATGCGCGAACTCCAGGACTCTAAAGCGTACAATCAGCCTGCGAGCGGCCACGGACAGGACACGGACGAGACTGGCAGTGCGCTGGAAGGAGCTGCCGAAAGCGTTGGTGCCTAGCCTACCTCGCCATTTAAAGGCTCGCCTCCGTTCTTGTATCGTCCAGAGCGAGCGTATTGTTGATATACACCTTTCACTGCAATAGCTGTTCAACATGAAGCCAACTCGTGTTCGAAACCGTACGCAAAGCGTGACTCCTCGCACTCGGCGGAGCACTCGATCATTGCAAGGTGGAATGCGGGTTTCTCTGCAGATGGATATTGAGAATGAAGGAAAGGTGATAGTCGGGGAAGCGTTGTTGCATGGAATTGGAAGTGTTCTACGCCGCGAGTTGCTCGGGAAGCAATTGGACCCAGGTCTTGTGGTGGTTCATAATATTCTCATCAGTCGAAGCGGTCAGACGTTCTATCCTTACCGGGCGGAGGGCCTGGATCTTCCACAATACATCCAAGATCTCCGGACGGCCGCTCCTTGGGATGAGAAAATGATGGAACCGGTGGCAGCCAGCATTCCAGCGTCCAAGCGACGAACGGTGAGCGCTATGAGTGAGGTGATGACGCCGACGAGCCGCACGGAGCCAATTCGAAGTTCATCAACACCGAGAGGTAGCGCATCAGTAGCACCTCCGCGGGCCGGTCCGTCTTCTGTTACGAAGCGGACTATGGAGACGAGATCATTCCCAGCTAGGAAGCGGACAAGCCAAACAAAGTATACCTCCGCTACGAAGCCCACTGCGTCGAGAAGGGCATCTCCTGCGATGAATCAGACCGTGGACACAAGGGAACTTCTGCGTCGAAACAGACGGTTCAGCACGAGACGGCTGTGCAAGAAGAGGAAGATGAGATCATAAAAGGTCTCCTTACAGACGCGGATGCACAATCCACACAAGGAGCTGGTCCATCTGTACCCCAAACTGCACCACAAACTGCGGAGCAGCAGGACGATGACGTTGTGCTTCTGTCCGCAAGAATGGCACGTTCAAGTGTTTCTGGCGAGCGGTGTGGAACACAAGGGACACCTACTCGGAGCAAGACGTACAGACGAATTCGTCAGAAGGTCCCAAAAGTGAACCTCAATCACTACCGGATGGTTGTTCTTACTGTTGATATCACTCTCGTGGACACTGTGCCCAATTTACGCCGTGGAGTACGTAAACGCCACGCTGAAGCCCTTGTGAAGGATATGGAGGAGCGGGGGATATTGCAGTCAATGAGTTCTACAGTGGTGGTCTTACAAGATGCTACTACGGGAGAGAGGGATACCGACAAGGGACGCCTAACGAAGAAGTGCTTCATTGTAGATGGTTTGCATCCTCTGAAAGCTATACAATATTTGGCAGCGACTGGCGCACCGAGGTGGAAGCGACTAGCCAAGTTTTTGTGTTGCAATCTGCTAATACGAAGAGATGGGAGGCCCATTGGGATGAAGGAATTGTTATGTGTTGCTTCGTACCTCAACGAGTCGACGAGTATCATGCGAAGGATGATGCTTGCAGACAGGATACACTCTATAGTTAGTGTGGTCGCCATTCTAATTGAAGATGTTGAGGGGGTGACGCCGGCAGACGCGGATCCTGCAGAAATGACAGAAGTGTTGAAGGAGAGCCAACTGATTGGGACTGTGCAAGAGCGTCAGTATCTGAGATATGCCAATGTTGCCCTGCAACTCATGTCTCGTGAGGGAATGCTGGCCCATTTCGAGGATATATGTGAGAGTGTGAGTGACATAGGTCTCACACATCTGTCCCATACTCCGCTATATGCTTTGGATGCCGAGGAGTTTTCCTTCATTCTTGATTGTCTTCATATGTTTCTATTGAAGGGCAAGTCGACGAAGACAAAGCAATGGAAAAGCTTTGAGGAGGTTCGAGGTTTCTTTTATGATAGAGCAGTGTCTTAGTTCCGCGCGGCTAGAGCAGTGAGGAATGAACTGAACGAGGAAGAGTCCATGGAAGTGTTCCTGAAACGCGAAGTCAGTCTTTCAGCTCCATCGAATGAAGATGACGTTGAAGACCCAGACAACAACGCAGCTCTGTATCAGTTCCTTTTGGGACAATTTGTGAACTTCAACACATTGCCGCGTGTTCGGAGCAGGACGAACTCAATTAGAACTGCCACGACTTCCGTTCAGAATCGATTGCGGACGATGCTCAAGGTCATTCCGCCCCCCGCACCAGTGAAGCAGTCCGTGACGAAGAGAAGGACTCCGGCTGCTGCTGCTGCAACATCTGCCAGTGAAGAAGGGGAGCCGCGAAGAAGTGCACGAGAACGGGCGCAGGTGAGTTATAGGGAAATTGAGCACGGCCGAAATAGAGGTGCCATAGAAGTTCTGGATAGCTCTGAAGAAGAACAGCGGGCTCCGCCGAGGAAGAAACGGAGAAAGACTTTCACACAACAGATGAGATCTACTCTGAACAGCATGACACCGGATGACCTGATGTCTCAACTAAATGAACATGTGCTGAGAGGAAGGTCGATGAAGGTTCAGTTCGTGGCACTGGAAGAGGGAGCGAATGCAGAGAACGCAGGCAGTTCTGCATTTGTGGACGACGAAGAGCTTCTTTCTGTGACAGTTCAACCGGTTGTCACCGTCGAGAAAGATGCTGCGCCAGACGATCAGCAAGAGACAGGTGGGGGGTCATTCGATGAAGAGTTACCTACAGCTCTTCCGGAATCTGAGGAGCACGGACTTGTTCGAGGAGACCCATATGATGGCCCAGCCAACCCATCATGGTGCGGGTATGCCAGGCTGAGACGGCAGGAATGGCAAGGGAAGAACGTAATTGAGCACAAGGACCCCTGTCTCAGAGTCATTCACTTGCCGAAGGGACATAGGTCGGAGCTGTTAAGTGTCTCGAATCTCAGAGATGTACACCATCTTGTCTTTCGGCACGCTGCAAGGGCTGAACATCGCCTCCGGGCGGAGACATTTGGTATGCAGTATCCTCGTACTCGGCCGACAGGTATGGATGATGAAGAGGTGCGCCTTGGTTTCCAGAGATGCCAGAAGTGTAGCCACCCAGGTGCTCCATGAAACTCTCGGCATCCTCTATATCTCGCCCAGTAGCAATTCCGAAACCAACGCGTGCATTGATGTACTTCATGCATTTGACTGCTTCGGCAGGAATGTTCTCCCCCCCAGCTCTTTTCAGAGTACCGTCAATATCACTAATCACGGCGTAGCCATTTTTGAATATTTCTTTAGCTAGCTGCTGAGGAGTTACTTCTTGGGCTCTAACTTCTGAGTTATACATGTTTTGAAAGCTTTCGAAAGGGTTCGTTTTGCAAATGGGTGTGGGTATACGAATGAGAAGGATGTGATTGATGTTCACAAGGTGTTTCGTAGTATAGAAAGAGTCTAAGCACGACCATATACGGGTATTGTAGTACTGTTTTAAAACGTTACTACGACGAGAAGCTTTTGCATCGATTTGCACTAAAGAAAGGAATTAGTCATAAATTATATGTACGGGTTCAAGTGGGTAAAGAAAACTATGAATATCTTCAACATGAGCTTAGAAATCAAGAGCAGTAAAACAACCTCCATTAAGGGTTGAAACCTATAAAAGGTTTACCTTACTTTATACGGGTGAACCAAGTATTGCGAAGGCTTAGTTCTTCAGAAATATCACAATTTTGTACTTGTTTCCTTACTAGTATCGTGCACTTTAATGATGTGGAATGACCCTTTTCCATCTAGCAAAAACTTAGCCAGGTATTAGTGATAAGGGATGTAGGATGTAAAGGGGCATATTTGAACCACAGAAGGACGAACAATATAAGTAATGTAATAGGAACAGGTCATTTCGATAAAGTAACTTTTATGTTTAACTATCTCTGAAAGGTTTACAACACCGAAAAGTCATGTGTTCTAACCTCAAATCTGGGGGAATGGGGAGGGGGATAACTTTCCCTTAACAACGTTGACGTAGTTTGTATGAAAAGGAGCGGGGTCACCGCCTACGATGTTTCTTTCTTGGCGGGAAAAGTCGTAGAAGTACGGGTTCCTAAACTGAAAGTCGGAGAAAGAAGTAGGGAAGCCAACGAGAGTTTTCCCATATGCAAGAAGTCGCCCAACCGTCTCTTCCAGGTTGAAAGTAGTACCTGTTTTAAGCGAAACTATCTTCAACAGCTCTTTCATTATTGTGAGCACAACCGTACTGCACTCCGTAGCGACTACGTCCATAGGAATGAAACCTCTTGGGGCCCCGACGATGTGGAACGCTGATAGCCACACGAGCTTCTCATAATAGCTTACGAGAAATGTGTCTTCGTCGACAACCCCGCAAGTGAGACCCATAGACCTAAACCTGTCTGCAACGTTGGAGGCCCACTTTCCTGTTGCGACAGTGAGACCATCCGGACTTTGAGGAGTGACACCATCCTGCGGAGCTGCGTTTCTTGAGAGGACACCAACGTATAGGACAACTTTTGAACATTTGTCCACACCGAGCTTCGAAACCAATGGTATGATGTCTCCATTCTGGAAGAAAACGATATTCTCTCTGAGCGAATAAGGGCAGGCCTGAATTACGGTCTCCAGGGTGTTCGTTCTTCCACAAACTAGTATCGGTACATCAGAAAGATGAGAGGTAGCAGCCATGCTGCAGAATTCGTGTGCGGAAATGACCATGTCTTCTTCGTTCGCCAGCATGGTACCTATACGCCCCCTTCCAACAATAACGGCGCGAGTCCTTCGGGCGGGAGATGAAACGTGAGGGACGTCAGAGTATCTAGGACTCGGAGGCGGAGTCGGGGCATGTCGGACTGGGAGTTCATTGCAAGTGTTCGATTGTTATTGTGTGACGATAAAAATGGAAGATGGGGCGGAGAACTGCTGGGGTAAAGAGTGATACGTAAGTACAAACGGTTAGGAAGCGCAGAACGGGAACATGGTTCACTTTGTGAAAGTGAGCGAAATGTATGATATGTGATTGTACTGAATGAATGATAGGGATTGTATGAGACGACAAGCCACAAAGTGTGATGATGTTTTATGAAAAGTAGGTGGAAGAGTAGAAAGAGTACAATGAATGAAACTGATTTCGAACCTGAGTTGTAAAGTAGTTGTAAAGTACGAGTTACGGGGAGCTTGAATACAGGATGAAAGGAGCCATTTTGGCTTCATAAATGACGTGAACGGGTTCTATAGCTTCACTCGGATTGCCATAATCTTCTTTTTTATTGAGGTATAAATGGGGGCTGTGTCTGGGAAGGACGGGTTTGGCGTTACTGAAGTTATCGATGTTCAGTATGGATTCTCGTTTAATTATAGCGCCATCAATTTTGGCTTCAGACTTTGCTTGCCTTTCAGATGAAGCGAGTGCAATGGAAGAGGCTGAAGCGGAGTGGCTGCATATAGATGTAATGGATGGTCATTTTGTGGCGAACCTTACTGTTGGACCGCCTGTTGTGAAAACGTTGCGGAGGCATACGAATTTTTTTTGGACTGTCATCTGATGGTATCAGATCCTGGGCGCTGGATAAAAGACCTTGCAGAAGCAGGCGCGAACGGAGTCACATTTCATATCGAGAGTGTGGCTAAGGGACTAGAAAAGTGCGAGGTACCAACTGAGGAGGAGAACGTGGTGTTGAAGGAATTATGTAACGGAAATAAAAGGATGGGAATACAGGTTGGAGTTGCGTTGCGCCCAAATACGTCTATAAAGGTCGTAGAAGCACTTATGAAGGAAGGAGTTGTAGACATGTTATTGTTGATGACGGTGGAGCCAGGGTTTGGAGGACAGGCGTTTATGGAGGGTGTTCTTGATAAGGTGCGACATGCAAGGGAGTTGTACCCAAGAATAGGGATACAGGTGGATGGGGGTATTGGACTGAGTACGGTGAAAGGAGTAGTGAAGGCCGGTGCAAACATTTCAGTTGCAGGATCTGCCATCTTTGGCTCGAGTAACCCAGCTCATGTCATAGCTGGTTTTCGAAAGGTTGGTTAGAGATAGTAGCATAAATTTATTGTTTATTACATTGTTACCTTTACGTGTTATCACAACTAAATTCTCCGTCTCCATTGGAGATGTATTTCTCTTGTATCAGAACCGGGAAAGGATGTGAGAGAACATCAATATATCCCCAGTGGACGCTGAGAGGGAGGATGAACTATTCTACGTGTTATCATTGTTACCCATCCGGTGTCGAGTGGTGACATATTCTTTTTTGTCACAACCCACACAGGATGTGACGGAAGAAGAAGATGCCCCCAGTCGAGACAGAGGGTGAGCTACTCTAAGTACAATCACTAGTCCCTACCTTGCCTCCACTGGCAATATCTTCTTGTTTTGCTATAACCATCGAGTGAGGTTATGGTGGAAGAGAAAAATATCGCCGGTCGAGGCGAGGTGGGTGGGGATTATGTGAGCGCGAAAGAGGAGATAGAGAGGTGGCGCTTAAATAGTGGAAGGTGAGGAGGTGTACAGTAGATGTTTTGGCGGGAAATGGGATGAGGGAAACAGGGACAATAATGGTGTTGGATATAGCCCGTGTGGTTGGACAGTGGGGGTGGACAGCACAGTTTAGCTCGATTGCACTGTATCGCAGCGGAAACTTCGATCCAGCTACTACTTCTTCTTCTGAAGATGTCGAACGGATACGTGAAGGATGAGGAGGTGTTGGCGCTGTTGGAGGGGAAGGAGGTACCGCCGACGCCGTCATCAAAGCGGGAAGAGGACGAGATTACGGCGGCTGGTCGGATGTCGCAGAAGAAGGAAGTGGCCGATGAAGGAAAGGAGTGTGAGTCGAGGAGAGGGGATGGTGATGAGGTGGAGAAGGGTGTAGAATTGGTGTTGGAGGGGGTCGCAATGGAAAGAAGGGGTGCGGTGCATCTGAGTCAGTTAGAGGTTGGAGACCAGATAGAGAGTGGGGGCGGAGAGGGTGACAGGGAGATGCGGTTTATGGGGGAGATGAAGGCGAGGGTGGGGATGTTGGGGTTGGTGATGAAGGAGCAACTGGACGATGGAATTGTAAAGATTGTAACGGAAATGGGCGGTGTGGTGCTGAGTGGGGGTGGTAGTGGTGTTTCGGCTGAGGCGATTTCGAGCCTGCGGAATTCGTTGTCGGTATTGGGAGTGGAGATGAGAAATCATGTGTATGGGATAGTGGAGTGTGCGGGAAGGGAGGTTGGAGAGTTGCGGGAGGAGAATAGGGTTCTGAACGAGAGGTTGGACGTGCTGGAGAAGGAGGTGAAGGAGCTCGGCAAGAGGCAAAGATTGGTGGAAGAGGAGACGGTGAAAGGAGGTGTGGAGGGAAAGACGGAGAAGGGAAGTGTGGGAAGGGTGGCGGTGCACAAGGGGTCCCCTGTGACACCGAAGACAAAAAGTGGTGGGGTTGGGGATGGGAAGAGCCGTCTGAAGAAGAGGAGTAAGGAGATGAAGAAGGTGGGGGAGGAGGTGCCGCGGGAGGGAGTCGGAGCTCCGGCGGTGACTGGGTTTAGGAGTGCGGCGGAGGTAGCGCGGACTGCGAAGGGGATTCTGAGGGGACAGGAGGAGAGAAGAATGGGAGGGATTTGAAGCCGTTTTGGGGCGAGGCGGGTATACGAGAAGGGGGAGAGTTGTCCACCTGACTTCTACAAATGACGTTTGCGGAGACGGAGAGAGAGGATGCGAACGCGTAATGGGCGAGAAATGGGTAAATAGCCGGGATGGTGAGGACTGGGAAGAAGTGATGGGATGATTGAGGTGGGATGAGTTGCGATTGGCATTGCAACATGGGAGAAAATGGAAACGCAAACTAGCACGAGTGCAGTTTTGAGAGAGGGTCGCGGAAAAGAGTGAATGGGGTGGTGCGGCGAAGTAGAACCTCTACAAAAACTAGGGGACCCAAGAACTAAACTGCGCGAAATGGAATTTAATATTCCAAAATTTCTTAATTTTTTGAGTGCCAGCCTCTGCCACCCCCTCGCGCGCCCCAATTAGCCCCAAAACTAGCTTAGTTTCCAAAGCGAACAGACTATATTCCACTTTGCAGAACACAGACGTGGCGACGTCTCTAGCTTGGTCGTCGTCGAGGTGACCCCAAAGGTCGGTACTGTCTCTTAAGAGATCCACGTGAGTGATGCAAAAAAACTGTGTTACCAAAGAAGTCAGATTCGAACTGATTTTGTCTTATAGCCGATCGGGCGAGCTGTCAGTGGGGAGCGCGCTGATGGGCTCGACCCGGCTGAGCTTGAAACACGGGGCACCTAATAGGTGGGCAGCACCCACCGTTGGCTATCGTGGATGGTGACCAAGTGATAAATACGCCTGCTCTGGTGCGCAGCAGGCACATATATTCCCGAGGTCAGCAATACAAACCGATTGGTAAAATTAGAACCAAACGGGTATCATTTTATCCTATTTGGTGCTTGACTTTGCCATTTGGTGTGGGAGGATGGCTTCGGCGGGTCTAGTACCCCGTAGCGCCCCTCCGGCTCTCACGAGCCTAATGACATGTGAAAGACCGGTAGGTGCCTTAGTCTTGCACCGCCTCGGCCACATACTTATACTACTTAGCGAATATTAATTCTAAATTGGAGAAAATAAACTAATTCCAGCCATGCACGCACACGCAAGCCTCACGTTGTATAGTACACACGTGCCCTGGAGCCCGCGACGTCACCACTTGTTCAGGTTTAACCCCCGCTGATTGGGGGTGATATACTACGGATATGTATCCTCAATACCGCGGCTGATCGCTATGGTATCCGTGACCCCCAGCATTTTCAACGCTAATGAGACCGGAGCCGCGTTTAAACGCATTGTAGGTCGTAGTTTGCGAACGGGAATTGGCCCATGGGCCAACAGATAAAAAGTTGGTTGAAACACTTGTGTGCACGAGAGAAAATCTCGATCCCCTAGTAGAATCATTTTGGCGTGGAGTGAATACGGCGGGTGCACGGGTTTGTTTAGAAACTTAAGTGTTCAAAATCAGGATTTGCACGGGTAGTGCACGGGGTAGACTGTGATTTTCAACACCCAATTTTCTAAATAAACCCGTAAATACCCCGTGCATACCCCGTGTCTTTCTTCTAGGGGATCATGTCACTGTGATGCCAGTTTTCTCCAAATATTTCGAATGCCTCACAGCATCTATTGTATTACGAGGCAGACAGGCGCACTTTCGCCGAGTACTGGGGCTTGTGCAAGCACGGCATGATTTCGTGCCCAGTGCTCTTATCTTTAAGCGCAACCGTTTTGGTGCTCAGAGGGCAACCTTCATGGAATGGGCGGAGAAGCTGGTAGAAAAACTCGAGGACCACCATTTGGATGAGGATTACGTTTGGTTGCTTCCAGAGGGATATGCGGCCCATGTTCAGTTAATGTGCTTCTTTCTGGAAGAGAAAAAGGTGGCAGTTGTCGTGCTTCCGTCACATACATCCCACATCCTGCAGCCTCTAGATGTGAGTATTTTCTCTTCATTTCAATCTCATCTGCAGCGATACATACACCAGTTCGTGAGACAAGCAAATTTATTAGATGTGTTTCACGTAACGGAATGTATTGCAGAGGCGCTGTTTAACCCATGAACGTACCCAAACACCGTTTCAGGGTTTGAAAAAAGTGGCAGTTCGTGTCGCAAAATCTACAGGACTTTTGTCAATCCTTTGAAGAATATTGCTGAAGTTGATCCGGAAAACACCAATGTGGGCCGGAAAGATTTGATTGCGACATTCTTCTCACAGGTACGTTCCCTCGTAAGAGAAATCGAGGTGCAGGAGGGAGGAACAGTGATGACTAACACGAGCAGAGTTGTGGTTCTCACGGCAGGAATCATTTTTAATGCGTTGCGAGAGCCGCGTAAAAAGCATCGAACTAAACTTCGGGGTGTAGAGCAGACGGATATTGGTGAGGAACGGGGGGCCAATTTCGTGATATCGAATCCGAGTAGCTCAGAGCTAATTTTCATTTTGGTGCATTGTTTATTGGCTTAAAGAGCGACTCATTGTCAGCGCCTGCAACGTGCCCAGACCAATATCGTCTGTAGAGCGAAAATTCCACGCTCCCCACTTCGTACAGCACACAAGGAAAGCCACAAGCAAGCGAACTGCGTCAGCGATTCCCTTTCACAGGGAAAGAATTTGCCAGTTGTCCTCGAACAGAGTATAGCACGCCAACCTGAATTTGGACTGCACAAAAGACGTCACTCTTTTTGCATTTGTTGTACCAAACTCCTGCCTCTTCACTACTTCGTCTGCCATCCAGAGGTTCTAGCGTCCTCTTATCTTCTTCTAGAACAATTTAACATCTTTGGTCTTCACCATGACTTTCTACAACGATATTATCTAGCAAATTGATGATCCAAGTCAATCTCGGTCCTCACCGTCGCGCAATGTTAATCCTTCCTTTACTTAAAACTCCGTTGTTGTCCGCCATTCAAAACTCGTTAAGCGAAACCTAAAAGGGTTTTCAGTAGACTTCCAGACAAGATGACTGGTGTAGTAAGGGAATATGACGAACGTCAATGAAAAGAAAGTCTCCTACATAAAAAACACTTAATGTACCAGAGTTCTCTGAAGACGAATTTTGTCGATTACTGGTGCTTGTATGTGACGATGATGAAACCAAGCAAAATATTGCAATCGTAGCAGGTGGAATTCCAAGATCCCAGCAGGATTTTGGCTAGGGGTGAAGATTTGTGGGAGACAATTGCGGGACGGCCTAACGATCTCGCGTTTATGTCTCTCGAGAAGTTTACTGGTCCTATTGTTAACGTACTTGATAATGTTATGCGTTCTGTAAGACGTGCAGGAAAGAAAATTTCTACAGTTTGGAAGCAAAACAAAGATTTGTGGATTAAGGTAATGAGCAAATACGATGTTTTAAGAACTAATGGTGAGGTTCTATTTGAAAACTTCTGTCACTCTGTTTCCAATTCGAACAAATTTTCTGCTGTGGGACGTCGTGCATTTTTCACCTATTGCATACTTGGATTGGCATACGCGGAATTCGACAGCACTGTTGGACATTTTTTGACCAGAGCACTTCCTCGAGGCGCTGGTGCTTCTTTCGGTGTTGTTGCCATATTATTAAGACTGCTATGGGGAGGAAGCAGAGACTTTCAAGTGGAGATAGGGAGGTGTCAAGCATTTTAAACGCTTAAGATCACAAAAAAGCGCAAGCAAAGACAAACTTCATGACTGTATGCCAAGTACGCATTGGTCTATGAAGATCTATGCGGTCAGTCTTGAGGAAATGATAAAGATGCAGCTCGAGCAACATGATAAGAAAATGGGCAGAGGAGAGCTTCAAAATGCAACATCTGCAGCTGGGAGTTCGATGCATGCGTTTATCCAGCAAACTTCTTCTTCAATATAAATATTGGACATGTTGGAGTCTACAAACAACAAAAACGAAGAGATATTAAAGAAAGAAGCCTGATTCGAATACATAAGTCGGACGAGAAGAGCATATGATCATTTGAAACGTTTGTACGAAAATGTTTTGAACATTTTCCCCAGAGGGGTGAATTGATGTCCGGATGATATCCTCCAGATAACCCATATTAGAATTACGAAACCTGAAGATGTTCATTTGATATCCTTTACATGTCCATATGATATACGTAAATGATGCTCAGATGATGCATGAAGTATATCCAAACGATAACCGCCTGATACGCATATGATGTACGAAGAGATGTCCATTTGATTTCGCGATGTTCAAATGATGCACCATGGATTTCCGGATATCCATTTGTAATATCTTCGTGCATCATATGAATATCTTTGGAATAGTTATTGTACATCCGAAGGACATGTAGAGGGCATCAATTATGCGCATCCAACGGGGTACCACGGCATATCATTCGGGTATCCTGGATGCGCAGAAGATATCCAACTGATATCCTATAGATGTCCCAATCTTTCATCCGATGGATATCCATTGCGCATCACTTTATCTCACTGGGGTCGATGGCCAGAAGCCCAGGTAAACATCTAGGTGGGTTATGTACGCTTTATGTCTGATACAGGGTTTCATGTGACCGCGCTTTGTCTCTTTTGGCACAATTTCATATATAAGATATATCCATGTCGAACAGGTGTCGTATGCGTACCTAATGCATGTCTGATGATGGCAAACGTAACGGAATAATAATTGTAATTTTTCGAGATTGGCACTGTGCTTGTTCTGTGGGAATGCCATGTATAAACTAACCATACGCACGGATAGAATGCGACAAAGATACTGCATACCTCAGATTTCGGTACGAAGCAGGCATAGAGTAAGCACTTGAACCCCTCCATCAGACACAGACAGTACACATTCTATCCAAATGATCACTAGGGAAGAGACGGATGAAGACAATGGAGGTATCCAGCGTTGATGACGATAACTTGTGAAGTAGACGATCATCGATGTTTCTTAAAGGGTTTGAGTTAATCGAGAGAAGTTCTGAGTAATCAGCTTACCAGAAAACGTTAGCATCCTGGTCAACAACTCATGCCTTTTGTTAATCTTCTTCTTCTTCCTTTTTTCCTTATAAGTTCGTGCTCATCAACATACTGTGAGAACACTAAAGAAGATGTTTATTGAGTATTTTGAAGACATGAAAAGTCCAGAATACAGTGAAACGCAATATATACAATTTGAAGGTCCTCTTCCAACCTGAACATGGCAGCAAACTTTGCCTTTAGAACATCTATGGTATTCGTCTCTGCATGACCTGAAATCCTTGTTCTCCGAAAATTTCTGACAGCCTAATTGAGGTTCACGATCATCAAATGCGGCTATAAGAGATATAAAAGGACAGTCTTGAGTACCATGCAAGAAATCAACCTGTGTATCAAACGGTTCGTCGGCGAACCCCTTATCAACAACCAAATCGCGATTTTTCCGATCCTTTTGCTTCGAAGATTAAAATGTTCCCTCAACGCGACATCCAGGGCTTCTGCAAAGCGCCCTTTGGCAAGCGGCGCAAGGGCAGTCGTCAAGCTGTGATAGAAATATCATATACGAGTTCTTTGGGTACAGCTTCTAAAGACGCCGTATCCAATGGGTCAATGAGACATTTCCTCATGGTCTCCTTGATAAGAATGGACGAGAAAAAAATTCATCTTTCAGCAACTGTCATCGAACGGATTCTGGTCTATTACCAACAGAATTCAGATCAAATGCCAAAAAAGAGAAGAATCATAGCACGGGTCCAGCCTCTTGAGCTTGCGCTGAAGAGCGAGGGAGCTTTGTAACCTGCATGACAATTGGCGGGGACAAATGCGGAGAGTGTAGTGGAGGTGCCTACGAGACAAATAATTGCTTAGCGTTTGAGCATCGGGTCGGTGCAGTTAATAGTCGTGTGGTTCGCTCGCTTTGAAAACTTGCTGGAAGTAGGGTTTTGCAATGCATCGATACACAGCAGCGTCAAAATTGGTGCTTCAGATGGAATGGGAACTCGGCGAGTGAGCCTGTTGGCAAGAAAGGAACAAATGGGAGAAAAAGATACATGCATTTAAGCAGTGCTGGTGGCAGAATGGATGAGAAGTGGAAATAATGTTGCGGAAGGTTGTTCACTATAGTACTGAGAGATAGCGGGTTGGACTGCTTGACAGGTGGCCAAAACAAATGCTTTTTTGGACGCTGCGGAGCTTTTCACTATACCAAGCGCACCAAAACCTGTTCTTTGCAGGAAGGGAGCGCGGAAACAAAAAGCTGGTTGTACTCGGCGTCACAATCATGAAGAGCCAGTGACAAGCCCACAAGCCACCAGTCCCGTACAGACTGCGGAATATGCAGGAGAAACGCAAGAAAACCGTGAAGAGTTAGCTGAATCGCAGCAGCCTGCAGGTGCTGCTCCGCGTCAGGTATGAGCGTAACAGGGCCCGTCTCTGGCGACAGCTGGAACAGCGGGCGCATGAGCTAACCCAAATGGTTATCGGCGCGCTGCAGCAACATAATAGCAGTGACGTTGGCACTCCGCGCATACGCGAAATGAATGGAAGCCTGAAGACATATTTCAGGGCGGAAACTGGCTGTAGGAGGAATACGAAGACGCTTTGTCAATGACGGTCACGAGAGTGAAAATTAAGACGAAGATTATGGCGGGTCACGTTTGACGCGCGTGAGACGAGGATAGCACTGCTCGAGATTGCAGTACTTTTGCATGAACTAAAGGTGCAGAGCGCTGTCTGCGTCACAAACCACGGAGAGCACAGCCGGTCGGAGCAGTGGTGCCCATTTTGTGTGCCGTCCCAATGCATTTTTCTCGCTTTCGTCATCGTGAAGCTTGCAATAGAAAACCTGCACTGCAGTGGATCGAAAGTCATCATTATCGCGCATTGGAAGTGCGCGTACGTCTTTTACCTACTCTTCCCTTTTTAGTATTATCGAAAGTACGAATTACTCGTATCTCTCTTCGCGCTCTACCACGGATGATGAAATTCATCATTTTACACTCTACAATATGTATGCCGTCACTGCTTTTCTTAGAGAAATACAATTGAAAAGAACGAAACAGAATCAAAGCATTTCACCGTGTGTAAAATAATCTTTTGAAGAACCAAGTGTTACTCAGGTAAAGACTTTTTCGGAGCTCTTCAAATGTCTAGAGCGAGCTTCAATCGTTTTAGTCATCGCCTAAGAAAAATTTCTTTCCGTAACGAAATATCTCCACTCGGAACAAAAAGTATTTTGGTAAAAGTGCGCTTCGCAATGTTGATTCGGAAGATGGCCGGTGCAAGTATACACGATCTCACACTAGCCTACAAAACTAGTAGGACCAGTGTGAACCAATTCTTTACGTCGTTTATCGCAGCTGTGGTTGAGAAAATGGATCTTCCTGATATTCCGGATACAAAAGAGGAGCTTAAAAAAGTCGGTATGGGCTTCAAAACATCAAGTCGGTTTTTCAATCCGCTTTCTGGATGAATTTGCGCACTTGGTGGTATGTGCATGTGAATCAAGAAACCTCGCTCATAAAAGAGCCCAAGCAGCTTTTTCTGTCGCGAGGTTTCTTTTTCTATTCCTGTGTAGGATATAGTCTACGCCAGTTCTAGGTCTCTGGATTTCACGACGTTGGCTGTAGCTTCTACGAATGAAGCATTGGACTCTGTTTTTTCTCCTCTTGCTAGACCTTTGGATGCTGGTAAGCTATTGTTTGGATATTGTGTGGTTGGGGACAATGATCACGCCTTATCAAATTCGCTATTGCCTCTCTTCTAGGGCAAGGATTTGGAACCTTTTCAACACGCTAGAAACGTTTTTCTATCTTCTATGCGCAAACATGTAGAAAGAGCTTTCGCAATTTTAAGGAATCATTGGCGAGTACTTCACAATGGAGAGCTTAACTTTGGTGTCCATGATTGTGTACCTACTACTACGGCTAGAATGCTGTTGCATGACTTTTGTATTGACAATGAATGTATGGGAGAATATGTGTATAAGCCTAAAGAGCTAAGCGCGTTGCAAAGAGAATATTCTGACTGGCATAAACTTGTTAATGATAAACTACATGAAATGGTAGTGACGCATCTACTTCGAATGAAGGATTTATTCGAGATCTCTTACGAGAGGTTTTGATGACCCTAGGTCTTCTTCGTCTACGAGTGCAGTATCCCAACCACGCCATGCAGCATCTACGCTGCTCTTACGGGTTATGCGGATTGATACTCTTATCCCTTGCAGTAGCCACTATCAGATCTGCTGGTGGCGGCAGCGGAAGTCCAGTCTTTTCGTAGCTCGTTTGAAAGCTCTCGTCAACTGCAATCTTACTGGCTAGATTTGAAATTAAAGAAGAAGACTCTTTTATGAAATAATTTTAAATTTCTCTTAAGTGTCCCAAAACTGTCCATCCAGAAGGGTAGGCGTTGTTCGTCAATACTTACGTCATAGGGACAGTGATAATTGCTCAATATCCGATGTCCTCCCCAAAACAATGGAGCTCGAAAGATATCTTCACGACCTGGCAATAGGAAGGCACTTAACGGAAGCAAAAAAACAAGAACTGCTTCATATATTTCAGCGTCGTAAGAAGCGTTCGGAGCACTCCACAAGTCGTAGTAGACTGAAGGTGCATCTCTTGAACAACATACATATTGCTGCATACCTTTTAGATCCCTTTCAATGTCCAAAAGATACCACCCCTTTTATGGAGACTTTCAAACATCATATACGCCATTACTGCAGCTCATATGGTGTGGAACAATCTATGACTCGCATGCACACTATATTGCAACAATTCGATGCTCAGGTCATGCGCTGGCATGCTCAAAGCTCTATGAGCGAGCAAAACGTTAACTACCTTCAACAATACCGCGAAGTTCCTCTAGTCTGGTGGCGTAGAGCCGTTGGCGAAAGAAGTGTGGAGCTAGTTGAGATTGCGTGCCGAGCTCTGTCGTGCTTACCATCCTCTTACGCAGCGGAGCGCAGCTTCAATGCGCAAGGACGACTTCATAACAAGTTCAGAAGCAAACTGAGCGAAAAGCGTACGCTGATGATACTTTTTGCGCATTGGAATGCTCGTTTCCGGAAAAAAGTTTCGGACATAAGTGACGCGATGTTTTGGAACTCAGTGTACGAAGCCGATGAGCATGACTTGGAAGAAGAACTTGAAACTAGTCGATTATTGAGAAAGGTTATTGGTGCCAAGCGTGAGCAGCTGGACACTCTGCAATGCCTTTCAATGAAAAATGCGCAAGAATGTAGACCGATTCAAACCGCTACTGTTTGCTTTGCAGAAGGCAATAACGAGGAAACAAATCCACAGCTTGAAGGTTTTCAGGAACGACGAGGAACGGGTATGTTGGGAGCAACGAAGGCGGCTCCAGGCTCTTTGCTCACGTCACAGGCCATGGAGTCGGCGTTGGCCGCGTCTAATCCCTCTGCTCTCGTTGCTGCTGCTGAGCTAGGGGCTCAGCTGACGCAGATAGGATCAAGTGTCCTTCCAAGTACTTCTGGATTTGGAACTGGTTCAAAAGCTGAAATGAACAGAGAATCGTTTGATATTCTTCCGCAAAGATTGAAATGTGCTCCAGAACGAGCATCAAATGTGGGTGAAGAGGGAAACCATGCATCTCCCTGAACATTGTTTACCTTAAGATAGAGAGTGGAGAATTATAGAGAACAGTGCGGAAGTCTGAGAGTGTATCAAAAAACAACGATGCTGCAGGGAAGGTTTGATCATTTGTGTGTAAAGCCTAGCGAAGGATCGGCTTTTGCGTACCCAAAAGCATATCTTTGTCAACCAGCATATGAGGTTCGTTCTTGTCCAGTACACTCGCCACCACAATTGTCTTTTCAACCATTCTCCTAGCCTTTGTTTCAGGTGACTAGACTCTGTGTTCGTTTGAGGAACCAATAGGAACATGACGGAATCCACACTGCAGTTGCGTCGGAGTTTCAAACCTTAACGCGGAGTCCACACTTTTCACCGACATAATCTGATCCAGCAGTCGAACCCTTACGTTCGAGACCGTACTTCGCTTGCACACCTTTCTGCAAGTCAAATAGCAGACTTTTATCAGAGGGCTTTACTTTCGAGCACATCTCAAAACAGACAGCAGCACCAAGAGCCTTGCGCAATTTCCTGATCGAGCATGCGGATCTCGTAGGTACCCATCTCGCGATTCTCTTTTCCTTCTGCACACAGTACAGATACGGTAGGGTTCTGACAGCCGTAGAGAAAAACCATGTCAAGGATGGTGTCCTCGACAACCTTAACGTTAAACACGGTCTTATCTGCATCCCGCACCGTGGGAACCACTTTGAGCAATCGCTTGTATACATGAAGCGCTTTACACTTGTCCTTGAGAACGACAATGCTCATCCGTTCGGCGACTCCACTAGAAACAAAATGGTTCTCCGTATCGCCTGACGATACGACGTGAAATCGAGCCTCGACGGGGTTCCATCTCAAGATACACAGCTTGTACTTCTCGTTGATGACGACGAGTTGGTCCTGAGTCTCGTCGGTCATGAGCATGAGATGCATGCCAGATATGGTGGCATGGATGGGCAGCTCAATTGTGCAAGCCAGCCTTTATTTGGTGATTGTATAAAACTGGATGCTGTTAACATTTGCAACGAGCAGGTTGCGCTGATCCGGCGCGAGAAAGCTGCTCACGGTCGTTCGGAATACGCGCGTCGCCTTGTGCGTGGTAAGGACGTAGCTATACATAACTTTTGAAAGCGGAACGCGCACAGCGCGTCAATGACGGAGACGCAGTACACACGGACGGGAACGGTTGCAGCCGGCAACGTGGATGGAGAAGACGCAGAGCGACAAGTCAAACTCTAGCACGATAAGCGTTGGCAAGTGTTGTGTTTGACGCTCATCACCTCGCCAGCACATCACGGATCACATTCTCCTTGTACGTTAAAACTTGTAAGACTGTACACGTACGCACTTGCCCTTCGCGCAAAAAGGCCGGCATCAGCGGGTTTTAAAGGCTGGGCTCGTGCGCGCTAGAAAATAGGGGGATGCTTTTCGCGGCGCATGTCTCGTTCTCGTCGCGCTCCGGCTCGACCGGTGCGCGGTCCGTTGCAATTCGTATCGCTTGCGAGAAAAGAGCATGTTTTATCACCTCCATCGCCGTAGCCGACTCCCCGTGTTGCCACGTCCGCTTCCCATACTTGCGCGTCGTTTCTGACAGCAACCTCCTTTTTCTCCGCTCTGTTTGCTTTGTTCAGCTTTTCGTGTTGCAATCCCAGTTGCTCGCCCTTTCCGCCCAGCCCCTGATATCCTCTTCCTCTTGTGTGAATCATAGAACTTCTTGCGCAGCATGGATGCCGCACAGGCGTCCATGTCAGCAAAAGACGCCTCCTTGTTTCCGTTCATTCCGTTTGTTCTTGCCTTCGTCCTATGAATTCTGGTCGTCGTCATCTTTATCTCCCACCTTTTAGGCCGCACCGTTTCTTTTCTCGCCAACCGTGAACTGGGAGATAACCTATGTCTCATGATACATTTCATCTACATCTATCTACTGGCTGGTCGAGCCGTCGCCCATTCTGTACAATATACCGTTCCTAACGAAACCATAGACGTGGAGCAACTCGTTCTGCAAATACGATGATGGCGCAAGTCCTCCGTAGTCGACTTCAATCACTTCTCACCCTCAACCGACGGGCAACGTTGGACGGCGTCGTTAGCCCCAACAAGATTTGGAGAAAGAGAATACCGCTTTCTTTCTAATACGTCCCTTGTATCGTTTGCAAAGATGGTGGCGACACGCAGCTGCTTCCACAGATGTCAACGATTCTGCGGAGCCTTCGGCTATCATTTCCATCCATTTCATTAGTTTGCCAACGCGCATGGTTCACTACCAGTCAATCTACAACCTTCTCAGACGCGTTACGGAACTAGCGAGAAATGCATCGAGGCGCGCTAGTTTCGTCAACAACAGTGTTCGCTCAAGAGAATTTCGCAATCCTGCTTCCGAATCAGCAGTTCCTACTTCAAGGCCGTCTATTGCATATGATAAGCTTCCATCTTCATCCCGCTCATCGTTTTCGTCAGTGCAATCGGTTGATGAGAAGCCAATCATCGAACACTTCCTAGAACTGATGTCTTTTCGTATAACCCAGGGTGCGTTTTACTTCTACGATATGGTTGAATCCCCTTTGGTTCGTCTTTCTGTCAAGTCAGCCAAACTACGTTATATTACGTTGCTCCAAGTTGCGCAATTGACAAATGTCCCAAGCGTATTCGTATGCGTATGTCGGGGCTGAAAGTAAGCGTTGCCGATAAGGCTTCAGTGAAGAATGTGATTCGCACCACCTTGGAGGATAATTCGAGAGCTGATCCTGACTTTGAAGATTCAGATCATGAAGATGAAAGGGGCACCAATCGATTGATTCGAAGGGTTTTATCTCGGGGGTATAGAGGTATCAGTGAACCAAGGTTGGAGGCACAGGCGATGAATAAATCTCGCCTTGGTTTGTGAAGCCAAAGGAATGAACGCCCCGGACTGAAGACGCCGTTCTTGTATCCCAAAACGTGATCACTACGGCGCAAATCACACAGAAGTTGCTCCCTGCCCCGTTCGGACGTGTTACACTCTGAGACAGCAATCATAGACTATGTTTTAGATGAACCAGGTGTAGAGCATGTTTCTCGAAGTGCGGTATCTTCCCAGAAACTGAGTGGGAAAACAGAAGAGAACTTTGGCATACGAGACGATTCGAACACTAACCCGCCACCTGCGTGCCCTGTGTCTATCGTATTACGAGGGACCTCTTTTCGTACGATGTACAGGCCATCGCAAATATTGAAAGGGTTCTTGAGAAACTTCAGCCGCATTTTTATGACCTTGTCACGGTGACAAAAAAAATTGTTCTCGAGAGATGGAAAACGAGCAGCCACTGGAATACAAATTACTGTCGATGCCTCTCAAATTTCTGCAGAAGCTTCGTCGACCAATGAGCCATATGCCGGGGAACCACTTTTCTCCATTCCGTTTGGTACTCAGGAAAACACCTAGAAAGTGGAACTACTTAATATCAGAACCTGGGAGTCCTACACGCTATCCGACAACAAACTAGTGAGCGAAAAAAAGGCTTTGCTATTCAGAGCAAACTTCTGGTGAAAGCATCGAAAGTTTATCTACAAACTAAGATACCTTACGAGTATAGTGCGCCTCAGAAAACACTCGTGACATTCAAGGATATCCAATCCCTTGTTGAGGGAATTGTAAACATGTCGATTGGTTGCTCACAGCTTGTTACAGTTACTTGAATAGTTCAAACTCCTCAAGTATGGAACGATGAGCATCACGTATCATATGACATACTGACGTCTCAAACAGAATTCAGATTCTTTCCGGACACGCTTCGAGTGTTTACTGACATTAGCACGACGATTTGAGAGTATTCAAAAAAACCTGAGAGCATCCGATACTTCGTTCCCTATCGAGAAAGGGTGAATATTCGCGCAGAAGATGAATAATCCATTTCTATAACATTCAGTCATGATAATGCTTGGGGCCATATTCAAAATGAGATATCCGACCAATACGGGGTGGTCGAAAGCCATGGTACGAACGCTGAATTGGACCTCAAACAAGTTGCAACGTCATCATTCATTAATGATTCTTCTGAACTTCATTGGTCTCTATCTCTACCGAATGCGTCTTGAAAACGTTCTCTAGATTTATCGCAGATGCTTGCTTCCATTCAAAAGGGTGAAGAAAAGCCTAACGTCGTAGATGAGAGAAGCACTGGCTTGTCGTATTTCCATAAGTCACGAACGCCATCGCTTGCACAGAGAACGCACCTGCAATTTGAAACATTTGTATCCCGTCATACCAGTGTATCACCGGAAGCGATATGCGAAACGACTAGAGATGTCATCGAACACATTTTTCTAACCGCTGGGGAGAGATGTGAGTTTTCCGGAAAGTTCGTCTAAAATGATGGCCTGCTCTTTCTCGAAGGTCCTAAAAATGCCTTTCTAGACTCTGTGAATTCGAGCGAGATGCATTTAGATACCTCGAATATAGTTGTAGATCTAAATGCTCACCATACAACATCATTTCTGAATGTCACGGAGCATTACGCATGTGGTGGTGGTAATCACACCATTTCATCCAAGGAACAGTTTCAAATGGAATAGAGAGGAACGCTGACTTCTCTACAGATCATCGAGGCTGAACGTTATCCGAACAAAGCGGAATGTCTAACAATGGGACTTGTTAGTGGCCTCGTCATGAGTTCAGGAGACACACATAACGCAGCAAATGATGTCTTTGAAATGAACGTTGAGATTGATTCCTTGCTGTTGCGCATTCACGAGCTTCCGCATTCATTTTCTCCGTTCTCGTCAGCACATGAACATGTGTGCTCTATTGCATCCATTAGTTTCGGAGGCTCTCTTCGATCAAATCGATTACGGTCTGCAATGTTGTTTTGTCTGAAGACCATGAGAAATCAGGTATCCATTTTCGGAGGATATCTGCCGTGCTCCTCGATATCTAACGAAGATCACTCTCTGCCTCGAACAGTTCTCAAAGGATTTCTTCTGTTAGAACGAAGTGCAGCTAGTCCGTTTTGGGGTTCCTACAACTCTGAGCTGATAATAGACGTTCATGAAGTGAAGGGTGCGTCATGAATTACAGTCTGAAGTGTTTGTCGAGCTTCATCACGGCCGCAGTCCCGCATGCTCTATACGAAGACCAGACTGGTATTGCATACATGCCATCCGTCGATATCGTATAGTTTCGCGTCGGTTGCAGCAACTTTTTCGTACTGTCACCAGGAAGTTCTACAGCGGAACGGAGATCTGGGCAGCGAAGTCGAACAATGCGAAATCGAACGGAGAAGAGTCCAGAGGAGCTCTTCTCGCAAAAGATTGTCCCAAAGTTACTTCAAGCCATTACGCATGTCTCGTTAAGCAAAGGTTCGCGTTTCGTCATCTCTTCCTTTGCAACAGAAACACTGGCATCACGTAGCTGATTCTTGATTTCCGAACCTACTGTAAAAATCATGATTCCCTGGGACGACAAGCTGCCTCCTTGGGTGGATGAAGCTACTATGCGTGCCCAAGTCTCAAATTCGAGCCCGCTCGGAACGGAACCATCTTCAAGTTTATTCAATGGAATTGGAGTTCTGAGGAAAGTAGGGGAACGCAGAAGAGCAAAAATTGATATACTGATGGAGTTCAGGCTATCAATATGGCCCTCTCGAAGTGCATTTTTCCAAGAAGGACATGTTACAGCATGTGCGGATGTATCTGCGGGGCCGTCGCCATTCGCTGACGTGCCGCAATTTGCTGCGCCATCTGTTGAGCCCCAACTAAATGAGGTGAGGGCCCCATAGGCGGAGGAGGTCCCATATGAGGAGAGGGGCCCATATGTGTCGCTGGGTCCATGCGTTGGACGTTCACCAGATGCGGTGGAGGTGCGTTGATACGCGGCGCTTTGTTGTAGTGCGGCTGAGAAGGGCGATTCGGAAACGAAGAGCGGTGTTGTTGAGACCCCAGATGTTGCGCAGAGATTCTGCGAGGTGGGAAACCCCTCGGAGGCGACGGTCCTGAATGTGGTGATGCATTGCGATGTTGATAAGCATTCCGTGGTTGTGAGGTTGAAGCTTGAGTTGCAAGCAGTGGCAGAATTGGAAGTCTGGCGTTCGTTGGTTCAGCCGTGGGATTCTTAGGGTTCTTGTTCTGTGATGTAATATTCACACTTGAAACCCGAGGGATTCTAGGTAGATCAGGCAACTCATCAAAGGGGCTGGGATCGGTTTTGGCCTTCCTTTGCTTGCTTCCTTTCATTTCTTTTCATGGCTCTTGATCTCCTTTCTTTGATCGTAATGGCGATATCGTGTAGTCAAACTGAGATTCTTCACCCCTTCCGTCGCGCCGCTCTTGTCTCTTGCGACAATGCCAATTCTTTTGTCTTTCATCACATCCTTGGCAAGCTTCTTTACCTTCTGTACTACCGGACCTTCTGTCCTTTTCAGTGAATCTGAGTGGATGATCTTCTACTTTCGTGGCTTGGGTAGATCGTCAACTATCCTAGAACTATCTACCTTAGATTTTCCTGTCTTCTTGTCGGATGTTCTTTTGTAAGGACATAAGCTTGACGTGTCCGATTCTAGTATCAAGTTGGGTGGCATTACGGGGACTATGAGTCTTGACGCTGCTGCTGTATTATGTGAGAATAGGAGAAATATTGGCATAAATGACTCCAGTTCGCAGAAATGGGTGTTGTGCGCCAATCGTCCCGATAATGTGAGCACTGCTTCAAGCATGTATGAACCATCTAATGCGGCGTTCGCACGCCCTGAAGCGGCGTTCGCACGCCCTGAAGCGGCGTTCGCTCTCCAGAAAGGGGCGTTCGCTCGGCTCGCAGGTGGCGTTCGCACGGCGTTACATGATGGTCATGCATGGGAGTCATTCTTGCTGCTCTATTTCTTAATTGTCAGCAGCATTGCCAGTGACGGTTACAACCACAACCGCCATGGCGTAGGTAGTTGAAATTGATTTCATTCTCCCAAGTCGTTTTCAACGGCACAATTTGTATTTGTTCGAGAGTTCCACGCTCTGAAAAAAGCTGCTTGGGAGTGAATAACGCAGCACACATTCAGTTCAGCTTAACGATCCTAATCTTCTGTTTCCCTTCGTCTCCTTGTTCTCGTCACATCATCCCAGCACACACGATGAACGACGAAAGCTATACGCCATCCATACCCATATCGCCCAAGCACGGCACGCGCGATTCCATCAATTCAAGACCATTCTGTCGTTCACACCAGAGCAACCGACGACGTCTTGGGCTACGCCCAATAACGCCAGCACCGGAATATCAGCAAATGATGCTTATCGAAAACCTTGTTCAGCCGTATTTGCCATATGAGGAACGATTGGACTCTTACATGCGACTTCATCCCCGGAGCGCGAATTCTTTTCTCAAAGCAACACAGAGCGTAGAGGGCATCCAAAACCCCAGGAATATTCCACCACTTGTACAAGAGCCTTGACACCTCTCTTTTGACCAACAACATGCTTCCAATAGGGAAAACCACAAAGTCGTGTGATTCCCTGACAACATTGCACTGCGAAACATCCTCGAACGCAGAGGGTGAACAGGTGAATCAAGTATTGCAATCGGAGTGCTCAATTTCAACGCGTAGCGACAAAACGCACTTCAGTAGAGCTCTATCGGTGCAAAGCGGATCAAGTAATATTAGTATGATTCGAAAGAATCAACCGGCCCGTTGAGCGAAGGCGTAGGCGTAATCAGAAGGAAAAAAGGTGATACACTTGCCGCTCCTACTTCGTTTTAAACCTTGGGCTCTTCTTTGCTTCAAATTTCCGTAACTCAAAATGTTATGGTCAAACTTTGACAGTCAAAGAGTCATGCACCTTCCTAATTTGAGGCTACCCGCATCTGACATCGACGTCCCTTAAGAATACACTTTAGTTGTTATAAGCGTTTGTATGCCTCAATGAAGCGATAGTTGGCGCTCTTTGAATCTGAATTACTGCTTAGCATGGTAAATTGGTGCAAAGAGCCGAATTTACCGTTATCAAAATGACGGTATTTTAGCGGTTACGCAGTCAAAGTAACACGTTGACTCAAGGTTCAAATCGAACAAGAACGAACGCAAATGACAGGGCAGCTACGTAGGGACCTATACATAAGCTACATCCAGCAGAACTGAAGGAAATAAAAAAATAATTAGAACTCTCGATAAGACCTGGCTTTATAAGACCAAGCATTAGCCAACGAGGGAGCCCAGTATTATTCACAAGAAAAGAAGAGGGCTCACTAAGAATGTTCGTAGATTACAAAGTCCTCAATAAGAAAATAAATAAAAACAAGGTACCATTACCCACGCATGGACGAAGTGTGGACCACAAAAAAGACGACAAATACTTTAATTTGCTTGATCTACGAGCAGGATATAGCCAAATACGAATTTAAACTAAGGACATTGAAAAAGCCGCTTTTAGAACAAGATAGTGGTCATTCGAACACCTACTAAAACCGTTTGGATTGACAGGTGCACCAGGATGTTTCCAAAACTTGACTAATAAAATAATACGACCTTTCCTGCACGCATTTGTAGTTATATACTTAGACGACATTCTCATCTACAGCAAAAGAATAAATGAACACCTTAATCATATGAGAACCCTCCTGGGAGTTCTAAGAAAAAGTAAAAACTAGGGACGGTTTTCTAAATGCATATTCATGTAAGAAGAGCTGGAATAATTAGAAACATTTTCTTTAGAAAGGAACTTAGTCCAGATCCAAAGAAAATCCACGGGACAGAAATTGGGAAGCTTCAACGTATGTTAAGAACGTACAAAGCTTTCTAGCGATATGTAATTCTTATCGAAAATTGGTAAAGGACTTTAACGAAAATTGAGGTGCCTATAAATGACCTAGTTAAAGGTAAGATTCCGTTTGAATGGAAACAAGCAGAAGAAACCCCTTTGAACTGTCTAAAAAGGGCATTAACCAAATCACCTATCCTAAGATGTGCGAATCCTTCTAGAATATGAGCTTACAACCGATGCTCCAGCTACTGGCCTAGGCGCATTTCTATCGTTAAGAGATGAATACGGAACCAGGAATATAGCATACGCTTCTAGAAGAATTATCAAAGCAAAACAGAAGTATTCTACATGCGAAAGAGAACAACTAACCATACTATTTGCAGTAAGAATATTCCGTACATATTCACACGTTGCTAAGTTTACGATATACACAGATAACCACCATCTGAAACATTTAGAAACCCAAAAACATCTCTCCAGAAAGCAACGTCTATTAGAATACATGCGATAATTCGATTAAGTTATGAAGTACATTAGAGGAAAACATGACAACGTTGCGCACGGATTTTCATGAAGAAAAAGAGATACAGAAGGCATCCAGAACGATTATCAAAAGGCTTTCAAATATTACTACAATCCAGGTATCATAAGATACGCTTAAGAACCTTGAGGAGTCCTACTCCAAGGATTTGTATTTCATTAACCAGTACAATCATTCCCCCCCCTCCGCCGAGAGCCGTTTAAACGCATCCGCAAAACATTTTATTGCGAAAAAAGACTGTGTATCCTTGAAGGAAACATTCGAAGAACATTACTTCATGACAATCGTTTATACTTACAAAGAGGACACAGATCCTACCAGAAGAAATTAATATTATTAGTGGGACACTACTTTTGTAATACTACGAAAAAAGACCTTCAAGGTTGTGATACTTAATGCGAAAAGTGCCAACAAGCCAAGTCTAGCAATCAGGCTTCATCTAGAAAACTTCAACCTTTTCCCCCTCGCACAAATAAATAGCAATTCATATCTATGGATTTCGTTTTCGACCAGTCAAAAAGTAATGACTATACCGACATTTGGCTGTCGTAGCCAGGTTAACAAAAAGAGTATATTTCATACCATTAACCTCATACATGTCTAGAATAATTCAACAATAACAGAAGCTCGTGTGTGGAGGCACGACCTCCTGTTAGTGCTGAATTATTTTACAAGGAGGTGTTCAAACACCATGGAGTATCACGTATTATCATATCAGACCGCGATAAAAGATTGGGAGCCAACGTTTCGTGATCCCTTACGGACCTACTGCAAATCAAATTGAACCTATCAACGGCATACCACCACAGACCGATGGGAAATCTGAAAAATGTTCACAGCTTTACAAGAAATGATTCTTTGCTACGTATCGTACACTCAACGCGATTAGATAAAATGCTTGCAGGATTGGAATATGCTTATAACAAAAGCGTAAATGACATTGCAACGCTTAGTTTTTTCTATATGAAATATGGACATCATCGACACTCTATTTATGATATTACTTTGCCAAGAAAACATATTTAATAATGACCCCTCCAGGCTATTCATAAAGGAAATCAAACCAGCTAACAAACTGTCTCAGATTTCAATTAAACAAACAAATAGAAGGCATGCAGAGTTCGCAGAGATCCGTAGGACGCATATTTCATTTCAAATTGGAGATTACTCACTATATTACTAAAAAACTTTGCTATTGCAAAAGAACGTTCTCCAAAGTTTACTTTTAGATACATCGGACCATTTAAGGTAATCGAAACCACTACAGCTGGAACGTCTTAGTCATTTTTTGTGCAAAGCCGACAACGATGGAAGACATGAAAGGTATTCAGAGCCCTCCCTCTTCGAGGCGAACACAGCGATAGAACCCCTCTCAGGGTGATCGCACTAGCCGGGTGGAAGAACTGGGATCAACGTCACGACAGGCCTAGAGAGCGGTGAGGCAGATAAAATGCGCCAGGCGGTAGACATCATGACAGAAAGTCAGATGAAGTCACATGTCTAGACAGGAAGCAGCCACAAGAGTTGGGCGAACAGCACTGAGCGTTGGCGGACAACGAGAATTGCTAAGCGCAAAAGTAGCAACACCGGCACGTGGACACACGGTACTTGTACAACAGATACGAAACAAATGAGAACACACACAAAATAAACACGCAAGAGTAGTAGTAGTGCTGTAGACACCGCGAGGGGGCTGATGAACTATGCGTAAGGTGTCGACTCTGCAGGGGGAGCGTATTGGTCACCAAGGGTGAGACATCAGAGCCGAACATTTGGTTAGTTCGTTTACATCCCCGAGAATGGGTGCAGCGCAACGTACTTTGCGGTGTAGAGTGCCAATGTCAAGTGTGCAACCGGGCTAACAAACTTAAATAATAAATATCTAAAGTATTCCAAACTTGGATGCAAACCGTCTATACACGTGTGCAGCCCTTCAGCAATGCTGTGCCAACCTCACCAGCTCCCTCATATTTGTGTCCGTAACATCCTGAGGTGGCTCTGACTCCACATCTTTGCTGCTCAGTGAATCATGGGATGCCCGCGACGGTACCGACACAGCTGACTCACCCTCCAGGACAACGCGTGAATCCCTCTCACCCTGGTTACGTGGAGAGTTACGAGGCGCAGTCATCAAGTCAGCGGACGTTACAATAGGCACTGTGAAACGTGATCTCACCGGCGATGTATGACCTGATACTTCGTCTTCCGACGAGATAATCGGTAGCTCCGCCAAACCCCTCCTTGTCTGACGAAGTCCCTCAGGTGGTGTATCATTCTGCAACGAGGTTTCTTGGTTCTCTGCCTGTTCAGCTTTCTTCTGCCTCCCCGTCGCGCCAGCGCGGCGCTTGTGCGCGTCAGCGCCGCCGACGCGCTCCGCCACTTTTCGTAACGCCCGTATGGGGGCGATGGGTGCTCGCGCCATGCCGCGCTTGTCTGTGCTGTGCGCGGTGCTTCGACGGCTGCTGATTCTGGATCGCTTCGTTCTGCGCTTCTTGGGGGTGCTGTGCGAACCTATGAACGCAACGGCTGCCCTACCCGCCAGGAATAACTCCCGTGGCGCGCACATGTGGTGGTCCGCCATGCCACTCTTTGAAGCGTCAGCTTTATGACGCCCTTCATAAGTGCAAGGGAGACGACATGAGAAAGGACTCGGAATGGGTTGTAAGACGGTCTGCAATTATATTGCGTCCTTTAAAGAGTGCCTCGCCGACCGATATAAGCGTGACCCCAGAATTGATGTTTATGTATTCAATTGGGATATGTCAGCCCCTATCCCAACCCCTTTTCGTGTGCTTGAGCGTGCACCGAGTGCGGAATGAGTAGCTGAGCACGAAGAACCAAAACCTGTGGATTGGTTCAGGCTTCGTGCTCCAATTGGAGCCAATTTGCTGTGCTTTAACGATGGCCAAGCCGGAGCGGAGGAAGTGGTAATTGGGTGCGTGGCACTATAGATCTATAGCGCAGCTGAAGCACACCACGAGAGAGGCGCGCATCACGAGCGTTGATTACGGCTGTAAAAAGTCGAAATTTGGTTTGGACCGATACGCCGAGTTCGGTAGCCAGGCGGAACTATATGTCATTAGCTTTTCAATCCGATTCCTATATGTGCCAATTTTTTCTTAGTACTCCAATATCTTTTCAATGGCAATTACATGTAAAATTTTTTGGCTTGCCATCTCTCAATAGAAATTCAATATGTTACCGTTTTCTTCAATTACCAGAGTTCCTAAAGGATTCTTCTTGAAGCGTGAATGAAATCTTAATGACAGAAGCACTCCAGTATTTCCGCCTGGGTAGTTGACCAGACGGCATGTGAGACCCAGGAAACACATCCTCTTGTGATGGTTTACATGAAGCACTCGAATGATTCGCCGAAATGAAGCTTTTAGGCCATGTACTCCCCACTCTGTGCTTTGGCGCTCGCTCGCATAAACGCGTTAAAGAATAAGATCAATTGCGCCACAACCAGTGGATACACAAAGGTCTCGTGATTCATTGATCTTTCGCGCTTGCACCACTTCGCCATAGGTTCTTCTCGTATCGTTTACAACAGTCTTGTCTCCAAGAATAGCGTATCCCGCGGATGTGCTTTCATCTGATATCAGCCTCGGCCAGTACAACCCAGAGATTTACGCAAGCTTGATTTCGTGCCACCTGCCGGGATAAGGTACCCCAGCATGAATAATGTCACCTTTGAAGTTCCAGAAGAGAAGATTCGTGGCTTCTATGCGCTTCGTCATCACTTTGTAGAATAAGTTCTGCATGCCGGGATCCTGGAAGTGGGGTACGTCCAGTCGGGCCCCATCGCTAACTCCGAAAGCACCTCGCAGCGCGTATCCGTGTATGCGATGTTTTTCTAAGAGCGCAACAGACTTTCGAATCTCCTCTTCTGTAGGCCAGCGCATTTTGAACACTGGATACTGATAATCGCTTATCAGTTTTCACAATACCTCAAGCAAAAAGTGAAGCCATTTTCCGAGGAATAAAGGTGTCAATCCAAATTGGGCACAAAAGGTAATCAACATCTCCCGATTTTAAGTACTATAACGCCATACCAAGCAAATCTTCCGTCGATAGCAGTGAAATTCGTTCTCTATACGTTTTGAATCTCCAAAATGGTGACGGTAGCTCTAAACTGGGCCGCAATTTGGAAAACCATGAGAAAAGTTCAGAAAAAAAACATGAGCGTGGGGAACTTGTAGATACGATGGATTTCGTTTTTTGGAGCAACGCAGGAGCTTCTGACAAAGTTTTGTGTGTAGACGGGGTCTTATGAGTCTTGTTCGTAGAAATTAAGCATTTTTGGTTACCCTGCGACGGTTTCGAGAAGCTGGTTTCCGTTTCTAGGCTTGTTGACGGATGTAAAGAAGAAAGCGAAGTTCTACACCGTATGAGAGAAGGAATATGATTTTACGTTCGGATTGGTATCTGAAAATGATGGGGACATGTTTTCGACACTACATTCTTAGGATCGAGTTTGTATCTCGCTATGACTTTATAAAGTAGACATGCTTGGCACTTACATAAATCGAGGGTAAAACCGCTTCTTGGAATCTTGTGGACGCCATTTTTCGTAACCAAACGAAACAGCGCGGGTGGTGACAAACCCAAGGAGAGCAACACAAGAAACGCCCGAGAGTACCAGCCTAAACGGCGAAAGATAATACCGTAGCTCAGCGATAAACGCAACAGCCGAACAATAGAACTAGAGCAACAAGACCTGTCTAAATGTTCACGTCGAAACCAACAACCGACGACAGAGACGCAGGCCAAATGGCTTGTAGATGTACCGCACGACCCAAGGTCGTGGGTAGAACACGGGCGTCGATGCGCTTAAATTCGTCGCAGTGTGCACACGAGCCCAACGGGGGGGCAACACACTACAACTTCAGGAAGTGAGGAGGGCGGGAGACCAAGCCCCCCGTAGAGAGAAAGAAAAGCGGGGGGATAAGGTTGATGGCAGAGAAGCACAGACCGTGCTAAAGGGAAGTGGGGATGCCAATGGAGAGGGTCGACGACAGAGATGGAAAGGGATGAGAGAGGGTTGGGGGGTCGTCCTGAGGGGGGAAGTGGTCTACCCGAGCAGAGTTGTTCGTGAAGTCTCGAACTCTGGTGTTTATATGGCCTAATCATATGCCTCGTTTGTTCTGAAGTCGCATGCTGGATATCGTCTTCTGCCTAAAAACCTTAGTATGGCTCACCCTAGTTCCATGCGTTTCTGTGATGTTCCCGTACAATTCTTCGTTATGTTTGTTGGTAAATGGGCAGCTCCTATCTGGCTATTTAGGTCTTGAACCAGTTCCCCAGGTCATATTCATGTTCCACATAATGCCATGATGTTCGGTTCTAATGTTTCATTATGTTGATTTGTGGTTGGCTATTGTTCTCGTGGGACCTTAACTTGTTTTCACCTCCTTATCTGTTTAGATGGTATCGGTATCATCACTTTTCTTCGTTCGACCACAGATACACAACTGTTGTTCGAATCTCTCTCACATTCAATCGTACAATTTCGGCCTATGATAATTTCGCAAACGTAATGGATGACGATACGAATGGTTCGGATGTTCCGAAGGCGAGGTCTACTTGGGTGATATAATCTCGAGACAAAGAAGTTAATGCTGATATTATCAAAGAAGAGGAACTTGCAGCACTCGCGAACGAGGACGAAGAGTCGGCTAAAGAGCGTGTCGAGGCGCAGCTGCTAGCGTTCGAAGACGCTTTAGATGACTTTCTGTTTAAGCTAGGCAACAGTCTGACTGAGTTAAAAGAAAACCTCCGAGAACTACACGATCATTTCGTTCGTGGCATCATTGTGGAGTTGGAGCTATCCCTGATGACGCTGAGGTCTTCTTCCCTAGCGTTGGCCCTCCGTCTTGTTCACAAGGCTGTTCAAGCTATTCTCTCTGCCAAATTCACAACCGTTCTCCCTGCTTCTAGTTCTTTTGCTTACCTTCCGCTTTACATGCCTCGTAAACTAAACGCAGCATAGTATAGCGCCTTGCCAGCATCAGCATTGCCATATCAATAGCTTCGGCATCATCATCATAGCAGTAGTCACAATCCGTGCCAATCACCCAGTAGTCACAGTCTCAGTTCAACAGAGCGACATCAATCGTAAGTAGTACCAGCAGTAGCTAACATTCACTAGTAGCCACCACCAGTAGCTCGAGCAAGCAGCGACACACAGTGCTTCCGCAGTAGTATGTAGTGATAGATACCAGAGGCAACAAGAAACAGCTCCCTTCAGTATCCTGTAGCAAAAGGTGGCTGAAACACCGTCCGACACAACGCCAAGCCGGCGCAGACAGAGCGCGAACCGAGCGCGAGCGACGCGCGAGCGACTCGCAAGCGAGAGGGGAAAGCTCTTCTAGACGAACGCGAGCGACGCGCGAGCGACGCGCGAGCGACGCGCGAATGACGCCCGAGCCAAGCGCGAGCGGTGGCGGAGGCCTCTCCCAGACGACGCGCGAACGACGCGCGAACGACGCACGAATCAAGCGCGAGCGGTGGCGCAGGCGCCGCGCAAACCTCTTCCAGACGACGCGTGAGCGACGCGCCGGCGACGCCCCAGAGAAGCGCGAAGCCACGGCGCTGGCGCTAAAGAGGTTGCAAGTGCGGGGGTGGTGTGGCAGCCGCCGTGCCTTGCTGTTCACCACCGGGGTCCTCGCGGCAGCTTTGCTGACTCGCAGGACCCAGGCAGCGCCCCGGCGCGAGCTCGCGAGCTCTCGCAGCTCAGCCGTTCCGCACAAAGACAATAAAAAAGAGCTGGCCCAGACGCCAACCCAGGGAGTAGAGGCAGTAACAACAGAGAGCTGAGAATTCTATTCTCCTTGGTCCCCTTTCCTTTGCCTCAGCCACGCGGCGAGCCTCACTCTGCACTGGAGATCTCCCAGAGAAACACTTTGATATCCGCTCGATATTCCTTAGATATGCTTTGGATATCGGAGTGATTTCTCGGATATCCATCTGATTTTCGAAGTTGGATATACGGCCGATGTACATAGAATACACGACAATGCTCAAAATATTCATACCAGTGATATTCGTCTGATTTATGGATGTCCGAATGATGTCCGAGCAATTCTAAGATAAGCAACTTTGGTTTTCGAAATCATTGGTCATATCTACTGTTATATCTTTCGAAGTAGTTGATGCATGTCTCAAGGGCATCAAAAGTGTATCATTTCGTACATCATCTGTAATATCTACTGGATGTCACAGGGATATCATGGATATACGTAAGATATCTAGATGATATTCGAAAGACATCCGGATCTTGAATCTACGGGGTATCATTAGGGAATCTGTATACTTCCCTGGGTTTTGTAGCTCTGCGCTTGCGATGCCGACGCGTCCACCAGTTATGTGCCCAGCTTCTGGATCCTCAAAACCCTTCGCTCCCACAGACCCGCCGATGTTCAATCCTGAAGGCGATCTGCAAGAGTACCGAGGAGATGTGTTTCGCTCGGTTGAAACTATTCAAGCGGTTGCAGAGAAGGGAACGGACAAATTATACAAAACGGTCTTCGCCACCTTGGCTAGGCACTTCTATGATCTTGGATTACCCCGAGAGCAAAAATCCATCGTAAACCCAGAGAAGTATACAGATGCTCGAATGATACCCCATAGATTTGAAATCCGGATGTCTTTCGGATATCATCTGGGTATCTTACGTATATCCATGATATCCCTGTGACATCTAGTATATATGACAGATGATGTACGAAATGATAAACTTTTGAAGCTCTTGAGACATGCATCAACTACTTTGAAAGATATAATAGTAGATATGACGAATGATCTCGAAAACCAAAGTTGCTTCTCTTGTAATTGCTCGGACATCATTCGGATATCCAGGAATCAGACGAATATCATTGGTATGGATATTGTGAGCATTGTCGTGTATCCTAGGTACATCGACCGTATATCTAACTTCGAAAACCAGATGGATATCCGAGAAATCACTCGGATATCCAAAGCATATCCAAGGAATATCAAGCGGATATCAAAGTGTTTCTCTGGGTAACGAAGCGCAAGCCAAGGGTCTAATTGATCTTAAACAGGAAGATCAAATTGAAGCTGTTCGTCAGATTGTTATCCTAATTGCTGTTGATTCACCAATTGCTGTCGTCACTCGCTTGATATCTTCCTTCACCGATGTGACTCAATGCACTCGCCATCGTAACGAAGACCTGAACGCCTTCGTTTCACGCTTTCGTGGACTTGCAGCCGACCATGATGCATGTTGGATTATCAACCTCTTCTCAAGTCAGCCAAGTGTTGGCCATCACTTTACTCAACAATGAAAACTTGAGTAAAGAGACTCTGACCAATGCAAAGCTTCAACTTGCGGCCCTTGCTGAAGCAAGACAAAGAGAGGAACCTGATCCTGAAGTGTCGATCACTAAGAGTTCTCAAACTTCCAACTTGGAATTCTTTGACAAGTTCACCGCACAGTTCAACGCAGATGATGCTCTTTCGCAGCATTCCGACAACGCTACCATCGTTCGTCGCAAGGCTACCGATTTGGTTAGTGAAGCTCATGATCTGCTCGAGCAGTACACTGATGTGATCAAATATCTAAGCGAGAAAACTGTTGAAGAAGACCAGTATCGCAACATGTTCTCCACCAACCCGAGGTGCAAACTGAACCTCGACGACGCTGTAAAAGTTGTTCGCAATCTAACGTTCACTCCAAAGAAAACCGATAAGTCATATTCGAAATCGGATATCGACAATATGGTCAACCAGCGAGTGCAACAGGCTATAGCTGCCTTTCAGAACCATCAAGATTCACAGGGTGACGCTTCTACGTCAAACGACACCCCCCGTCGCTCCGGGAGAGGCCAGAATTCATCCAGAAGTCGCAAACCGAAAAAAGTCGTGCAGACCGAAATCCAGGTTACTGCTACGACTGCGGTTCAAAGACGCACCTCCGCGGCAGCTCTGACTGCCAGAGACCCTCTCACAAAACAAAGCGTCTCCGGAAGGAGAAGGAAGTCGCTGGCAAGGATCGATCCACCAGTAACGACGAAAAGGATTTTCGGAAGGGTTCCAACCCCTCCCAGCGCAGTCATCTCTAACTGCGGGGGAAGGAGCCTTTTCAGACCTTTTCCCATCGCTTGTGGACCAGAATCCAATTGTTGATCCTGGATGCTCAAGAAGCGTTGGGGCCCTCTTCACCATTTCGCATCTCTGCATCTCTCTAGGGATTGAGCTTTCTCTCGAACAGCTGGACTGCGAGCCGTTCTTGCACAGCTTTGGCGAGTCCTGCACGGACGTGCAGCCCGTCTTTGCTATCTGGAAACTCTCTGGCAAGGATGAAAACGGAGGAAAATTCCAAATACCTTTCTATGTCGTCGAAGGGTCAGGACCCATCCTCCTTGGTAACGATGTTCTTTCCCGTTCCAACCTTCTTGGTGATGCAAACGAAATCCGAGTGCCCCCTGGAGTTATTGGCAACGAGAGAGACGAAGCCTTTCTCAGAACATATCATGTAGTCAAGGACCTAGATAGCGAACCAATCTTCTTCTTGTGCCCTCTACTACCAAATGAATGAAAGCGTTACTCGCAGCACCAAAGAGGCCCTCAGCGAAGGTCAAGCTCATCGAGAATGAGGAACGCTTCGCTAAGCGCTTTCACCTCTATACCCACCTGCGTCCGCGCGAAATGAAAGAATATATGCGCAAGAGCTGGTGTCCTCACCAAGGCGTTCGAGGTTTTCCTACAGTCTGCATTCGACTCCTGCACTTCTTGGGCAAGAACCGGAAGACCCCTCAGCTCTCGCAAAGTCTCCTTTGCGCGAATTGTTAAGGAGTAAAACGAACACGTGCAGCTCGACTTCATGTTCGTAGCGGAATTGGGTAATCTTCCGATACTGCACATGAAGGATGCTGGCACAGGAATATCGGTGGCATGGCTTTCCTTCTCTAGAAGCATGAAGGAAACAGCTCGCAACTTCATTCTTCGCTGGATAATGGTGCATGGCCCTCCTGCTGAAGTCTCTGCAGATCCAGAGTTCGATTGCGGGGAGTTCAAGCCCATGTGTGCGAACCACAACATCATCTTCGCGCCCAGATCAGCCCGGAGACATAACAGAATAGGAGTTATGGAGTCGTCGAACGAGGCCGTAAGGTAATTTATCCAGAAGTTAATGAAGGATAGGCAGTTCACGTCCTCGAGATGGCAAGAAACTCCTTCCCGTCAGGAGCTGGTCGCCAAGGCAGCATTCGTCAGGAACATCCTCCTTGGTTCCAAGTTCCCTTCGAGCTTCGAGCTAGCAAGAGGCTACAGGCCATCCCTGTGCCGTCTCGCTAAAACTCGAATAGATGACGAACTCGTCTCCGCCTACCAAGAAAGGTCTGCTCGTCATGCCCTCCACCTCTTTCTGCGCACAATAGACGATAAACACTTGGACAGGACCCTCCTCACTCAACGCACGCCTGTGTACCTCTTTACGAAGGGCACGAAAAGAGGTCAATAATATCCGGGCCTCGTCAAGGAAGTCTTCCAGCATTTCTCTATCGTCTCGTCTACTGAGGACCTCCGTGGCTACTCATATACGGTTGCCTACGAGGACCTCAGATTGCGGCCTCGCTCGCCCCTTCTCGTAGAGCTGGAGCATATCGAACTCGGCTGGTCCGAGCTCCCAGAGATGGAACACGAGAACGTCGATACCCCACAACAAAACGATGAAGAGCCGGACAATGCGCTTGTCCTCATAACCGACAACCCGCCCTCGGACGACGAAATCGACTTCGGATCCAAAATCGCGGAGTGGAACGACCATCCACACAGCTCCAAATACCTCCCGAACAGCATCCTTGCTCGTCCCTTCAATACACCCTCAAATGACATAGGTGACTATTCGGCAGCTGGTTCTCCACCCTCAGGCGCTAGTCTGCAAAAAGCCAGGCAGACTATTCTTAAGGATTTGTACAAGCGTTTTGGGAACGAACCTTTGACCGAGCATAGACTGCAGTGTGCTCCTTGCTGGCGTTCGGACGACGCAATCGAAAATGAAAAGCAAAGCTGCCGAGAACAAGAGGCGTACCAAGCTGTATCGATTCGAAACTTGCCGCGAAGGGCCAATCTCATCTCATCTCATCATTTCTTCGTGATTAAGCATGACAATGAGAGCAACTACTACAAACTGAAGTGCCGTCTCGTCCCCCATGGCAACAAGGACAAAGAGAAAGATTACCTTCGCTCGGACTCTTTCACAGCTCAATTCGCAACGAGTGGCTTGCTCCTATCGCTTGCCTCACTATTTCTCTTTTCGCTCTCCGCGTTGGATGTCAAATCTGCGTACCTCGAGAACTGCAGCGAGAAATTTACATGAAGCCCGCGCGAGGATGGTGGGACTACCTCGACGAAGTCTGGAAGCTCCTAGCTCCAGCATATGGACTCGTTAAATCTGGACGGCTATGGCAACTGTGCGTTGAAGAGTGTCTCCTAGAGCAAGGCTTCGTGACCGTACCGGACGTACCACAACTTTTCCTATGCTGCGAATCAGACAACCTTCGCTTGATACTAGCCAAAGTGGTCGACGACATGATATTCGCAGGAGAGCCATCCTTCGCGCAGAAGTTTCGCCAGCAGCTCGCATCCAAGTTCGGGTCGGAAGGTTCTCTGATGGCAGCGACATTGTATTGAATAGACTGTTCATTTGGCTGCGTCCCGACTGCAGCATATCCTTGAGTATGGATGAGTTCCTCGCCTCAATAACTCCCGTACAGCTTCCGCAGACACGGAGAAGGGAAGATGACCAACCGTGCACGACGCAGGAGCTCAAACAGTTCCAGAGCCTAACGGGAAAGTTAAACTTCCAAGGCCACCGAATTCTTTCTCAAGCGTCCTTGGTCGCTACCAAGCTCCAGCAGAATGTCTCAACGCTCAAAGTGAGCCACATTCGCCAACTCAACCAAGCGCTGGCCCACATCAAGTCCTTGACACCACAGCTGTTCTACAAAGCACCCGAATCCCCAATGTCAGAGGCCGACTTCCGCGCTCACGTGTTCTCGTTCAGCGACGCCGCCTCGGGAACAACGTCATATGGGCAGACCGACCGGTAGCTGCGGCTTCTTGTCCGGCTTGGCTTACCCGGGAGACGAGGACACAGTCTGCCATTTTGTAAGACTGGCAGAGCTCGAAACAAAGCCGAGTGTCCTTCTCCTCCGCTGGCGCAGAAATACTTGCTGCTGCTCAGACGGCACACCGGTGTATACACCTTGCCGAGACCTTGCCCTACATACTGCACCCATCTGGCAAGGCGAAAAGGCTAATCTCGCAAATGCTTTTCGATTCCTTCTGGCTATACAAAACGATCTCGACACTACATGAGCAACGAGACTTTCGCTTGAGACCGACTGTTGCAAGGCTCCGGGATTCCTTCGAAGCGAAAGAGATTAATTCTCTAGAATGAATTCCAAGTCCAAAGAATCCGGACGACGCACTAACGAAGATCAACCCGCATGCGTTCAAGACGCTCAACAACATAATGGTCACAGGAGCTATACCGGCCGACGTACTAGAGTCCATCACTCCAATGTAAATGGTTCAAACGACCTTGACCTTAAGCGTTACTCGTGTTCTTCTTAGCCTTGCGCGCTGCCCTCTTCGCGGACGCATTCCTCTTCCTTCTAGATCTGCCCTTACCACTAGTACACTCTACCTGTCGAAACTCGATCACTCGGAAAAGTTTCCTCGGATCACCAACTCAGCATCGCACTGCCTCCAAGCATGCACGCATTAAGTACTGCTCCACGCAATCCAGTATGTGTCGCTGATCCATTTCGATGCACAACACATGAACCACGTTCCTCGCACGCAACAGCGCAAGAAACACACCGGAACTCTGCGCCAAGACCCAACCTTCATAACTGTCCCACTGCTCCATATCCAGAGCAACTCGGCGGAGGACCACGTTCGGCAGGCTTTTGTTCACCCATTTAGCTTCATTTTCGAACGAAAGCAAAGCAGGCACGTCCTGATGAAGAACTCTTTCCTTGGCCTCTTCTTCACCAACGGTTCGTGCAAGTGCATTGGCGACAGCCTCCTGGATGCACATATGAGGCGTCATGCTGAAGAGCATCCTTTGCTCTCTAAGTTCAAACCGTCGTGAGTGGTCTGTCTTTTCGCGCTCACTAGGGGACGAAACTCGCACTGGAACACCGGAATACCTTGCGCAGTAGGAGTCAAGTGATTCCAATACACTAAGACCCTCCTTATACTTCAGAGGTATCGAATCCGTCACTGCTTCATAGCCCACATCACACTTTACGTGACCGTGCCACACTCCCTGTACACTTAGAGCATTAGCCAAACCTGGCCCTCGAAGCCACCCAAACTGAATAGGCCACCAGCTTCCGTGCGGTTCATCATGGTTGCGGCCATAATACTGCGGGCCGCGATACACACGCACCCCACGCTCACCACCCATTATGGTGTCTTTGCTGATGTACATAACTACATCTACACCCCACTCAGTCGTGTTCGCCAATGTCTCATACAGGCCATATCTGTGTGCTTTTGTATAATCCAGTCTACGCCCAGGTCTCTTCTGGCACCACCACTGCAGGATTTCCTTCCCAACTGTACGCACCAACTCACCCGCGCGAAAGACGGGCTCGGATGCATCGAGATGTTGTGCAACATATCGCTCGCGGTGACCCTCGTCCCTGCGCCAGACCTCGGTGATATGGCTCATTTCCCAGTTCCGAAATTGGACTTTGTTCTCAGCCACCGACCCCGGCCGCTTTGACCTTTTGACCTGATGTCGAGCGGACCTCGCCGGTCTAAACCGCTGTATGCCTCCACTCGCGGGATGATGCGAAGTTCTTTTCGGTGTCTTGTACAAGGAGTATCTATTTACCCCCAAGTGCACAATGGCATTTCGGCGATGCGACAATCGCGCTGCAGGTGTTGTCAAGGGCGGGCTGCTTCCAAGCGCAGCCCGAACCCCGCGGCCGTTTAGTGCACTTCCTCCTCTTCCCAGCCCAACCAACCCAGGGAAACACTTTGATATCCGATTGATATTCCCCAGATATGCTTTGGATATTCGAGTGATTTCTCGGATATCCATCTGATTTTCAAAGTTGGATATACGGGCGATGTACATAGGATACATGAAAATTTTCACAATATCCATACCAATGATATTCGTCTGATTTCTGGATGTCCGCATGATGTCCTGGCAATTCCAAGAGAAGCAACTTTGGTTTTCGAAATCATTCGTCATATCTACTGTTATATGTTTCAAAGCAGTAGATTCATGTCTCAAGGGCATCAAAAGAGTATCATTTCGTACATCTTCTGTCATATCTACTGGATGTCACAGGGATATCACGGATATGCGTAAGATATCCAGATGATATCCGAAAGACATCCGGATTTCAAATCTACGGGGTATCATTCGAGCATCTGTATACTTCTCTGGGCAAGCCCCCGCAGTCGTCCTGATCCCTGACAACCGATCGCCTCCTACGCACTCGCTGTTGCTGCATCGTCTTCTTCACCGCTGACTTCTTCTTTCAACTTCACTCTCCGCTTCGTTCTTCTTCTTCTTCGCTCTTTTTCTTCCGGAAGAGGCATTCTCCGCCCGATCGCACGCTTGTGCAACGCTCTGCCTTGTCGCGCGCTGCCTCTCAGGCCTCCCATTCAATAGACCGAATGACCGATCCAGAGCGGTGAGCGATGCGAAAGGCTTCAGATACAAGCAAGCGTCTTGTCGTGGTGTTGAAATAAGGATGCGACGCCGGCCGCAGAGGCACTACGCCACAGAGCCGGCTCTGCGCTTTACACTCGTTGCAAAAACGCGCATTCGCGGGCCGCCGCTGCTATCCGTTGTAGAACCACAGCGTCTTGGCTTCCGTATCTCGGTAAGTACAAACTGTTTTGCGGGAACTCTGGTCGATCGCGATCGCATCTCAGCCAAGCCGGAGAATTTGGCATCTGCCGTTTCTTGCTGTTCACCACTGGGGTCCTCTTGTCAGCTTGGCTGACTCGGAGGACTCGGTCAGCGCTTCGGCGCGAACTCTTCACCTTGCGCGGCTCAGCAGTTCCGCACAAGGACAATAAAGAAGGGCTAACCCAGACGCCAGTCCGGGGAGGAGAGGGAGGAAGAACAGAGAGCTAACAATTATACTGTTCTCTAACTAAAGCGGGTTGTAGATATTCGAAGCACTTTACTGTTCTTGTTCAATCAAGGTTGGTTTGGTGCTGCTGTGCTTGCTCCCTCTGTCTTCGTTCTGCGTCTACAAAGACAGAAACCTTCAAGCATAGGAATTCTAAGCTCTACTGGTGTACAAATACACAGCGTAAGTCGTTATGCATCTCCAGAATGAAATGACACGCATGTCTTGGTCGTCATTGACAACAATCGTTATGTGTCCTACATCAAAGCAATATCGAAGTTCCTGTAGTAGCTGAACTTGGCCTTACGTTCCATACTCACCCCTCTTTAAACCAGTTTCAACCCGTTGACTTCTGTGAGCGATTCATGAACGCCAAACTAAAATCGACCGAAACGTTTCCGTCATATAGCATCAGTTCCATACTCAGACTCATAGGGCTGTCTGATTTAGTTAACGGGTCGGCATAGTTGACAGTTCTTGGAACCCACCTCATCCTTTGGATGTTATGTGTTTCAAACTCGTATCTGATAACACTAACATCGCCACGAATGGATCGATCTGTAGCATCTTGGCATGTAGACAACGTTCCATACAAGTCCTTTGAATCGAAAATGATCCACAGGCCTACTTCAACGTTCAAGAGATTCCTGAATGCTCCGCACAAGATCTCTCCTTCGTCTATGGCTTCTCCTGCGGCTAAAATCTCCGCGGATCCTACCAACTTAACCGGTCTTCGGGATTTGTGAGAAATCCATGACAAGACGTGCACCACCGCGTCTTGTTATAGTTTACCAAACAAGAGTCCTGCAACAAAATCAAGTTGGCCATAATCTGTCGTTCGAGTTGCATCGGGAAAGACGATGAAGGATACTTCGTAGTCTCTTCCAGTACATGGCTTGGTATATCTGACATTTGTGCCCCTTTTCTTCAGTGACCTGAGCATGTTTTACTGCGTAGTCAAGTCTTTGACTGTAGGGTTCGGGCCCTTTTGCTGCAAATAACTCGCGGCAAATGCGCAAAACGCTGAAGCTGCTTTTCTAAGCCACCCAATGCGACTGTTCAACGAGCGAAACGACGCGTTCTAGATGCTGTTCAATGGACTATCTTGTTCCCTTCTTCGCATTCTACTCACAAAGCCAGGATGATATCCTGACAGCTTCTGATCTCTTTCACTAGAAACGCTCATATCATCGAACTGAGTGATCTTAAGTCCGTAAAATTGGAACGTTCCAGGTCCGTAGGCAATCCTCCCAAGTTTGTATTTGGCCTCGATACTCTCGACGACTGACCTGACATTACTTCTCTCCCGTCCAAACAAAATATCATCCACTACCTTGGTCGCAACGATCACAACTCCTGTTGAGCTGGTCCTGTAAAACAATTGTGGCACATACACTAATTGCCTGAATCCAAACAAACGGAGTACATCATCACTCAGTTGCTGCCACTTTGCGCTGGCATTAGCAAGGCCATACGCAGCCGACAACAATAACCGATAGTGCTGGTACCGTGTAATACACTCGCGTGGCGGAAGCATGTACACGTCTCGATGAGATTCGGTTTGCAAGAAGGCACTTTTGAAGTCGATCTTGGCTATCGTCCAGGAGAAGATACCCAAAGAAAGCAGAATTCTTATACCGACTGGCGGACATGTTTCGAAATCCGTCTTCAAGAGGTCTTTGTCGCGGTCCTTGTTACCGTGTACAGCAATTCATGCCTTCAATGTCAGTGTATCGTCATCACAGTGTTTGACCTTGTAGAAGACGTGACTGGTTACAATGTTCACGTTCTTGGGTACCTCTGATACTGGAACATCTCGCACAATCTTCTTGAACGATTTCTCTTCCCCAGCATATGCATTCTGAGTGGCATTCGGAGGCAGATTTTGGGCCTGACGTAACATAAATTCTGTGGACCCAAACGCTTTATAGTAAGCTTTGATCAGCTCGTGCTCCGTGCTTTGCAACTCCCGCCCTAAGGAAAGCTCTACTTCTGCCGCTGCAACATTAGGCTCAGAACTTTCGATCTCCTGTTCCTGTGGAGCCTGTGTGAGGTTATCGTTCTCCTTCAAATGATTCTAAACTTCTTGCTCCAGAATGAGATTCTCTGTATCTCCCTCATCGTATTGAACGAAGTATTTCGGCGTGTCCTTATCGATCGTGGCCACTGTCCCTGAGTAAAATGTCTTATCAATTGGCCAGTACTCTTCTATGTGGTATCCAACAGATGGTATATTAGGACCAACTGCTTGGGTTTCAGCTTCACCATCAGGTGGTGCACGGAGTGTTTGGCCATTTACCCCGGTGTCGTTTGCAGAGACGACATCTAATTCGTTTGCTGTGTCAGGTAGCTGACCTACAACCTCATCCAGGTCCCTGTCGAGTTCATCGATAGCATCCTGCACAGCGGTTGCTAGCTCACTACTCGCCACGGAGGGCCTGAAGTCCTCGATAGTAGCGCTAATGGTCCGTCCCTTCGATCCGGGTACAGTAATGGTTCGGTTGACGATGTCATAAGCGAGGATCGGCTTGTCCTGTGACCACTTTTCTCTTTTTTCGTGTTGCTGCTTGAACAAGATTTGCACGAGGTCTCCGACGGACACAGGACATTCTTCGAAAGTTTTAGACCTCAGTACTTGCGTCAGCTTGCGCTTCGCAAGCAAGATATCATTAGCATCTACGATATCCTGTGGCAGCAGCTTTGGAAGTTGGCCGGGTTCAAGTGGTCGCACGTATTCCTTGGCCAATTCTTGAGCTGACATAACATCGCTGCCGTACAGATCGTTAGAAACACGAATAGCGAGTTGGACAAGTAACTCTATCGAACCTCTGTTCTGATCATCCGACGCGTGCTTGAGGCGGAGAAAGACATCCCGAATTATCCTCTGTTTCGATTTCAATACATTCTTATTGTGACGACGCGGCGGCAAGAGCTGATTCGATGTCTCGGGAGTTGAGATATTGGCTGAATGGTTGATTCTTGTAGCCAGTGTCGTATGCTACTACCTGTGGTGCCCAAAAGGGAGTAATCCACTGAGCGTCGAATACAATTACAGCCTTATCCATCGACGTTTCTTCGACAACGGCGCCGACAGAGTAGCGCGAGAATGTATCCATTACATGCATGACACACTCTTGGTAAAGAAAGAGGTGATCAACGCAGACAACTTCGTTGAATGACCTTGACATAGAGCTTAGTGAGACCTTGCGTGTTGTTGCAGGTCATGCAGTCGCGCAACAGGCAGTGCACTTCTCTAATGTCTCCTGTAAATACTTATCAACGGTGTTGTCCCAAAGCTCGTTCCGTTCGAGGAGTATACGGATATCAGTATACGTAGGATGACCGCATACGTGACTGTGAACCTTGTCGACGATCTTCTTCATGTCTTGCTACGGTCTATCTGTATTGCCAGTACTGAAGTGAGCAGCAGCAAAAAACTGAGAAACTTCATTGCGAACAGTGAGGGATGGCGGGTGAAAGGTAAATGCCGAGTGTGAGATGAAGGTGTGCATGTCTTTATCCAGGAGAATTATGGTTCTCTGGGAATTTCCGCTAGCACCTGGAGGGAGTCTAAGAACGTTGCGATGCACAAGGAGTATGTCACAATGGTTGGATACCTTGCGCCTTATAAGCCACTTAGAGGAACCGTGAATGACTAGGTGTCGGATTCTGACGATTCCACATTCATCTGCGCGTGCTTGAAGCATTATCGATGCCAAGATTTTCTTCGCCCCGCTCCGGTGTTCTGCCTTTCCATACTGCCAGTACGGGCGATCGGAGATGGATTCGGGCAACGGATCCAGTGTTCCATCCCAGTCTGGATAGACCAAACTTCTGATAAGGTTCAACTCGGTGGAACCAATTTCGCTGTACGGCGCAGCATCGTCGAGCAGCGGACCGACGAATTCATTGATAATTTCTTCTTCTGTTACAATAGTGGCCATATTGAATGTTAGTACCCAACTACGAGGAGCGTTTCTACTTACCGGATTCTCAAGAGCCTTGAAGCCTGGTTTCAGTGAACCGTCCGGATTATGATCTTTCATCCAATGACCATAGTTCTTACAGAAGCCGCACCTGGTTCTGCCCTTCAACTCGGTGATTTGTCCCGGGGCTCTTCTTGGACGTTGAAATGGTTTCCTAGTATTTCTTGGCTCTGAAGAGTAACTTGCTGTGTGACTCGAGATAGTGTTCTGAGACGCATCTCCTACAGAACTCTTCATCTTATCGCATAGCCTCAGTACGGAAGCAATTAATTCATAACATGCAGCTGCCAAGAACTGATTTTTGGTAGAGGAAGGACCAAGTTTTGCATCTCTTGGTGCCCCATTTGCCAGAACAGACACTCTTTGGTTGCTGTCTTCGTCCGCATTCGCATGCAACGCAAAGGCCACAAGTGCTTCCGAGAGCTTCGCCTCTGCGCCGTGGGCGTTGAGTCGAGAAACCTGCGCTTGAAACCTTGCCTCGAAGTTTTTGAATGTTTCATTCTGGTTCCGTTACGTGCTCAGAAGTAATTCAAGGTCTTGGAACATATCTGACACTACTGCCAGCAGATCGCGTTTATGCAGCGCATTGACAATGGCCTCGGCGCCCTTTTTTGATCCTATCGTTGAATCCCATATTATCTAACATAAATCCCGGGCGGGACCGTACAGTTGGGCTCGCAGCAAAATTCCTTGAGCTTTTTGGGGAACTTTGTTACTGTACGAGTCCGCAAGTGTGTTTTAAAACGCTTTCTAAAGAGAAACTGATTCTGCGTATTGCTTTTGGTTCCTGTGTCCATCAGTCCAGGAAACGTTCCTGAAGTCCCATGAGAATCAAGGTCTCGTTGCTAATTGGTTTGAGCTTTTTGGGCCAATAACTAACCAAGCGAGTTGTAGATATTCGAAGTACTTTACTGTTCTTGTTCAAGCAAGGTTGGTTTGGTTCTGCTGTGCTTGCTCTCTCTGTCTTCGTTCTGCGTCTACACAGACAGACACCTTTAAGCACAGGAATTCTTACATTTAATGCTGTACAAATACACAGCGTAAGTCGTTATGGACCTTCAGCATGAAATGACAAGCATATCTTGGTCATCATTGACAACATTCGTTATGTGTCCTGCATCAAAGCAATATCGCAATTCCTGAAGTACCTGAACTTGGTCTTACGTTCGATATCCTCGGTCTCCTTTTCTTTGCCTCAGCCGCGCGGCAAGCCTCACTCTGCACCGGCGATCCTGTAGCTCTGCGCTTGCGATGCAGACGCTTCCCCCCAGGAGAAGGTGGTTTTGGATTGTGCGAAATATGCGGGATCCAAGAAAAATATCCTCCGGGAGTGTCCAGGTAGTGTCTTGGGACTCTCCCATTCCACCGTCACAAATCTGTACAGGGTCAAGCTGACCTCGTATAGATTCCAACTGATGGGCAACGACACTCACGACATGGGATACACGCATTCGTCGCTGCTCTTGGCATCTGCGACAATGGAAATTTTCGGATGGCACCGGTATGTTGTTTAATTTGCACTGTGATACTTGAATAAGTTCCTGGTACATCAATCAACACATACCGGAGTGAGAACCACACGTTTGAATCCGTACGTCAATTTTTATTGGCTTCTCTGATGTCTATCAGGATAGACATAATCGCGTTCAGGGCGTTCCCACACGTCTGCCAGAATCCCAAAGCAAAGGAGTTGGTCCAATTTTCTGAACATACTGTGAGATAGTACGGGCGTGCGTCTACTCAATGAATATGTCCGGGAATGGAGGTGTGAATGGGCGGCACACGGGGTGTAAGGCCGTGTGAGCTGCCGAGTCGGAAAAGGCGGTCGTTGAAGGTGCGGAGTAGCTCACGGCCTTCTTTGGTGAAACCGAGTACGGAGACACGTGCAGTCCACTCTGGTACCACACGTCTAAGCAGAGAGAGGGTCCAACGGTAGTGATATCGCTGCTGAACAGCCTGTACAGGTCTTAGACAGGCTGAGTTCCTACTACGACTTAGAATATGTGCCACGGGAAACAAGACGAAGAACCTAGTAGGAAGCACCTTGGTTTACTATCTTGGGGGCTAGCGCCGAGCTGGCGAGAATAAATATCTGGTCTGGCGCCGCCACACACGTGTACGGCTTACCGACTGCGGGGCGCTAGTTGCCACCGGCATACACGTGGACTATTACTACTACTATGTCTACTACAACAACACTACCGACTACGGAATTCCTTACAGTTCCACCTTCTCTACCGTCACGGTTCACTATCTTACAGATCCACCTTCTTAGCCTGTTGTCCGGTCTCGGACAACCTTATGCCCGCAGCGCCTAGTCCTGTTAAGGTGGTTTGCAACGTCGCCATGGGCTTGGAACGAAGCGTCTGCCACCCGTCGAAACTATCGCTGCATCGAAACTATCGCTGCGACGTAATGCCAGTACGGGAGTACTGACAGAGTACTGAGGATTTCGACTTCCGTCCCGGGATCCATTTTAGGGAGTTGGCTGCGGTAGGCAGGGGCTCAAACCGTTCCGGTGAGCACGACGGGAATCTAGAAAGACCACTTCGGTAGGAACCAATGAAGACCCTAACCGTTTGCGGTTTTGCCACGTTTTCGTCGGCGCCCGTGCCTTCCCGTAACGTAAAGACATCCACGTTCTCGGCATGTGCGTCAGCGATGCACTGTAGCCCGGGTATCAGCCAGTGAAAACCTCGATTAGCGGTCCTTCTATAAGCAGAGCAAGGTCCGACTCGGGTGGCGTTAATTCATTCTAGAACATTTCCAAGTGTTGGCGTTCCGGCCATTCGGTACAGAAGATTCCGAGAAAGGTTCGATGCCAAGCAGCGCAGGGTGTAGGGGAGATCAATAAATACGAGCATTAACCGTAAAGCCGGGCATTCGTGTTCGCGACCCCCTTTCACCTGTCGTGTACTACTTTCTAGACCTTAGTATCCGTTAAGTCGGTCTGCATCGGTACTCGGTTTCAGTATGCACGGCAGTTACCGATGGTACGGGGCCGCACAGGAAGAGAAGGGGCGCCGTGGCAAGCACTTAGAGCCCGCGAGGAGCAGCAATGAAGATTAAGACGTGTCGATCTGTTATCCTGTTGAAGGATTAGGTAAAAGCTTTCTCGTACGGACGCTCGATACTCGGCGGGCGCTCCGGTCTCTCTTCCGACACGGTATAAGTAGACTCATCCGTCACTTCTTTCGGTTCTCGTCCTTTCTCCCTTCCGTATCCGGCTCTTCGCCTCTCATCCCTCTTCACGATCTCAGCCTCTTCCATCCTCGTCAGCTTCTTCCCTCATCATCTCCGTTCCGGTTCTCCATCCCCGATGCCGCAAGTTTGGGAACATTGGGTCAGCCCGGACCCCGAGTTCGATCATCGTCGTATTCCGCGTCGCACTCTTCTCTCCGAATGCCGGGTTTGAACTTCGTATCCGGTGGACGAGTACGTCGATTTGTCGGCTGAATGGTTTGACGCGACCCGCTTCTCCGCTATTCCCGTTCGTCCAACTGTCGGGTACCACATCGGCAACAAGCGTTTTCGTGATGACTCCTGGGAAGCCCGTTGGAGACACATCCGCATCCGCATTAACGACGGCCCTCGTCTCAACGCAGTTCACTCCGATATCGGTATTCAGGTCGAAATGCCGTGGGTGCGTTGCCCCCAGGAGCGCGATTACCAGCATGCATTGGCCGTCATACTCCGCCGCATTCGGGAAGAGCATGGCCCTCACGCCGAATTGGTTCCGTTCCCTCCGCAGGATCACAATCTCCTTGCCCTTATCGCTTGGCCTGTACCGTTGGACGGATTCTATCTCATCTCCGAACGCGAGCGCTGGGGAGATGACATCAGCGACGAAGCGCGTATCCGTGCCGGCCATGACGTCTTCTTTTGCTGGCATAACCAGGAGTTCCACGACCTTCTCCGACCGAAACGGCGTGGGTTATATCTCGAAGTGCCGATAGAGGAGAAGATGTTCGCCGTTCCCCGGTATCTGTGTGTGCCGACACCTCCAGTAGCGGCTTACTACACCGGGGTCATGCTCGCCGAAGGTCGGATGCCGTTCCTCATTCGCACCGTGCTTCAGGTCGAGTGGGCTGTGTTGGCCTTTTTCTCCTTTCTTTATGCAGCGAGGGACGGACTCCGAATGCAACTGAAGTTCTACGACTGGCGCCTGGCAATGGATCGCGCCGTGTCACGCTGTCGCGCGTAACGGTGACGTCTCCGTGATGTTTTGTGACGTTACGGCGCCGTGTGACCATGCGCCGTGTGACGGTGACGGTGCGCCGTGTGCCAACGACTTGACCAGTGGGTTGACTGACGAACATTCCGATTGACGGTGACTTGACGCGTCCTTCACGCGTTCTGGGTTGGGTTGGCGATATTGCTGTTGCTGTTGTAGGCTCTGGGTGCTTCTCGTTGTACGGGCCAGTACGGAAAATGGCTCTATTGCATGAAATGGTGTGGCGATCGCAAGCCGTTTCGGAAGGTGGTTACCGCCGTTTCGGAGTCGTTTCTTCCAAGTAGTTCGGGTTTTGGTGCCCTTCTTCTTAGGTTGCGATGCGTCCTCGCGAGGTGCTCTTCGGAAATACCTCTCAACGAAGTTGTGGGGTATGTTCCGTCTCTGTTCCCATATAGGGTTCTTGAAACCGTACCATTTCACTTGTACGAGCTCCTCACTGTCCTCGGCTGTACCGTGACCGGTCACCTTCTCCACGACCCATTCTTTTTCCGTATCGGGAGGTGGTGTGGTCGTGTTTGGTGTAACAGATACCGGATTTTTGGGGGGTACTGGGGGTGCTGATCTGGTTTGGAGCAGCCGTGTCGGGTGTAGGGCTGGGTTCCGAATGCGGTGCTTCCGAATGAATGGTCGAGTCCGATGCGGTTTTCGGTTGGGTAGGTGTATCGGCCGCATTATCCGGGTCCTCGGAACTACAAGGGGTAGCCGATACGGGGCCAGAGTTTATGACGGGAGCTGGAGCGTCGCTCTCCTCGGAAAGTGCGGGGCGTACCGCCGTCAATCGGTCGATGCTCACGATGTCATGTAGCCCGTCGATGTCCAATGTGACCGTACTGTCAGTGGCACGGACAACCTTGTACGGACCTTCCGAAGCCGGTAGCAGTTTCTTGACGACATCCTCGTACTCAGTAGAGTTTTTCTTCCAAGGCGGAGCGTCCAAGTAAACCATATCCCCTTCCTTAAAGGTTGGAGTGTACCGTATCCGGGAATCAAAGGATGCTTTGTAGCGCTCCTGCGCTTTGCCTAATTTGGTGTAGGCTAGCTTGATTAGTTCCGATATGCGGGCGCGTGTTCCACGACGGGTCTCTGCCGTTGTCGGGTGGAGAGATGCTGTTTGTGGGAGAGCTGACGGTGGGTCGTCGAGCAAAATTCCGGGAGGGTGCCGCGTGAGGGAGAGTTCAAAAGGTGTGAATCCGGTTGAACGGTGAACTTGCAGGTTGTATCCGTACACCAACGGTTGGACCAGCTTGTCCCAGTCCTTCTGGTGTTCAGATACATAGTGCCGCAAGCGGGTTGCTAAAACCTTATTAAACCTTTCAACTTGTCCGTTCGTCTGCGGTTAGTACGCAGTCGTTAGAGCGTGTGTGATACCAAGATCAGCGGCAAGGGACTCGAAATACTTGGCAACGAACTGTGGGCCGCTATCGGTGAGAAGATAGGTAGGAATCCCGTAAGGGTACACCCAGTTCTCGAGAAAGGCGATAGCGATATCAGTCGCCTTTTTGTCCGACAGCGGTATTGCTCTAGTGAGTTTTGTATAGCGGTCCGTTACCACCAGTATGTACTTCTTTCCGTGTCCGGTTTTCGGCAAAGGACCTAATATGTCCAGAGCCACGAACTCGAAAGGGCCCGTTGCCGGGAACAACTTCAAGTACTTCTGGTTCTTGAAGTGGGTTCAGCGGACTGCCCGGCAGGGTTCACACCGAGAAACGGTCTCAAACACATGCTGTGACATGAAGGGCCAGTAAAAATCTTGACGCAAGGTGTAGTACATTTTGATCGCGCCCGGGTGTCCAGCCAAACGTTGGAAGTGAGCCAGTTCGAGAACTCTTTCCCGTAGGGATTCCGGTACCACTCTCTGTATAGCTCCATCAATCGGCCAGATTCTGCACAGTATCCTGGAACGGTTGTAATCAAACTGGGACTTAGGGTCTCCGACGGATTCGGCTTTCGCCTTGCACAAGGGGTCTTTGGCCTGAGCGGCAAGGAACTCCTCAACCATTATCGGGGTGACGTCTAGTTGTTACAGGATGGTTGTGAATACATGTAGCCGCTCTCCGTCGTCGCTGAGAGTAGGGCAGTTGATCAAGGCGTTCTCTATGATTTCTCCGTTCACAAGTACATCCGCGACGCCGTATTCCGTGTCTGTATCTATCTCATTCACAAGTAGGCACGGAATCTCGTCCTCTAAAGGCGTTTCGTCTTCTCCTTCAGTCGGCATCCGCGAAACTGCATCGGCAGGGAGATGCTTAATACCGGGTCGGTATTGCACCTCGAAGTCGAACTCGGCAAGGCGTAGGCGCCATCTTGCGAGCCTTCCCGTAGCATCGGTTATATTGAGGAGCCAACGCAAAGCGTTGTGATCTGTTCGAACAATAAACCTTTGCCCTTCCAGGTATGGCCTCAGGAGCAGCATGCTCCATACTATGGCCAGACATTCCCGCTCGGAGGTACTTTAGTCCCTTCCGGGGCGGTCAGCGAGCGGCTCCAATATCCGATGGGGCCGTAATCTTTCTCATCCTCTTGTTGCTGAAGCAGAGTACATCCGATTTGACGGTCGCAAGCATCTGTCTTCAAGCTGTAGGGCTTTCCGGGCTTCGGTAGAGACAGGATTGGAGGGGTGGTGAACCTTTTCTTCAGCTCGTCAAAAGCGTCTATAAGCTCTTCCGAGAAGGGTGCGAGGTCGACAGGTCGGTCCTTCTCGAGCTTCCGGTTCAGAGCGTAAGCGATCCTTGCAAAGTTCGGTACGAAGCGTCTGTACACATTGCAGAGGTCTAGGAACGCCCGAAGCTCGATCTATGTCCGTGGCGGTCTAGCTTTTGTCACGGCGTCGCAAGTCTTCGACGCCACCTGAAGCTTCCCGGGTCGGATAACGCGTCCCAGGTAATCAACTGCTGATTGGAAGAAGAAGCACTTCTTCAACTTCAATGTTATTCCGGCTTCTCGGAGTAGATCAAGTACCTTAGCTAAGTGTCGGTAGTGATACATTACGGAGCTCGAGTAGATTATGACATCGTCGAGAAAGACTATAGCAAATTGCCAACGAACCTTATTCAGGATGATATCTATAGCTCTTTGAAACGTCGCAGGGGCGTTTTCCAAGCCAAATGGGATCCAAATAAAGCGGTAGAGACCCACATGGAAGGTGAAAGTAGTTTTTTCCCTATCTGGTTTGTCTATTTCCACTTGCCAATACCCAGAGTTGGCGTCAAGAGTAGAGAACACTCCTGCGTCTCCCAGAGAATCAATGAATTCATCCATCCGTGGTATCGGGTAAGAGTCACGAACTGTAACGGCCTTAAGCTTTCTGTAATCGATGCAGAAGCGCCAAGAACCATCCTTTTTCAGGGCCATGACCACAGGACTAGCCCAGTCTGCCGACGACGGTTCAATTACTCCTTCCCTCAACATCTTTGTGACCTGCTCCTTTTCCCATTCTCGGGCTTTCTGACCGGGTCGGTAGGGGGCTTGGTGCATTGTGTGTGCATCAGGATCCAGTTCAATCCGATGTTTTGCGGCCGAGATTGTTCCTAAGTGTCCGTCCCACATCTCAGCGTACTCGGAAAGGAGATGAATGATCTTATTCCACTCCGGCTCGTACTCTTCACCGATTTGTACTGTGGATGTCCAGTCCGATTCCGGTAACTCACTCTCGTGTTTTGTACCCCCCCTTCTAGGGTTGTTGACGTCCTCGTCGACGTGCTGCGGGTTCAAGTCTGTGACGGACAGGAAAGCAGCTGGAGCTGGTTGAGCTTCGCCGACTACGATGTTTTTCGATATATGTGTCGTTCGTTCACTCATGTTGGCGACTAATACGTAGAACGGCCGGTTCGGGAGGACCTTCCATTATACCATTAGCCAGCAGTTGTAGCTTCCGGCGAACGGTATCAATCTTGTTTTGCAAGTAAGCCATTCCGCATGTACCGGTTTGAACCAAGACTGCCGTTTCGGACATGGGAGGGAGTGTGATGGCGCGGGCCACGCGGAGCTTCTGCGATACCGTATGTCTCGGAATGCGGGCAGGGATGGACGTCCCGTCGCGAGAACCTTTACGGGCATCGAGAATAGCCACGGGTGGCGAGTTGCAGAACGAAATTTTCCGCTCCCCGGGGTAGATCGCCTTCACGTAACGGTCTATAAAGAACGTGCCCAAGATACAATCCACAGCCAGATTGGAAGATACCAGAAACCGAATACGGACCTTCAAGTTACCGAGTTGGATATCCAACGGTATTACGCCGAGGATATTCATCGAGCGGTTGGAGGCATCCGACATACGGGGGGCTGTTATGGGTAACAGTCTCGATTCCCACCCGGGTGGTAATGCGCGAGTGTGTACCAAGTTCGAACATGCTCCGGTGTCCACGACACTTGTAACAATCCGAGTTAGGCGCGGCTTGTGATAGAGGGCTGTCAGTAGTTTGTAGTTCTGACTTCGAAATGAGTAGACCGGTTCGGAAGTGTCGATCTCACAGTTCAACACTTCATAATGTAGTCCTTCTTCCGCAACGGCATTCCGTTCGACGGTTGGACCTCCATTGAGGCTGTCATCAGTGACAGGGCGCGTCGCCTCTACGCGTCCTGTTGAGCGTTTTCCTCCTCCTCAGGATGATGGGTTGGGTCTTCTTCCAGTATAAAGGCCGAACGACGGGGACCTCTATTGGCTGGTTGAGGACGTCCGGGGATCGGAGCGCTATTGTCGGCGCGATTTCCCTGGCCTCCAGTAAATGGCATCCGACGGCGGAAATAACCTTCATCAACCCGGTGGGAGTAGTTCTGCTCACGTTGCTGGAGCAACTTGTTCCGGATCTTGACAGGCATCCACTCGCAACAAGGGCGAGTAGTTGACAAGCATAGACGACATGCTGGGTTCTGGTTCGGTTCAAAGGATTGTCGTGGTGTCTGGTATGCCGAGTACGGGGTTGAAGGTACCGTACTCTGATTCATCTGAGAAGGTGAGGCGGTACTAGTCGTCGGTATCGATGGGAAGGAGACGCTCGGCGAGGGTAACTCTGCAAAGGCCTCTCCAGCCTGGCCTTCGACTAACTCAGACTCCGTACTAGGTGTGGAGCAAACCCTTTGGGGTCTCTTGGTTTTGTTAACTCCTTTAAGGATCTCTACCTCAGGGATGAAGGTGTGGGTGAGTCATGGATATGATCCCTTCATGGGAGGAATGTACGCTGGTTTTACCTGACCTTTCTTAGGTGGACTGGGTTTTGACACCATTGCCTGGTGTGGAACACGTGGGATGTGTGTAGTATGCATGGGTGCATTGCACCATGAGGTACTCTGAAAGGGGGTGATCCACATGTATGGACCTCATGAGGTGTGCACTACTTTAGTTAATATTGCTCGTTTAATGTATAGTTAGACCTACTTAGGTGAGCGCGACGTCGCCGTCGCGAGCACTTCGCAAAGTCAACCAAGTCTCGCTTCGAGAACTGCCACTCTGAAGTGGGAACACTTAAGACTCATCTCTTGAGTGTGGGCCCTTGTCGTCGCTGCCCTTGTCGATGCACAACTCCACACGGAGGGTCACCACAAGTGGTATCAGTGCGCAAAATCCCCTTGGGAAGCCTTAGGATCTCTGAATACCCAGTGAGGGCTGACCATTTGTTTGTTTCTTGTTCCTGATTGCAGGACAGATTTCCGCCTCAGTATTGGGTTCTTTTGTTGTTTCTCTTTTGTTTCTCCCCGTCTTTCGGGCCTGTTGCCTGCTTGCGCACGGCCCTCGACTCCTTTTCTTTGGATCTTTCTTTCTCTTTCCCTTCTCGGGCTACGCCTCAACTTGGAGTCTACAGTCCACTCTCTCGAGTTTCCCAACCCTTCTCCCCATGCTTTCTGGGTTTTTCCTACCTTTCTGGCTTTTCTATTTCACCTCTGTAGGTTCTACCTCAGCCCACTACTGGCTTTACACCCAGGTCCTGGGTGGCAACAGAGGCTCTCCAGCCGAGCTTCCATCCCAACAGGGAGCAGGATCTCGAACGTCCTGTGCGTGTTTCCCGTTTCCAGGCTTGCACCACACTAGTAACCGTTTCGGTAAGGAGAGCTGGAGTACGTGACTTGCGTGCGTCACGGGCCTTCTCGAAAGTGGAATAAACTTTCTTTCCCACACGATGAGTGTCTCCTAAGCCTTCGGCAAACAGCACCAACTGCCTGAATCCGATTTTCGGGTGCGTCGCGGAATGGTTGCGGACCGAGGCGTGGATCGCAGGTAGTAGACCTTCCACGAATAAAGCCTTCAAACGCGAATCCGTGAATATGTTACCGCAGCGGAGATTCTTCTTCCACAAGCGGTCAGCGAATTCACTTTCCGTAATTCCGGAACTCTGCCGATAAGTGGTGATATCGTGGTACGCTTCCGCGATAACTTCATCGGTAGCATACGTCTCCAGGAGATGGTTCACGACCTCCGGATAGAATCGTAGAAGCTCATCGTCCGCAGCCGAATCTACGGCTCCTGACTCGCCCGAAATACGGTTCTTGACGAGCTCTAAAGCCGAGCCGGATATAAAGAACTGAAAGAGCCAGACGGCGGCTCCTTCATGAATGCCGTTTTGGTTGCATGCGGTTTTAAACGCACTGAGAAACTTGAAAACCGTGATCGGATCATTCCCACTGAACTTCTCGGGAATCTGCAGTCCCATCCGCTTAGCGGACTTCGCAACTGTCCGTGCCACTTTGGCGTTGTACCTTCCGGAACGGTTCATCAAGCGATAGGTCTTGAAGCTCAAAACCTTGGCGAACTCCCGATTGTTCGGTTTGATTCGCCGGATACGGGAGACATCAGATTCGTTTTCCGTATCGCTGGATTGATTCGAATCAGAGCCAGAGTTCTCCGATTCGGAATCGGAGTCGGAGTTTCCATAACGAGAATAGCGAGACCCTCGACGCTTCCTGATACGGTTTTTCCTCTTGTTACGCTTCTTTTTCTCCGGATTCGAAATGACGTTCGACGTGCCGCGCGCAGTCTTCCTACTGCGGAGGAGGGCATCCAAATCCGGTACCAGAACTGGATCGACGTTCGACGTGCCCACCGCGATCTGCCCATCTGCCCATCACGGAGGAGGCCGCCCGCATTAAATACTTCATCCGTTAAGGGTTCGGCGAGAGTTGCCCTGTCGGGGTGACCAAGTTGCTGCACCACTTCCCTTGCGGGTTGAGGTTGAGGGTATGTTCCGGCAGGCAGTAAGCAATGCCTACGGAGTTAGTTCGCGACTTCACTTTCCACAGTTTCAACTACCGCGTCGGTTACAACCGAAGCATTTCAAAGACGGGTTGACACAGTTTCCAGGATTACAGGAAGCTGTGTTTCAATGCCGGACCGGACTCGTTGTTCAAGGACACTATCAACCTGAACAGGCACACGATTAAAGAGTTCTTCCGTCAACGATCTCTCTAACTGGGGAAGGAGGGAGGCAAAATCCGAGACGGTTGGTGCGTCTAGCATAGCGGATATTGCCGACTCGGCGCCACGAGTCTGCACACGAGGTGCTGGTCCAGGGTCTCTTCTCCCAACTTCCGTGTTCGAAGGTGCTTCTCCGGTGCGGTGGAGCAAGCGCTCCGGGTTATTCACTTGTGGCATGAGTCCACGCGGCTCACTGCGGCTAATGTTCGTCAGCGGAGGCGAGCGCAGGTGGGTTCGCTTCAGCTCGTCGAGTACTGTCGCGACCCGAAACGGACTTTGGACGAGCGAGCTGGTCAAGCCAAGAGGACTTCGACTTTGAAGACATAAAGGGTTATGCAGCTTTTAGGCTACTCCTTACTTCCGATACGGCGAATACAAGTGTGTTCTTCCACGCGAAACCGTTCTAGGTCGGGAGAGCAGTTTTGAGATAGTACGCACGTGCGTCTACTCAATGAATATGTCCGGGAACGGAGGTGTGGATGGGCGGCACACGGGGTGTAAGGCCGTGTGAGCTGCCGAGTCGGAAAAGGCGGTCGTTGAAGGTGCGGAGTAGCTCACGGCCTTCTTTGGTGAAACCGAGTACGGAGACACGTGCAGTCTACTCTGGTACCACACGTCTAAGCAGAGAGAGGGTCCAACGGTAGTGATATCGCTGCTGAACAGCCTGTACAGGTCTTAGACAGGCTGAGTTCCTACTACGACTTAGAATCCGTGCCACGGGAAACAAGACGAAGAACCTAGTAGGAAGCACCTTGGTTTACTATCTTGGGGGCTAGCGCCGAGCTGGCGAGAATAAATATCTGGTCTGGCGCCACCACACACGTGTACGGCTTACTGACTACGGGGCGCTAGTTGCCACCGGCATACACGTGAACTATTACTACTACTATGTCTACTACTATAACAACACTACCGACTACGGAATCCCTTGCACTTCCACGTTCTCTACCGTCACGGTTCCCTATCTTACACATACCATCACCCCACTCATCGGCGCATGTCGCAAAATCTTGCCCAAAAATTTTAGGCCGCCCCAAAAGCCAACGGTTTTGGGACGGCCCCCACATATCCCAAAACACGGCGTATCGACCGCCCATCCCCACCGCGCTCCGCCGTCGAGCATCACCGTCGCGCACAGCGCTCCAACGCACAAGGCGGAGCGCAAGCGCACTTTCGTTCCCTCGTGCGTTCCGCACAACACGTTCCGAGTACCACAGTATGTCGGCCTTTGCGGAGCATCATAGAAAGCTGTACACCTGGGCTCTGTGTTTTAGCGAGAATCGTACAAAGCGAAACATTGGTATTGCTTCCGATGGCGGCAAGCTCTCGGCCGTTGCGATAGCTCAGGGACTGTCAGCTGTACTTGCAAGGAATAAAAGATCCTAAAATGTTCTCTGCACGTTATAAATATCTCAGCAGAAGAGGAGTTTCGAAACGCTTTGAACGTTCTCGCAAACTGTGCGAGGTAGTTGCAGCGTGGCACAATCTAAAGCTTTACTCGTGCCGAACAGTCACAATATGTCGTCAAGTGTTTTGCAGGCTTCTACGAATGAGGGAGAAATCACTCTCGATACTACAGAGGTGAAGAACGCTCCGCTTGTATTGAGTAAAGGACGTGGGCCCGCATGGAATGAGGATGAGACTACGGAACTGGTAAGAGCAGCCGCGGCGGCCTCTAATGATCCAGCAACGGGGTCTGGAATCTCTGCGGCCGAGCATGGGCGGCATATTCGGGCTCTTTTTATCAAGCGCAAATGCAAGCCGGAGCGTGCGTGTACCTTACGGAAGACGGGTTGTGAGCTGGACTGCAGGCGCTTGGGTGGCCGTTCAACGGATGGTTGCCAAAAGCAGTGGGACAAGATCAGAGCAGAGTGCACAAAGTACAAGTCGTGTTACGATCGGGTTCGGGTTATTGCTATGAGACTGACGGGCAACCCCGAGGACCAAGATATCGCGCGCTGTGCCAGCTTACTGTTTAGTGATGGTGGCAATTCCATTTCACATCTTTACGATTGTGTGCCTAACCCTAAATATTAAATCGCAAAGCCATTCAAATTCAGCACTGCGTCTACGTTTCTGAATTCTCAAACCACCTTGCTGCAGGCAGGAGGGGTGGAAGAAGTAGAGGACCGTGAAGATGTGAAGCTCGAACGCTTAGTAGGGCATAAGGTGGCTAAGGCTAAGAAAGAGAAGGCTAAGAAAGGGGGAGCTACAGAAGAAGAGGGGGGAGTGGCGGGGTCGATGAAACGAATTGAGGTGGTTCTGCAGACTTCCGTGAAAGAAAAGGCTGCAATTAGCAAGGGAGAAAATTGCCTTTCAGAGGGAAAAGCTGGATTGGGAGATGATTTTGAAACTGTTTGGTCCTGATTCACTGGAATCGGGGGAAGAGAAAAAACGAATCGAAACTGTCATGCGCAAGCGCTTATTGAGCCGTCTCAAGAGCGACCAAAAGGATGAAATGGCAACAAAGAAAACAAAAGTAGTAGAACAAGCTAACAACATTGAGAGTGAAGGTGCGCATTCACCAAAATCTGACAGTGCCCAAACCCTTTTGACGCTGTCAATGTTACCGTGATAAAGAGGTGGCGCGAAATGCTCAAGTATTTATGACGCATACGTAAGACTCTACTTCTCATCGTTCCCATAAGAATTCCAAAAGTTCCGCATGAGAGCTCCATGAAGCTTTTGGTGGTCTTCTAAGCTTTCAATGGGATCCAATAAACTACGCCACATTTCTGCTTGGTCATAAGTACAGGAGGGGTGTGTAGTGGTGTCGTAAAGTGTGTCACCTGTCTGAAGGTCTTTGGAGGGCAACCGAAACTTGGCTGTGCCAAAGTAAGATCGTTCTTCTGCAATCATATTGTGCAAAATGGAACAGCAACACACAATATTGTTCAAGTCGGTCACATCGGCCAATCGTGCCAGGCGGTCAAGGATTTCAAACTGTACATAAAGCGCCGCAAAGACACATTCAATTGCTTTTCGAGCCGAACTGTGTCCAGAACTATAGAGCTGTGCTTTCCTAGACCGCGGATCAGGATGGGGCTTCGCAAATATGCGGTACCTAGGGTAAATACCATCTGTAAGATAGTAGAACCAGTTGATGATTGTACCACCTATGCACATCCTGGGAGCCACTGGAGGCCACAAAACGTTGCGTATTTAATTAAACAGGGAGCTCTGGGACATGATAGAGATGTCATTCTTTGCCCCGGGACTGCCAAACATCAGATGCCAAATCCGCAATCGGTCATCAGATACGACCTCCATTCGTAGCATTGGCTTTCCCTCTTTTCCAATGTACTGTCCCTGCCACCCTACTGGACAGTTAGACCATTCCCATCCAGAACAATCAACCTTACCAATACAGCCAAGAAATCCGAGCTTGCTATAGTCGGACTCAATTTTTTTGCTGTCAGACAGTGTAGGCCTAGATAAATAATGATCTTCAAAACACTCCACGACCGATTGACAAAATTCTTTCAATGTTTGGAGAATTGTGGATTCATGCAAACGAATGTAGGATATTAGGTGATTCGGGGCGACACTAGAGCTTAGTTGAAATAAGGCGGCAGTCAGTTTTTGGTCAGTGGTTGCTCCTTGAAGTTTTGTTGTGTCTTCGTGTTGTTGAAAGTATTTGTTCCTGAGACAAAGTGCTTCTCGAAATATTTCGTATATCGATCTTGTCACAGTGTATCTTCTTTCAAACTCTTGTTGCTTGAAAATAGGTTCCTCAATTCTGCTGCGACAGAAGTAGTCAATATCAATTTGATACGCGCCACGCTGTCGTTGTATATCTCTGTACTTTTTACGGCCTTTTAGAGAACCTCCACGCTGTCTTGTAGATGGAACGGTTTGTATGGACAAAAGCAGAAGCGTAATTGCTTGATCGACAGTCTCATCATCTGTCGAAGACGATGAAGTAGACGACATGTCAAGTTTGTGTAGTACAACGTTGTTTGGGGTAACCCAGCATTGAAAGTGATGGGGATCTGGGAACCTATCGTGGGTATGGTCTTTGCGCCCACTTGCCTTCCGGGGTGATTGGGGTCTACCAGAAAAAGACATTCCGAGAAAGCGACAAAGAGACTCCCTGGAGGCACCCTGAGCACTTACGAAGAGCGTACACCTGAGACAGCAAGGTGGTTCCAAAAGGACTGACCATCATGCAGTTGCACTGCACGGACATTTCGGTCAACAAGCTTCATGCTGTTTGCCTGCCGCCTTTGTTCCAAACGGAACCACCACGCCACAACCCAGTGCTACACAGTGTTTGTAACCCCAACGTCGTTTCACCGACTTGCCTACCTTCGTCGCAACTTAAAGCACCTGCGTGAGACCTTAATAAACGATTCTCAGTCAGTCGCAAAAACCAATCCCCACTCCCGCCGCGGGTGTCTAAATTACTGGGCCGAAGATGTTGACTTCCTCTTGGATGTAGTGGCGCATATTGAACCGCATACGACAGAAGACTGGGAGCTCGTTCGTGACGATTTCAATCATTAGGCGGAACGGCAAGACCGACCAACAAGGAGTATGGAAAGTCTGAAGGACAAGTTCGACAAGCTGGCCTACGTTCATAAGAAAACTGGAGACCCTACAATTCATCCTCAAGTCCGAAGGGCTAAAATCATTTACCGTGATATTCAATCCAAAGCCTTATCAAAGTCTTTGGGAAATGCCGATGTCAACATCAATCCAACCGAAGAAGACCATGAACGGGCAAAAACGCAGGGTAAGGTAATCGGAGTACGCCGCGGTCGAGAAGAGAGCACAAGGGAGGTCGAATGTCAACCAAGCACCAACAAGGATGACAACGAGCACACTCCTACGGCTTCTGCGAGCAAGAAGCCAAGACTTCCGCTTGATCTGCTACTCGAACGACGGCTGCAGATAGATGTAGTTCGCGACATGGAAACAATCACCACGAGTCTCACATCAGTTGCTGAAGTTGTGAAGAAATGTTTGGTGGACAAGGTAGACACAACCCAACTTCGCCAAGTGATACGAGACGAGCTGCAGTCGTTTCAGTGAACACAGACAGGTGCTGTATCTGCATCACTGCCTATCACACCAGTTACAAGCACTATACATTTGCGAACGACTCCGGTACGCCAAACAGTACAGCGCGAGGACCCAAACCCATCTGTAGCTTTCGGACAACATTCGCTCCCTAATACATCTGGTACAAAGACCGATTTGATTATGACCTATAGTGCGCGTTGGAAAGTTCATCAGGTGAGAGCAGACCGAGATTATACGTAATCTGCGCCACGAATTAGTTGGCAATTTCATTCCTAGCCGACGAAAAGGCGCGCGCAGTGCCCGCACACCCCACTCTGCCGTCTGCAGCCTACAGGGGTAAATGCGTTAGAGTATCATGTCTATTGTGTCTTCTTCCACAGACGTGGTATATATTTCTCATTCACCTTTCGAGACCGTACAAGTTTTCCATGCGTTGCATTTAGATTGTTCGCAAAGGCGCTGTCTCCCATAATGCGAAATGGAGTAGGTGTCATTTGCTCAAAAAGACGTGGCCAGTATAACGCGGATATTCCTGCCAACCTGAAGTCGTGCCAACATCCTGGATAATTCACTGCCGCATGGATAATTTCACCGGCAAAGTTCCAGAAAATCAAGTTGACTACTTCCACCTTGCCGGTGAAACCGTTAGAGAAGTCGCGTTGTATCCAAATCCCTTCCGGTAGTGAGCACTCGATCCAAGCTCCGTCGGTGACTGCGAATACAACATAAAGGTAACGGGCTGTTAGCGGACGTGCCTCGAAAAGTAGATACGCAGAGCACCGCATTTGATCAGGAGAAGGCCATTCGATTCGTGCGTCTTCTATCGCAACTGAATGAAAAAATCTTTTAAGAACGTTCAAGCCAAGATTAAGCCAGTCGCTTAAGCATGACGGAACTACGCCAAAGATTGGGCAGAATGCATACATTGTATCGCCAGTGCGCACGTACCAAAAAATCATATCAAAGATATCTATCGTTTCAAGTAAAGGCTTGCGCTTTCTTCGCGACAACGACTTGCGGAAAGGGGAAGTACCACTGCTTTTATGTATGTTTGAAACATCGGAAGAAACGTATGGGTCATAGCTGTCTTTAATATGTTCAAGGCGATGATAAAGTCATCTTCGCTACAGCAGAACAACAGCTGATACCATGGTGTTGAAAGACATGTGCGCACAGGTCTTATAAGCGCGATGCTTTTGAATTTGCGTGTTTTCGATATGTATCTCCCTGTCGGAGGTGGTGGGAATCTGATAAGAACGGCGCTTATGAACGTAGGAGCAACTTTGTACTATACTACGAGATATAGAAAGAATATTGGGTTCATTGCGCTGGAGAGTTGGGGATACAGTGGGGTCTACTATATAGTGCTACTCCTTGCGACTGAAAGTGGCGTAGCATTATTTTGGATCAGGCAATAAATGCCGACTAAACAGGTTAATCGTGAACATCTCCGTAATTAATAGCGAGAAAAGTCGTTCCATGCCGATTGGGGTAGCACTATACTAAGCCAGGCACTATTCAAGTCGAGAAGCTGCGGGAAAATACTCTTTTCGATACTTTCTCATTTCGCTATAGAAAATATCCACGTGTGCTCTTATTTTAATTACGATAGACGCGTGACAATGATCATTCGCAACCGGAGGCAATCAAAAGCGAGAACATTTTATTTTCAATTTTAAGTGAAGGTCACAAAATGATAAAAATTAAAGTGTGACGCGCTCGGTAAGGCTCTTCAAGTTGCATTCTTGCTTACAACGGAGGATGCGCTCCTTCATTGAATTTGTCGCTGTGGTTGCCAAGTTTAGTTTTCTCACTTGTAATATGTTTCAAGCATAAACGGAGTTTTATCAATATTTTGAAAGCCGTAACGTTGCTTGGATTATTACGTTTTCTCTTAGGAGGTATATCTATATGGTATAGTTGTAGATCATTGTAATAGAAACGTTTGAGCACTTGAATCCATTCTAATGCAAAGATAAAAGCCTGACAAAATGCGTATATAAGCCCAAGAAGGTACATATGTGCTTACTACATGTTTCTATTGTAGTTTGTTCTACACATTTGTCAAAGTAAAGTCGAATACAGGTTGTTGTCATGTATATATGCTACTCATCAAGCTTGATATTTCTTCAAAACTGTTTACTTTGTATAAGATATCGACCAATGTAATTTTGAAGAAAAGCATATATGTTGGCAACTTGAAATATATGCAAAATGTCGTTGACATATTGGACATGTCGCAACATGTCAGGTTACTTAGCCTAAGCTTGAGATGAATCTACCTCCTAAACTCATGTAAGGCCGTGACGCAAGAAAATGCTTTCAGGCATACTTAGGGTTTTTCTTTTGACTCCTCTAAAATTCAAGAACCACCGTCCCAAACAAATATAACGCTCAACTAAACATAATGTAAATCTTTGGTGTAAATTAAAAACCCTGTTGTTTACATTTTTTCTTTGCTAAGGGTTTTTGTTAATTTCCCGTAGCTCCCGGCACTATATCGCGACCCCCCCTGTAACGGTTAGTTTTTGAAAGAGTCGTTTGCTCTTCGTGATGTTGTAGTAAAGAGTATCAACAGGTTTCTTACATAAATGTGACGAATGTCATTTCAAAGCGAGGTAGCGTACCCCGCTTTGAACTGACAATCTGGCCAACCTTCGGTTGTTTTTCGGAGCCCCACTATTGGCCGTCATTTGCCATTCTCTCACTCTGTCTTTTCTTGGAAGACCCCATTATGCCAGACTATCCGTTGACAGACGGGAACCACAATCATACAAATGGAAATATTATTTTAGGATTTGGGCCGACGAGTAGGAACGCCCTCAGGGCTGAAAGGGTTACGAGGATAAGCCGGAGAGAAGGATTTCCATTGCACGTCAGCAGCAAAAGCGATGTGTGGATCCTTCTCTCCCCAAATCTCAAGCCATGAGTTAATGCCTATGTATCGCTGATGTTGTGCAGACGCCGATGTCGATACACATAGGAACTGCCGGGTACGTTTATCCTCACTGGAGAAAGGGGGCATTCTACCCTAGGGGTCTTTCTCAATCTCAAGAGCTCACACACTATCTGAAAAACTTCGTGACTGTGGAGATAAACGCTACCTGGCATGCCTTTCCGCGCCGCCAGACGCTTCGAAAATGGCGCGTCTCTGCACCATCAAATGCACTCTTCGCACTCAAAGTTCCCAAGCTTATCACACACCAAAAGCGATTACGCGGTGTCAGACAAGACATCCTTTCCTTTTGTTCATTAGCAATTGACGAACTGAAGTCAAACCTTGGGCCCATTTTGTTCCAATGTCCGCCCTCGCTTCCGTATTCTTTCGAAGTGCTCCGTGATTTCGTTCGTGACATTGAGTACGTGCGAGAGCAGTACCCCTCATCGTCGTTCAAAGTCGCTCTGGAACTACGAGATAAAGCTTGGTTTCATCCACAGGTCTTCCAGCTACTGGCGTCCAATGATATTGCTCTTGTGGACAACGTCGTCGTATTCGACCATGACTCCTCCTTGATTAACCACTGCTCCTTCCCAAACGCTCGTTTGGTCAAAGATGTACCTGCAGCATCATGGAGATATGTTCGATTTCATGGATCGAAGAATCCTGCAGTTCTCACCGATTTCAGGCATTCCATCCTCCTTCCGTTTGCTAAACGTGCCGCAAGTGATCCTAACATCAGTGAGTTCGCATTCTTTTTGAATGACTGGGGTGCTTTCGCTCCAAAGAATGCTGTCTTGTACACCCAGCTCGTTGCCAAAGAGAAGAGTTTGTCGGTCAAGGAATTGTGCCATGAGTTTCTGCCCCTCTGGTGCAAGAAGCCAACTAGCATCAAATCGTTCTTCAAGTCTAAGCCTGCCAGCAGTGGCCAAGTGCATGCCAATGAACAGAACGTCAAGAAGTGCCACATTCCTCGAGTTGAAAAAGCACAACATAGATTTCTTGAACCTCATCGGTTATCAGTCTCGCCACAAGTTGTCGCTCAGAAGGACGGACAGCACAGTATGATGCACAGAGTGTCGAGGAATGCAGCTGTCAAGACTTCAGAGACAACGGATTCTTCTATATTATTTCAAGATGGAGCACATTACCATCATATGAAAACCGAACAAACTCCCAATTCTGGACAAGATAACGTCGCAGGAGAGATTTCTGAACACGAAGCAGTGCTAAGAGATTCAAATGTTTCAGAAAGTCAGTGCACACCGTTACACAGCGATGTGATGAAACGAAGTCTTCTATTAGGTAACATTATCGAACAAAAGAGCTTTACTGGGGCATTGATCCCGGAAATGCCTTCTGACAGCGATAATAGCGTAGTAGCTGAGCTAGAACCCCCACCTCAACCTGTCGAGCTCATGACATCACGGGAAAGCAGCTTTAAGATGCCAGGGTTGAAAAGATCAACTGAGTTGCCCTCTAATCCACCGAGAAAAGCTCTAAGTGTCAGAAAAAGTGGGTTTAGAAAGTCTACTACTCCGAAGAAGAAGCAAAGGGCGAAGGCAGCAAGAGGAGTTGCAGATATCGCGTTGTTTTTCAGACCAGCTTCTAAGGAACGATGACAAATGAAGAAGATGGTATCGAGTCCGTCGACGGGAAGAGTACTGCATCTTGGGAAAGTATATACCAAACTGAAATATTTCTCAAGTGGAGATTTTTGAAAGTAGACATGAGTGCATGCTCCAACAGGCGTCGCGGCGCCGTCAGGTATCGATCACCGTGTTCTCGTGGGAATTGTTTACGAACGAAAACCTCTCTTTGTCGAGATTATTTCCAGGAATAATGACATGACTGGTGCGGGATGACGTTAGATTATGATGTCATCCGACACCGCGAGAATATCGTCTCAGATAGCTGTTCCAATTCATTACCCTGAGGTTTCAAGGAGAGTCAGCGAGCGCAGTACCGCAGCCTTTGATGATTACATCGTTACCCTCAGAGATTGCAAATGTACTATCCCTTCGTAAGGTTGAGGCAACATTGGCACAGCTGCTTGTAGGACATTCACCAGTACTGCAACTTTTGGGCACGCTTCTTCAAGGAAAAGACTGGCGTGCACTTTCCGTCAGGGAGTGCTGAATACTGTTGAGTATTTATGTCTTGAAGTGCCCGTACCGAAATATGTCGAGGCGGTATGTTTGCCAGCGGGTGCGCGAACGCCAACGTCTGGCTGCTGGTGAGATAATCAAAAAGTGGGCTGAGAGGGTGCTGGCCTTTCTAATGAGAGTTTGTTTTTACGAGAAACGCTCTATACTACGTAGGAATTAGGCTAAAATACCCATACACACACACACACACACACACTCAAAGAGAAAGAGAGAGAGATATATAGTATGGGCTGTTTGCTGCACACTCTCGGTCCGGAATATCACATCGACAGTCTCATATTACAATGAACAGCTACAGAACGCTATGATGTACCACAGCAATATCCACAGTTGTGCGGAGCATCATGCTCCGCGGGCTAACGCCGGATTTATGCAGTACGCCCCACATCAATTTCATCGTGTTCACATAGACTCCTTGACGAAAGAAAAGAAGATCATGAGGGGCAATGAGATCAAGATTCGTTCTACGAAATTACGTAGTTACGGATCGGAGAAAAAGGCGTTTGGCCATTCCGAAGAGTGACGAGCGACCAAATTTTGAGTGTCCAAAATGGTGTGTTGGACGTCGGAGTGATGCTCTCGTCGAAGTAAAAAGGGTCAGCGACCACTCCCAGATTTTCTACAAGGTGAAAGGGCGCTTGGAAAGCCGAGGTGACATTGTCGAAATTCTTCAATAGAAATGTCACATAGAAGCATCTCGCTGCGTTTTACCTGCGGAAGAAGACATGATAATGCGATTGTCATTCTACTAATGCCAAGACAGACCCCAAGCGTTATTCCATGCGCTTTGAAAAACAATTTACGCGACAAGCGCGCGGTTCTTCAAAAACTATGGTCTTCATGAGACATGTCGGCTTTTCTGATCGTCTTGTACATGATACTTTGACATAAACAGAATAAGAGGCGGGGTCGTTGTGGATGCCGCAACGGTGCTCATTGCGGGAAGTAAAACTGGTCCGCGCCCGCACGTTGGTGCATATTTTGTCTCTTTGACTGAATGGGATTCGAGGCTTCGATGTCAGTAAGCTGGGTCACGAGACTAACGAGCTTCACGAAGATGTCGTGAGTGGCTCGAGAACATACGGCGCTACTGAGGACGCATGTCTAACATACAAGAGCACGCCAATAGTTCCATACATCCTTCGCCGCAACATATCTGCAATCTTACATCCATTCGATTTCGCCCCAGACCCCTTTTGCAGACAGTACTTGCAGACCACGATTCCTCAACTCTTCAGAAAGTGTTCGCCGAATACCGTCTATATCTCCATTGTCCAACATATCTTCAAGTCTGCAACTTCTGGGCCCCGTTAATATTTTTGTCCATGCCACACGCCCACGGCTGAAATTAGAAGACCTTCCATGCATAGCCACCATAAGCCATATAGAGTCATCCCTAGATCTCATGCTGAGCAACTGGTACTCGCCAACGTTTGTCATCACGTTGTATTTGACCATATGATCTTCAAGATCTGAGAAACCGAGGGGGCCAGATAACGTTGGTCCGTCATTTCCAGAGAACCATTCCCTTACACCGTTCCAGTTGTTACATTTCAAGGTTCTACTACCATCGAGATACATGTCAAACCCATCATCGTCTTCATAATAACTATCTGTGTCCTTCACGGGCATCTTAATATTCTCAATGGCTGTATCCAATGAAAGCGGAGCAAAAGAGGAAAACCTGGTTTTCCAATCACTGCCAATAATGATTTCGTCATTCGAATACATCACGTTAGCCTTTGCCATTTCCTTGAGCTCTAAGACGTCTTCAACCCATCCCGTCTTCAATGCGTCGGCGGCTCCATGGAAAATGTTGAGCAGTATGATCTTCATATCCAGCTCTGGCTCAGTCTTCGTTCGCAAGTTGTATGATAACCACGAACGGTGATCCCCTTCTACGGAATGATGATTACGATACTCGCTTGCAACAATCAATCCCATCCCCCACAAGCCCGCCAGCTGTTCCACAAAAGGCCACATTCGATGAAAACTATCTTTTGTGCGTTCACCCCCCGGAGACTTGGCACCGAGCGCTATAACTGGCCATAATACATAGGGCACAATACCAGTATGAGCCCAATTCGCTTGACTGGCATCACGTAGCCACAGACACTGATCCAGCCACACGCGAAAGTGCCTCACACCAGCAGCAGCAATCGCTTGGACAGCTGTGTGGAAATTTCTCCACTGCTCATGGGAGAACTTGTATCGCCCTTGCTGTTGATGCTGAACGTATGAAATGGCGAAACAAGGCAAGTGGTCATCAACATTATTCCAATTCAGCTCTATAGCTTCCACCTGTGAGTTCTTAAGTTGAGTGGCGAAGAGCTCGATGTCTTGATGTGTAGGGGAGAGTACGCGAGAGAGCCCTTTTCTTGCTTCTCGTATCGGAGCGAGGCCTAGAGACTTGCAAGCAGAGGGGACACGGGCTTGCATCTGGAAAAGAAGTTCTTGTGTTATGATGGGACCGGAAGCGTTCAGCAAAGGGGTAGCGGGAGAGTTGGATGCATATGGCATCGCTGCGGTTGGCGTATGTATGTCGGGTTGCGGGTGCTGAGGCTGTTGCGGAAAGGGTTCGGTGAACTGTGCGGGTGGAGGTGGGCCATGGTAGCTTGGGTACGAAGGAGCATTCTCTATGTATGACGTGCTGTGCGGATGTGGTGCAGGAGTAGCGGTGACTGTTGATGGATTAAAGTGCCCATATGACGGGGCTTCGTGATGGTTGGAGGAGCTGTAACCGGTGTGAGGACTGGCTTGAGGCGGCAGCGGAGAAGCATCAAACGAAGGCTCATTGGAGTGTGGATATGTTTGAACGTGATGAGAAGGGCTAGCGTAATTGGCAATCATACTGGTTTTGTTGACTTGATCTTCTAGATAAGCGACCCCTTTTTGTAGCTTCTTCCCAGCGAATTTCATGAAACGCCTGGAAGCGGCTCCGAAAGGAACTCTTCTGGAATCATCCATGCTGAAGACTGATGGATTGAGTTCTGGTACGACGGTTCTATTATTTGCGGTGTCTCAAAACTGTGGCGAGGGCCTTTTCAAGGGTACTACAAGATATCAGTGGCAAAGCACTAAACATCTCCGCCCCCAAATAAGTTTAAGGCGCATCCCTCAGGGCTGCGGCACAAGCTTAGCTGCACCAAATCTTCCTTGTTGCCGTTGGCCATGGTTGTAGGAAGGGTTAGAACTTGGAAGGTTACCAAGGGCAAAAAGCTCACATTGGATGACAGTTTGTTCAAGAAGAAGAGAAAGTCGCAGACGCGTCGCATCCTATGAAGCCCTGCCCTGCTGCCCAGTAGTCTGGCTGACTACTGCCCAGGCTTCAGCGAAGTGTTTTCAAGGCTGATTTCAACCTTATTTACAAAAATAATTCGTATTATTTGGTTATTTTTCTATGGCATGCAACCTTTGGGCCATACGTACGGATTCCTAATTTCGAGGCTGTTCATGAGTGAAGGGTGAACCTTAGTCCAGTTGCTGCTGATCCCCGCGTCGTCCGCTGAAGGGCCTTCAGTGAAGGCGTTGCTCCTGTACCAAAACTCCCCCGGGCAGTCTCGCCTGATTTTGGTCGTCCCACTTCTATCTCTTTGCTTTCTACGCTGTCCAAGACGGCGAGTTCGAATAGGCGATTTTCAATGCCGTCGAAACGCAAAAGACCTCTACTGCGAGCATCGTCTAAGAAGTCTACGACCCAACCTTCAAACCCTTTTGATGAAAAATGGAAGAAGCTCCATCGCACCACAGAACGAAAAAAGTTGCAGCGAAAACAAAAACCCTGGAACAACCGCGTGTTCGACAATCGAATCGGAGAGAAGGACTCAAATCTTGACGACCAGTCACGCTACCTGTTTCGGTTGCAACGCGAACGTGCGAAGCGCGTCAAGAAAAGTGCTCGTTTCTCTTTGAATGATGAGCAGGACAGTGATGAGCGGCCTGAGCAGTTTCCCTCTCTCGAACAAATGGATGAGCCAGAGCTTTCAGAAGGCGATGAAGGTTCGGTATTAGACGCTCCTCGTGACGAGGAGGCACAACCATTTTTTTCCCTCAAACAAGCTGAAGATGAACAGGAAGAGATTTCACAGTCAGAACCGCGGACGAAGAGAGAAGTTATGCACGAAGTGATTGAGAAGAGCAAGATGTTCAAGACACTGCGCCAGCATTTGAAACATCAAACGGACGAACAAACCATGCAACTGGATGAAGAGCTCCCACAACTTATGCAACTACTGACTCACTCCCACCCACATCTTCTGTCAGAAAAGCCGAAACTCGCACTTAAGCCTGTGACCCGCAAAAGAGCATCGATCTTCAATGACGACGACGGCCAGACGTCTAAAGAAGAGACTGGGAATCCTTCTTTCCATTATGAAGATGTGTACGTGCAACTTGCACAGGAGAAGCGCTCAGCACCCTCTGAACGACTTCTCACTGAGGAAGAAGCAGCCCAGCGGCAGAAGGAGGAGTTGATCAAGATGGAAAAGCTCCGGAATGCTCGCATGAATAGTATTGATGATGATGAGAAGGACAGAGGGCAGGCCGGTGGGGACGATCTGAACGATGATTTTTCTGTTTATCAGCAAGATAGTGACGAATCAGAAGAAGAAAGTGACTCTGATTCAGATACCGAAAGTACTGCGGTTGAGAATATCAACGGAAGTCATACCGACATACCTGCGAATAGTCTGCTTGCTCTTCACGGGGCTGGTGTCAAGGAGATACCGTTCGTGTACAAAAGAGCGCCTTCTAGTGTAGCTGATCTTCAGAAATTGTTTGAAGGTACCACTATACCACAGCGCTCTTTGATAATGGACAGACTTGTCAAATGCTTTGCAGCTTCACTTAATCCTGGAAAGAATCGCCCGAAATTGATCCGACTTTCCGAAATTGCATTGCAGAGATCTTTGTCTTTGTGTAGAGTGAACGAGCGTTTCTCTGTGGCCTTGACTGAGATCGATATGCTCGTAGCTCACGTGCACAAACTTGGTTTTGAACAGGTTGTCAATGCTTGGGGTCGTCGACAGGTCTTACAATCCTACTCAGCCCTCGTTGAAGGCAAAGGCTCTCTTTCCGAGAGGTGGGGGGTGTACGACGTTTTGGTTCTGCGCATCGTAGGCGCACTTTTTCCGGCTTCTGATGCGCGACATCCTGTATCGACTCCGTTGCAGATCCTGTTGTCCGAGGCTCTGTCGGTGGAGCGAATGAAATCGATCGGAGACATTGCATTAGGAGTGCTCATTGCCAACATATTGCTTGAAATGCTCGCTGAGGCAGAGCGCTTCTCTCCACAGCTTGCTGTATTCTCGTGTGAAGTTCTTCGCGCGTCTGCTGGAATTGGGAAGTTGTCCAATCTGCTTAAGTACTCTCATGAACTGGATGCTATGAATACTGCTTTAAGTGTATCGGAAGTTGCAATGATTCTCTCTGGGTCTGACTTTGAAGAGAAAGTCATAGCCGCCAAAGTAATTAACGCGGCGGCCTGCCTTGCTGAAGAGCTAACTTTCTCTGGACGAATACCTCACGCAGATCTAGTCCTCTCTAGGCTTCCATTAGAAGAGCTACCACATGAAATTGGAAAAAGGATGAAAGCTGCTTGTGAGAGGGCTAAGAGAGGAAGACTTCCCCTCCAGCTGTATACGAAGAGCAACAACAAACAGTCTTTTAAGCTTCGAAACCCTCGATTTTCAAGCGAGAGCGGCGTTTTCCGCAAGCGACCGAGGAGTTCGTTTGATGCCGTTTCGAATGGAGACGTTGCTGCGTCTGCCAAGCGGATTCGTCGGGCTTTGAAGAAGGAGGAGCGTGGGTTGGCTCGAGACGTTCGAAGAGAAGCAGAGTTGTATGTGGCTGAGAAGGATGAAGAGCAACGGATTGTTCGAGAGGATCGCGATGCGAGGGATAAGACTGTGCGAGCATTCTTCGAGACGCAACGGTCAACATGGAGAGCGGCTGAGAAGCGACAGAAGAAGCTTAGCGGGAAAAAGTGGTGACAAGCTGTCGTGTAATATTGCTCACCTGTGTTCTCGAGATGGATGTACGAAACGCATGGCGTTAAGGCACAGGTGCGTGCGCATGGAGCCGCGTCAAATGATGTACAAAGTCAACTTTATGCTTGGGCCTCTGCGTGGAAGTTGTGCCCCTCAATTTTGGTTGGACCCATCCAAACTATGACGTAAATAGGAGATGGTATGCCTAATGAGCAGCGATCTGTATAAATTGGGCATCGATCAGTTAAACCAAGGGCTTGCTACCAACGGCGCATTGCCACGACAACACGTCGTCATTACGAAGCTGTGTCCCCTCTAGCGACAAAGCGATGACAATCCTCACAAAGTTCTAAGCTATCTAAAGCATCTTCATCTACACCAACATGTAAATAGAACGAATCTCACAATCTTGACCTCAATCAGTCAACAACGCGGCTATGAATAGGACCAAGTTCTAGAACGACAATCACCTGATCCAGTGGCAAGTGCCTTACTAGACGGATCATGCGCAATACTGATGACCGAATTCTTATGTCCTTGTAACATCAAACACATACTGGGTTGCCGCGGATCCCAAAACTGAACGGTGCGATCTTTCGATCCTGAGATCAACCACTGTCCGTTTGGACTGAACGTCACAGAAAGCACAAAGTCCTTATGTCCTGGGTACGACATGCGGCAATAGCTGTTGGCCTGTGGCATGGAAAGGTCCCACAACTTGAGGGTGCGATCGAGCGATCCAGACAGTAGTAGTCTTCCATCCGGTGAGAACGCCACAGAGTAGACCGAATCAGTATGTCCCTCAAACTGACGCACCAAGCGACCCGAGTCCGCATCCCACACGCGAACGACCTTGTCAAGTGAACCAGCAGCGACATGCTGACTGGAAGGCGACACGGCCACCGAAGTAATACCATCCGATGGTCCATACTCGCCGCCAAGCGTAGTGAGCAGTTCACCGGTTTCCAAGTTCCACAACTTTGCTTTCTTGTCACCCGATCCAGATATGATAAAGCGACTATTGGCACTGGCATCAACCGAATATATATCCGTTCCGTGCCCTACCAAACGATGTTTGACCTTTCGGTTGCGAACATCCCAAACCTTAACCATGTGATCCTCCGCTCCGGTAATGAGCCAGTTTCCGTCCGGCGAAAAGCACACGGCACGGACATAACGATCTTCTCCCGACATATCCACAGCGGTGCCATCATCCTTTGCGAAGGTGCCCATTTTTTGTCCGGTGGTGGTGTCAAAGATATGAGCGGCATGATTTGAGCCGGTGGCGAGAAAGCGTCCATCCCAACTGTAACGAACGCAACAAACAACAGATTCAAGAGGCATAGTATGCTGCAATTGAACCTTCATGGTGGTGCGCGAGCCAGATGGGGCGCGTCCTTGATACACCAACCAATCATCTTGGGCCTGCGATGGAGATGGATTCGAAGCGGTAGAGAGAACAGGCGGTCTAATGGGCTGATGTTGCTGCTGCACAAACGGAGAAGCAGCCGACGGCATCATGATCGAAGGCGCGTTGATGCTCTGCTGCAACGGCATAGGCACATCTTTCTTCATGGAGTGCGTTAACGACGCGTCTCGACCCGCGGCGGTGTGATGCGGAATGCTCATGGAGGGCATTTTCGATTGCATCATGGAAGGCGGCGCCACATTAGCCCGTGACAAAGTAGCGGCATTGTTGAGAGACGGAATAGCAGTAGGAGGCGCATTAGCGCCCACGGGTGCGGCAGTAGCCGCAGTCGGCAACGTAGGCATCATCGGGCGCAAAGTGGTCGGCGGCTGTGGCGCACCGACAGCCGCGGCGGCGGCAGCGGCGGCGGCGGCCGCCGCAGCTCCCTGGTGCGGAAGCGGACGCGACGCAAACACAGGCGAGATAGTCTGCGGCTCCGACTGCAACGGGGCGTAGCCCGGCGGGCGCTTTTGGGCGGCGGGCGGCGGCTGAGGCTGCGGCTGCGGCTGCGGTGGTTGCGGCTGCGGCGGCTGCGGCTGCGCGGGCGGCTGCTGTGGATGGGCCTTGAGGCGCAGGATCTCGGCCTCGTACTGCTCCTTGACGAGCTGGTGCTTGCGCTCCAGGTCGTGGAATTCGGAGAGCATGGAGTTGAGCTCGGAGGTCTGCTCGTCCACCTTGCGACTCCAGTCGGCGCGGATGGACTTGTAGCTGGCATTCTCGGTGGACACGCGATCGTACTCCTCCTTGAGCAGGTTGATGAGCTCGCCGAAGCGCGTGGGCGTGGTCATGGTGAGCGCGGCGGCAATTGGCGACGGCGACCGAGGACGCCGCTGTGCGGAGAGCGCGCGCCGCGGGGCAGGGGCGGCGGCGAGAGCGAGGGGCGACGGCGCATGTGGCATGCGCGCGGAGGTTGCCCTGTAGCAGCACATGCGCTCTCCGGACGGCGCGCTCCACGCGCCGCAACGGCAAAAGGGCGCGCGCGGCGCCAGCCCGCCGCGCACCCTCGCTGCGCATGCGCTCTCCGCCGCGCGCGCTGGCCACGTGGCGCGCGTGGCGCGCCGCCGCACCGCGCGCCGCGCCGCGCGCCGCGCCGACTGCGCTCTCTGCGCGGCGCCTTCGAAAGTTTGAAAGTATGTATAAAAGCGATCGTCACGCTGGCGCGCTGCGCTGAGCCGCTGGCAGCGCGCTGCACCGCCAGTGCGCACGGGCGCACGACGCCGCGTCACACGTCATGCTCGCGCCAGCCGCGCCCCGTCACGTCGCTAATAAGCCGCCGCGCTGCCCGCGCTCCGCGCCCGCGCGCCCGCGCCCGTCGCGCCCCCGTCCGTCCCTGCCCCGCACCCCCTCCCCCCTTCCCATCCCCCCCTCCCCCCCCACCCCCGCCGCCATGCAGCGCGCGTGTGCCCCGTCTGCGCCGTCCCCGTGCCCGTCGCTCCCCCGCCCCAGCGCGTACTCGCGCGCAGAGGTGCAGCGCCTGCCGCTCGCCGTGCGGCTCTCCTTCGTCACGCCGCCGCCGCTGCGCGCCGCCCGCTCGCCCAAGCTGCTCTCGCACCCCGCCTTCTGCAGCTTCAACATCTACCCCACCACCGACACCCATGTCCGCCTGCACCGAATTCTGCACACGGCCGCCAATTGCGGCCAGCTGCCGGCGCACATGCTGCAGCGCGCGTTCGACCAGCAGGTGCACGCGCTGGGCTTCACTCCGGAGCTCTTCGAGTTTCTGGCCTCCGTCACCTTTGACGAGCTGGAGACCGCTATCATCGACTTTCTCGTGCTGCTGCATCACCAGATGCTCTGCGACGCCGACCACGCCGGCGTGGAAACCATGCACCTCGAGTTGGTCCCGTCCGTGTGGCGCCGCGTCCGCGACCAGATTGGCGTCTTCCCGCTCGGTGAACCCACCTCTGGCCGCCGCTCCGTCGTTCTGGAGCACCTTGTACAGATCAGCTTCATGACCCCGTGGCGCGTCGACGTGCTGGCAATCTACACACCGTCCGCTTCCGCTCCCAATCCCGCCCCCTCACCTAACTCTAACTCGCAACTGCCTTCCTCGCACCTGCTTACCAGACTGGTTCAGGACTGGATTTTGTTCGACTCACTACTCAAACCCATCCAAGCTACGCCGCACGAGGTTGTCGAGGCGCTCGAAAGAGCGATTCTAACATTCGAATCGCGGCCCATTTTGTCGTGCGCGGTCGCCATGCTGCAGTCTCAATTCGTCTCTCAATTGCCTACCGATGTGCATGATCGCCTCGTCGCGTGGTGCGTGCGTCGCTGCTGTGAGCGCATACCGCCGCGTCAACGATGTTTGCCAAGTCTTCGAAAGCTGCTGGCCTTGAGTTCGCAGCGTTTGCGCGAAGTGTCTTCCAGTGAGTCCGTATCATTTTCCGAACTCTTACCGCAAGACGATGACGATGACACCAGCGTTGCGGACGACATTGTTGAGCCGCCCGATGGGCAAAGCGCGTTATACCCGCTCAATGCGCTGCCGTGGAAGAGGCGTGCCTCGACGCACCGTGCGTGGTGGTGAGTCACCACTGGTAACGCGTGCACACCCAGTTTTGTAACGAGTCGTTACGCTGGAACTGCAATGCATATTCCGCTGTCTCATTAATTAGCCCCCCGTGCTTGCTGCCAGAGCTGTGCCAACTGGTGTGCTCACGGTTCTATTTGTGTTCACGTCCACCCGATTTTGCCGCTGCTCTACTACTGCCTTTCAACCCCGTCATCATACCTTTTAATCGTCGTCTTACCAAAACCCATCTCAAGTGTATATCACCTCATTCGGCGCATCCACTAAAAACGTCATGCTTCACTCAAGGAACCTGACTTGCTCTTAACTTCAATTGTGTAAATTTCTATTCTTTCTTTTAGTTTGTCTGAACGTAACCAAACATTCTAGCTCTGACACGAGTTATTCTATCCAATCCGGCGTTCGTTATTCGGCTCAATGCAGTTTCCGAGTTCACACGTATTTTGTCTTTGCCTGCAGCTCTTCTGTTCCGTACACACAAGAAAGCGCCACTCCCGTTAAGAAAAAGGAAATACTTCCACAGCACACGGGGTCTTCTATGCATCACCCCCTTTCACCAGCCCCTCAATCTTTCCACCCCACACAATCGGAGACCGTGCTATTCAACTACACGTAGATACACAATTCTATGCTTGATAAGTAAAAAAAAACAAAAAAGGACCCGAAGCTCGTCCCATTACGTAGATCCCTTTCCCATGCGGTTGATTGATGAAAAAAGGATAAACAGCGCAGACCGCGACGTCAACGTCAATCTCAGTTTCGCATTTTCGGTTATCCCCAAGATACGAAGGTACATACATACACATGGGGCTCATGATACCTCTTTAGTCAGTTATCACTAGCTTCGGATTTTAAGGGGCTTATCTGCATATCGGCTCAATGTGGTTCGTCGCGTAGGAGCCAAACTCTTATGCTCGACAGCCAGAGTGCAAAATTCGTTTGTTTGTCGCACCTGCCTCTTGTACAGTTGATCTTCGTCGTCCAGGTAAACAACAGTCGCTTGAACACATTCACACAGGGGCCACTCATCAAACTCAGACGAAGGGATTCCCAGCTTTTTCTGTATTCGTCTTCGAATGTTGCGCACAGGCTCTCCACTTTTCTTCAATTTGATTACAAATGGGTTTCCAAAGAAGGAAAGTCCACGCCACACTCTTGGCTGCCTGTCTTTAGCCAGGTGCAGAACCGTCATTAACTCGTAATCCTCTCCCAAACCTTCATCAGTCTCCTCCGGAGGTACAGGTTCTGCGCGCAGTTCTGCTCCACAGTCATGCGCTGTCATAATCGGTGGAATCACCTCATCTGGGGAGATGATCTTGAGGATTCTGCAATTCTTAATCTCAAACATACGAATCTGCACTGACGACGGTACGCTCAATTTGCGTCGTACTTCTCCCGCTAAATCAGAGTACTTTGATGAGGGCGGCACTAACACTGAAAACGTCCTAGACCCCTCCATATACATTTGCCAAGCGGGTGTGCTTGTAGCCAACGACTTTTCGATTTCACCACCTGCTGCTGAAATTGGCTTTCCATCGTCAAGTCTTTCCGACCGCATTGACCCATCTCCTGAAGTTATGTTAGTAGACCCTGTGTCCATCGAAGTTGTTCCACCAGACGGACTGTTACTACCAGTAGAGTTTGATACCAGTCGCGCTCCCCCATCTGGTCGCCATGTAACGCGAATTTCGTCATTTTCGTTGAAGTCTGAAATGTGATACTCAGTGCGCTCGTACCATATCATCCGATGATCCGTCTGACCAGGAGTCAGTAAAGCATGCATAGGAACTATTCTGTCCAGCGAATCCTCATCACCGAGGTTAACGGGTTCACTGGCGGGCGTATTCTGATTATGTTCAAAGAAACGCAGATAATCCGGATCAACATCGTCCCCCAGGGCCCCAGCGAGAACTCGTCTTGCCGTTTGATACGTGTCACGTCTCAGCAGTTCGAAGAAGATTGACTTCACTTCGTCCGCAGTTCCAACGGTAGCCTTGTCTTTGAATTCTATCTTGATCCTTTGAGACAAATATTCGAAGTATGACGTAACCAATGGCAGAGGACGACCTCCCAATGGCAGGTCTGTTCCATCCCCCAAACTTCGATTCTGACGCTCGTCCCACGCAAAACCTTCTACTTCACCATTTTCCATTGGTAACGCTTGCTGGAAAACAATAATGTCTCCATTATTAGTTTCATAAGGAATACTCTGCTGAAGCAACGACTTGTCTGGAGACAATTCCACAATTCGATGGGCTGACTCCTCCTCATATGCGACTAGACCCAAATGTTCTTCCACCAAGGGTAGAGAACGGTCCTTGTTATGATACTGCGCCAGAGCGCGGCGGAATAGAGTGTGCAAGTCTCGAACCAGCACACTCCGGTCCACAATGAAGTGTCCGAGCCACTGCAGTCGTGGCGCTGGCCTTGGAGTGTAATACTTGAGAAACAGCAAAACTTCCTTGCCATAAGCCAACGGGAACGTTGGGATAGGAATCTTGTTGCGCAACGCTTCCGTCTCCATAACAGAGGGGTTCTTTCCATCCGAAATAGCCATAGGAGACAGCGATCCTGCCTTCATCTCATCACTGAGCTCTTGCAGATTGCGCATATAGGCGTTATATGCCTGACCGGGGGCAAGACAAAACGGAGAGCACAAGTCCTCCGCATACATATGTACAACCTCATCTTGCCCGTAGTACCCATGTCTCACAGAATAGAGAGAATAGTTGTAGCCAGGGTGGATATAATTATCCCTCGGGTTGGGTTCAGTAATTTCACGGTTTTCGTATCCTTCAGCAACTAGACTATCCGGACGGTTGGTATCATTGTCTCCACTGACACAACGCCACAGTCTAATTCGACGTGCATCTTGTACAAGTCCTTCCTTCTGCAATCGTTGCTTCAAGTCGCCTAGCTGGACTGTACGTCTCACTCGCATGGTATGAACTCTATCCCAGTTGACCAAGTCACTGCCGCTGTGTTCCACCATATCCTGATCTCTAGCAACTGCAATGTTCATGTACAAATGCTGCTCGGCCTTCTCTTGCTGTCGCTTGGCATCTTCTTCCCGTTCCTTCTCAATCTTGGCTGCAAGGGCCTTCGGGACATCACTGGCCTGGGGTGGTTTGAGGAGGTATGGAACCTCCGATTTGCGCAAGTATTGAAGCATGTAAGCGTTAGAGCAACGGCGCGTCTGGTAATTGCTGCGGCGGGTTTGCGGGAACACATTGTGCGGAGGGTTCTGCCCACCGTTGACGCCAGTTAGATCATCGTCCATTCCAGAACGACGCTTCGGCAAATCCCTTTCACCACCCATACCAAAGTTATCTTGCACAGCCTGCTCCTCCGTTGCAGCCTGTACTGTTTCGTCGTCGAATTTGAACCACTGTCCCGGCTTTTTTGTGTCGTTGTTGTTTACATCAATGTAGGGACGGATAAACGCATGATAGTGACCCCCGTTCACATCGCCAATGTGCACAAGCACTGAATGTAACACGTAGACATCCGTACCATCCGACTTTTCTACAAATCGACTCAGGTCAATCTCCGACGCGAACTCAAAACGATCATTGATTTTCACCATAGTATAACGCGTGAGATCGTACTCGAAACGTTTGAGATGCAGCTGCAGCACCGGGGGCAACTTGAGAAATTTGACTCCTTTCCTCGCCTCCTGCAGTTCATCAAAGCCATCAGCGCGGTACTTGTTGTCACCTTCCATCATCTCCACCTCCATATACTTTTCAAAGGACTCGTAAATGTTGCGACACCCCTTGACATTGAGGGAAAGGTCCGAGAACTCTTCCTCGGTCGTGGAGGCATAATCAACGTTTACACACTCCACATAATTCAGAAGCTTTCCCTGAAACAATGTCGACAACGTGTTGGGTTTATCCGGTGCAATTTTCTTCATCCTCTCGGCAAGCTCATCGCATAAAATAAGTTTGAGCTCCTGCACATCGTGCTGCGTAAACGCATCCGTCGTGTCCCAGCCAAAGGACTCTGTGAGCTTCTTGGTCTTGACAACAGTGGGAGACGTCTGTAGCTCGTAGAACACCTTTTGCAGAGCGTACGACAGCTCAGACCCTGAATTTTCATTTCCAGGCTCCGGCAACGGCATATTGTACACGGCCTTGCGAAAAGCACTGACCATATACAACGTTTGCAACAGGGAGTTCATGTAACATGTAGCGCCCTGGTTCTTAAACCCCACAAAACCCGTCTCCTTTCTTGAGTCCAACGGCGTGATGGCGCTCGATACAGGCTCCGGAGCAGACTCCTGCAAACGGATGCGCACCTGGATGAACACATTCATGTGATCGTCCGCATACTTTCCAGGCTGCAGCTTTGTAAAGGGCGCAAACTCCAGAAAGCCCCAGTCACTGGCCGTCTCTTTGAAGTTATGTACAGCCTCCTTGACAATCTCCAAGCGAGTATGGGTTGCACTAGCCGCAGCGTCCTCCGCAGCGGCTTGCTGCTGCTGCGCAATGTGATCTGCAGCAGCCGACTGCAGCGTGTACACACCTTGCGGCGAAGACAGAGCAGCAACGGCAGACGGACTGCTAGGATGTAGGAGCACAAGCCAGAATTTAGCAGGGCGACCCCAGGCATACGAGGTTATATTGGTGACGATGGAGTCATTGCCGTTGGGACCATTCGAGTGGGTGGAGCGTTGCGACGGGCCGCCGCACTCAAGGTAGACGGAAAGATCGTGATTAGAGGACAAATTGCCCTTGGGAAAGATTAGCAGGCGCCAGCGAAAGCCACCAAAATGGTGGTACGGCGAGTACACTCGCTGATCGTGAATGGTGTTGTATGCGCGCAGCACATATGTGAATTGCGAGTCGTGCACGGGATCGGGCGGCGGAGACTTGGGAGGCGCGTTGAGAATGGAGGAAGACTGTTGCAATTGGGGGTGACTGTCGTTGTCAGGCGCAATAGCATCAGTCGAACGCAGCTGTTCATCGCGCACAACATTGTCAACAGTGGGGCGGCGTGAGGGCTGACGGTCGTCGTCGGTGGCATGATTGACGGCGACGCGATGCGGGGAGAGGGCGTTTTTTGAGGTGGGCGACACGTCCATGACATCCAGAGCTGAAGCAACGGGAGGATCGGTAGCATCATCCATGGGAGACGGCGGCGCAGAAGGCGGTTCGGACGACGCGTGCGCGGAAAGCGGCGAAGGCGGCGGCGTAATCGCCAACGTGTCGTTGCGCGACAGCTCTTTACAATGTAGCGAAGCAATGGCGACGAGCCCGCGCAGCCCCAAGCCAGCAGCGTCGCGAGCGGCGGCAACAGCGCGGCGCGGCGCAGTCTGATTGCGGCGGGGAGGGCAGCGCAGCGCGAAAGCGTAGCGCGGGTGGGGTGGGAGGAGGGGGAGGGAAAGGGGCAGGAGGGAGGGAGGGGGTGGAGCGGAAGGGAAGGGGGGGGGGGTGGGGCGGGACAGGAGGGAGGGGGCAGGGCGCAGCGTGGAGGCGCGCGGCGTGGAGGGAGGGGCGGGTGCGCACGGCGGCGAGGGACGCGCACTCTGCGGGCGGGCGGGGGGGGGGGCTGGCGCGGGTGCTGGCGCTTCTGCCGCGGCTGCTGCTGGCGGGCGGGCGGCGGCGCGCGAACGGACGAGACAAGTCGCGCGCGCGGCGTGTCGCGCGGCGGCAGCGCCGAAAACAAGCGCAAAAAGCGGCGAGCGCGGCGGCGCAGCGCATTGCACAATCTGCAGCCGCCGGCGCGCGCCATCGCGCGCGCGCGGCGGCGCGCCAGCTCGCGCGCACACGTGTACGGCTGGAAGGGCGCGCGCCACGTGGCCAGCGCGCCAGCGGCGGCGCGCTGTGCGGCGCGCGCGCGTGCCACGGCGCGCGCCACGGCGCGCGCGCCGCTTCGGCGCGCGAAGCGGCGCGCGGCGGCGCGAATCTGCTCGCGCAGCCGCGTGCACGCGGCGCTTCCACTGCGGCGGCGCGCGCCGTTGGTCGGCGCGCGCGGTGCCGCATGCGGGCGCTTCTTCCACTCGCCCGCCGCGCCTCCGCAGCCGTGGCGCGGCTTGAGCTCGGCGCGCCCGCTCAAGAGCGCGCCATGCTGCCGTGGCGCCGCGTCTTGCTCGTCGCTGCCGTCGTGCGACGCGGCGGTTCCGTAGCGCCCGCCTCCAGCCCCAACCCATGACCAACGCGCTGTCCGTGCTTGCTCGCCAGCCGCGCGCCGCGCTGGCGGCTGCCGCCGCCGTCGCCGCCACCACCGGCGTGCTGGCGCACAAGTGGAATGCCGCCGTGCAGAGCAAGCGTCTGGACTCGGCCATCTACCGTCCGCACGCGCACGCGCCGCCGTCGCTGGCAGCTGCGTCGCCGTCGCCGTCGCCGTCGCCGCCGCCGCCCGCCCGCGTCGACTTGCGCTTTGTCAAGACCGTCGCGTCCTTCCTTCGCGTCATCATTCGCGCGCCGCCCTCGCAGGAGGCGTCCGTGCTGGCGTTTGTGGCCGCGCTGTTGGCCGCCAGGAGCTGGTTGGACCTGTGGGCCAGCTCCAACGGCGGACACGTCGTCAAGGCCATTGTGGCGCGCGACAAGCGCAGCTTTGTTCGCCGCGCCGTTTTGGACATTGCCGTCATGATGTTTCCCATGTCGTTTGTGAACAACTCACTGCGCTACTCTATAGCGCGCCTCAAGCTGCTCATGCGCCGCCGCCTGTCACTGTATATGCACGACAAGTACCTGGCCAACAACACCTTTTACAAGCTGTCCAACCTCGACGCGCGAATTCGCAACGTCGACCAGCTGCTCACCGTCGACATTGACCGCTTTTGCTCCTCGCTCGTCGACCTGTACTGCAACATATCCAAGCCCGTGTTCGACATCTTTCTGTTCAGTCGTCGTTTGGCGCGCAGTCTGGGTCCCTCCGGCCCGCTCTGCATGATCCTGTACTTTGCTGGATGCTCCGTCATTCTACGCGCCATCCAGCCGCCGTTTGGGCAGCTCGCCGCCGAGGAACAGCGTCTGGAGGGCGAGTACCGTCTGCACCACTCTCGTCTCATCACGCACTCGGAGGAAATTGCCTTCTTCGGCGGCGCGGCGCGCGAGAAGTTGTACATCAATCATGCGTTCGACAACCTTGTGGCCCACCTCAACAAGTTTTTCGCCGCGCGTTGGCGCAACGGCTTTGTGGACGCCATTCTGGTCAAGTACGTGGCCACCATTGTGGGATATCTGGTGGTGTCTCTGCCCGTGTTCTTCACCGATTCCGCTGTGTTCCGCCTCTTCTCGTCGGCAAACGGTGCGCGTCACAACGCCGCCCACGTCGACGCGGAGACGACGTCGGCGTCCAATATCGCTGGCCTGTACACCAGAAACTCTCGGCTGCTGTTGCAGCTGGCAGGCGCCATCGGCAGACTGGTGTTGGCCGGGAAGGAGGTGACGCGTCTCACGGGGTATACGCACCGCGTCAGTCGACTGGAGCATGTGCTCGACGAGCTGTGCCGCGCGGGCGCCGTACGTCGACGGTTCGAATCGTCGTCGGACCTTTTGCACGACGCGCACCTGGCTCACCTGATGCGGCCGGGCAAGCTGGTAGTGGCAGACGAGGACGATACAGAGAGCAGTGTGCGCTTCGAGTCGGTGAACGTGGTGTCACCGGACGGCACGGTTTTGTGCGAGGGGCTTTCGTTGGAGATGGAGCGTGGGTGCCACGTGCTGACGACCGGGCCCAACGGGTGCGGCAAAAGTTCGTTGTTCCGCGTGTTGGCGGGGCTGTGGCCGGTTTGCGGCGGCACCATATACCGGCCGGCTCGGTCGCGCATCTTCTACGTGCCGCAGCGACCGTACCTGGCGCTGGGAACGCTGCGGGAGAACGTGACGTACCCGATGACGTGGGGCGAGGCGAGGGCGCGCGGGGCGACGGATGAGATGGTGATGCAGTTGATGGAGCGCGCGCACCTGGGAGATGTGGCGCGACGGCGCGACGGACTGGAGGCGGTGAAGGACTGGGCGGAGGTTTTGAGCGGCGGGCAGAAGCAGCGGCTGGCGTTTGCGAGACTGCTGTTTCATGCGCCGCAGTACGCGATTCTGGACGAGGCGTCGTCGGCGGTGTCGATCGACGTGGAGAAGGTGCTGTACGCGGCGGTGAAGGAGGCGGGCATCACGGTGATCAGCGTGAGCCACCGGCCGAGCCTGTGGGAGTTCCACGACCGCGTGCTGGCGTTCGACGGCCAGGGCGGCTACGAGTTCCGCGAGATCGGCGACGACGACCTGCGCGCGCTGGAGGCGGCGTAGCCGGCCCGCGAGCGAATGGTGCTGTATGTAGCAGTAAATGATGCAAATTCAAATGCGGCGGCAGCCAGTGCGCGCGCCGAAGCGCGTTGAAAAGCGCCGCCCGCCACTGGCGCATCACAGCCGCGCGATGCCCGCCGCTGCTCCCGCGCGCGCCATCGCCCCGCCTCCCCCCCCTCCCCCCCACCGCCCGCCCGCCGCGCGTGCCCGATGTGTGCGCCGTCGTCGCCGCCCGCTCTCACGTTGCACCCCGCGCGTCTCGCGTCGTGTGCGCTCGCGCTCGCCGCCGTCACCATCGTCGCCGCGCTGCTGCTCACGCATTTCTACCCCGGGCGCTTCCACATCCACCCCTACCCGTACCTGAGCGATGCCGGCCTGCGCGACCCCGAGCGCATGCTGCTCACCATCGGGCTGTGCATCTCCGCCAATCTTCTTCTCCCACTGATCGCCTCCTCATTTCTCCACTGGTGCGAATGCATCCCGCCCGCTCTGCCGCCCTCCCTGCCCGCCTTTCTGCCGCGCCCGCGTTTTCTCGCGCGTCTCGCGCTCGCCAGCGGTGTCTCGCTCGCGCTGTTCCTCACGCTGTTCTCGTCGGTGCCGGGCTACTGGTTTTTCCACCACGTGTTCGCGGCGCTGTTCGCGGTAAGCGCCGCCACCTGGAGTGTGAGCACCAGCTTGCTGACACACATGGTGCACAAGCGTCCGCCGTACGTCGCGTACGTGTGCAGCGCCATTCAGCTCGCCGTCATCGCGCTCTTCGCCTGTCTGTGGCTTTCGCTGCGACTGCGCTTTCCGTTCGCGCTGATCCCCAACAAGGATCCGCGTTTTGTTTACATGGCTGCTTTGGAGTACGTCGGCACCACCGCCTTTCTAGTCTGCGTGCGTCTCACCACGCGTCACGCGCGACCGTTCCACCTGTCGCTCCAACTGCATCGCACCCGCGCAGCGCGGGATGGCTCGCGCACGCGCCCCAAGTCCATCTCCGTCATCGCGCCCTGAACGCAGCGCTACCTGTATCATACCTTCGTACTTGCCACAGCTGAGACGGAGCACGCGAGCACACGCACCAAAAAAAGCGGCCAGGCAAACTGACACGGTCACACCTTTTTTTAAACTCACATAACCTTTCCATCTAACGTTCCAAACCTGCACCCGTCCGCTCCGTTAGCGGTACGGGTGATATCGCTCGTCCCGCCGTGAGGAGCGCCTCATACTTGGGCCACCCCCACCGCTGTTCGAGCCATGACCGTTTTGTCCACCGTGACTCATGTCGCCGCCATGTCCACCGCCGTGGCCTCCGCCATGACCTCCGCCATGGCCTCCGCCATGGCCTCCGCCGTGGCCTCCGCCGTGGCCTCCGCCATGGCCTCCGCCATGGCCTCCGCCATGGCCTCCGCCATGACCTCCGCCGTGTCCCCCGCCATGTCCACCACCGTATCTTCCGGATCCGTGTGAGTTGTCGTATCCTGCCACATTGCCAAAACGAAACAATCACAGTAAAACGTCGTTTCAGCGCGCAACACAAAACAACAGCAAGTAGAAACACAACAAAAAACACAAAACAATCAGATACAACCGTAAACAACAAACCCTGGTTAGTATTTGAAAACTGATCCGCAAACAACGATATCACCTTACGCAAGCATCTCTTGGAAAACAAAGGGAAACAAGTGGAGCACACACACACAACAGCTCGGCTAAGCAAGCAGCCAAGGCTGTTTGTCACACTCAGCAATAAACATATCTTTCTCTCTTCATCAAAGTCCAAACAGATGCGTTCGCGCGCTAATAATAGTACAAATGAAAGCTTACCTCCGGTGCCCGGAGCGTTTGGCGAGGCGGCATTGGCAGGCATACCCGCGCTGCCACCCGCGCCATTCGCCGAAGCTTGTGTGTTCATGTAGGCTTGCAAATACTGCTGGTACGGATTATAACTCTGCGGGAAGTTGAAGTTGTAGCCCATTGCAGCGTAGTACTGCTGCCACTGGGGGTTATTGTAGTAAGCGCCATACTGTTCGGCTAGCGATGCTGGGTAATTGCTGTAGTAAGCAGCAGCCGCGGCAGCAGCGGCGTTCGCACCTCTGCCGTTGGCGCCCGAGTGCGGCAACGCCTCGTTCTGTGAAGCACCGCCGCCGGCTCTACCGCCTCCTTGATTGTAGCTATCTCGATTATGTCTTCTATCTTGCGACGCGCCCTTGGGCTCTGCTCTCTTCACTTCAACACATTTGCCCATAATCTCATGGTCCGTGTTCGACTTTCCCGGGCCGACCACCGCATTGACGGTGGCCTCACTTGCAAACGTGACAAATCCAAACCCTCTCGAGTTGCCCGTGTTATGGTCGATCATGACTTGCGCGTCAACCACCTCGCCAAACTGCGAAAAGTAGTTGCGAAACTCCTCGCCGCCACAACCGGATGGAAGACCACCCACAAACACCTTGCACTTGGTGGTGTGGTGAGCGCGGTGCGGCGGGCCCTGTGTGGCGCCGTCGTTGTAGCGTTGGCCGCGCGGGGTGGCGGTAAAGGAAGCGGAGTGGCCGGCAGCAGAGGCGGACGAACCCTCACTCCTGGGCACGGCGCGCTTGGCCTCAACTTGACGACCGTCCAAATCATGACGACGGGAGGCGGCGGCGGTGGCAGCATCCTCATCGGCAAAGGTTACAAAACCGAAACCTCGTGGATGCCCGGTGTGACGATCGCGCATGATGACGCAATCCAATACGGTTCCTATCTGCTCAAAGTAGGCGCGCAGCGATTGCTCGTCGGTCTCCCACGAGAGACCGCCCACGAAGATTTTGCAGCCGGCGGAAGAGGAGGGCGGCGAGGGCTGGGTGGCGGGTTGTGCGGGCGGTTGGGAGTACTGTTGCTGTTGGTGGTGGAAGGCGCGCTGCTGTTGTTCGTAGAGAGCGGAGGGCACGTTGGGGGGGTCGGGCGTTTGTGGGTTAGAAGATTTGGGTTGGTCGGGCGGTTGTTTGGGTGGTTCTGTGTCGGTGGAGTTGGTGGGGAAATCATCCGGGTTTACTTGGGGGTTGGGGGTGGCTTCGCGCGCGGACCATTTCTCGGAAGGCTCTTGATCGCGGGAGGGTGTGCCGTCAACCTGGGGAGGATGTAGAGTTGCCATTGTGTGTGGTTAGGAGGGCGGGGGGGGGGGGGAGAGGGGGAGGGGACGGGAGTGTAGGGTAATGATGATGGGTGAGTTTTCGTGGAGGGGAGGTGGTAGGAGATAGATGTGTAAGGAGTAGGTGGTGGTGGGGGGAGAGGAGGGGGGGGTGGGGGACGGGGGACGGGGGAGGGGGAGGGGAGGGGATGAAGGGAGAGGGGGGGGGAGGGAGGGGGGGGAGGAGGGGGGGGGGGGTCGCAGTGGGCGGGAGCGCACGGGAGGGGGAGTGGGGGTTGGGTTAGTCGGGCGGTGGGCGCTGGCGGCGGTGCGGTAGCGAGGCGATGCGCGGGCGACCGGAGCGGGCGGCAGAGACGCGACGGCAGCGCGCGTGTTGGAGGCACCGCCATTGAATGGACGCCGCGGGGGTGTCAGACAGCCGCGCGCGCCGCGCACCGCGCCGCTGCCCCGTCTGACAGCGCGCACAGCGCGGGCGTACACGTGCCGGCGGCGCGCGCCCCGCGCGGGCCGCGCGCGCCCCGCTGTAATGGGCGAGCACGCGGCGGGGCGCACGTGCCGCGCGGATCTGCCGCGCGGATCTGCCGCCGCGGCCGCCTTGGCGGCGGCGGCCGCGGCGCCAGCGCGCCCGCGCCTTCGCCTTCGCCTTCGCCTTCGCCATCTGCTCTCGCTCCAGCACCATGCGGCAGGGGGCGTTCCGCGTGCCGGCTGCGCTGCTGCTGGCCGGCGGCCATGTGTTCCCGGGCTACTCCTTCGGCTGCCAGACCAGCGTCGCCGGCGAGGCGGTCTTCCAGACCGGCATGGTGGGCTACCCTGAGGCGCTCACCGACCCGTCGTACGCCGCCCAGATCCTCGTGCTCACCTACCCCATCGTCGGCAGCTACGGCGTGCCCGACATGTCGGCCGTCGACGAGCACGCCATCCCGTTGCACGCCGAGTCTCACCGCATTCACGCCGCCGCGCTCGTGGTGGCAGAGTACTCGCAGCACTACTCGCACTGGAATGCCGCCGCCAGTCTGTCCAACTGGCTCGTCGAGCAGCGCGTGCCGGCCATAACTGGCGTCGACACCAGGCAGCTCACCAAGATAATTCGCCGCTCCGGCACGCTGCTGGCCAGGCTGGTTGTCAACCCGTCCTCGTCGCCGCTGCCGCCGCTGTCTGACCCCAACGCGCGCAACCTCGTCGCGGACGTGTCTGCCTCGGAGGTGCGCGCCATTGCGGGCGCCGGCGCTTCGGACGCGCCACGTATTCTCGTGCTTGACTGCGGTGTGAAGAGCAATCAGCTCCGCGCGCTTCGGAAGCGTGCGCGCTCTCTGCTTGTTGTGCCGTGGAATTCGTCGCTCTCACAGTTCAACGCCGACTATGATGCCTTGTTTATCACTAACGGACCGGGAGATCCCGCCATTCTATCCACCACCGTTGATAATATTCGCCAGTGCATCAGAGACCATCCCAACCGACCTATCTTTGGCATTTGCCTCGGTCATCAGCTTTTGGCGCGTGCAGCCGGTTTTGGTACGTACAAGCTCAAGTACGGTAACAGGGGGCATAACCAGCCGTGCATAGATCTTTCTACTGGTCGTTGCCACATCACGTCTCAGAACCATGGCTTTGCCGTGGATGACAATCCAGACAAGTGGCCCACCGGCTGGTTTCCAACCTTTGTCAACGCGAATGACGGCACCAATGAAGGTATTGCTCACAGGACGCTTCCGTTTTTCTCCGTCCAGTTCCATCCGGAGGCGTGTGCTGGTCCGCACGATACAGAGTACTTGTTTGACATGTTTGTCAATTCTGCTGTCGAAGCGAAGGCTACTGGGGGTACCAAGCCGCTTTTTGATGCAAATGCCGCCTTAAAACGACTGCGACAGCGGGAGCTCGACGACAGTCCACAGCGTTTCCCATTGAGTGCCACTATTAAGAAGGTCATTGTGCTGGGCTCCGGTGGACTCTCTATCGGTCAAGCCGGGGAGTTCGATTATTCTGGTTCGCAGGCCATCAAGGCTCTGAGGAGTCAATCGGTGCGCACAGTGCTAATCAACCCGAACATTGCCACTGTTCAGACCTCACCTGGTCTCGCGGATAAGGTGTATTATCTCCCAGTAACCCCTGAAAATGTTCTCAAAGTTGCGGAGAATGAGCGTCCGGACGGCATTCTTATGACGTTCGGCGGTCAGACCGCTCTCAACTGTGGTGTGAAGCTGTACAACAGTGGCGCTCTAGAAAAGCTTGGCATAAAGGTGCTCGGAACACCCGTTGAAGCAATTTTGGACACCGAAGATCGAGAAAGGTTCAATTCCCGACTGGAGGAGATCAATGAACCTTTTGCAGACTCCCGCGCGTGTGAGACTATCGAGGAATGCCTCAAGGCTGCAGACGAGGTTGGCTACCCCGTCATTTTGCGCGCTGCCTTTGCTTTGGGTGGGCTGGGCTCCGGTTTTGCGGATGATGCGGAGCAGCTTGCTAAGTTAGCCTCTCGCGCGTTCACGTCGAGTTCACAGGTGCTCGTTGAGAGATCCATGAAGGGCTGGAAGGAAGTCGAGTATGAGGTTGTCAGAGATGCGTATGACAACTGCATCACCGTGTGTAACATGGAGAACTTTGATCCCTTGGGCATTCATACTGGTGACTCCATTGTTGTGGCGCCTTCCCAGACATTGAGTGACTCTGAGTATCACATGTTGCGCAACGCCGCCATTCGCACCGTGAGACACCTTGGCGTCGTTGGTGAATGTAATATTCAGTATGCGCTCAACCCAGGGAGCATGCAGTATTGTATCATTGAGGTCAACGCCCGTCTCAGCCGTTCTTCTGCCCTGGCCTCAAAGGCCACCGGCTATCCACTGGCTTTCGTTGCAGCACAGCTGGCATTGGGGATTCCGTTGCCAGAGATACGTAATTCCATCACCAAGGAGACGTCTGCATGCTTCGAACCTTCCCTTGATTATCTTGTTGTCAAGATTCCGAGGTGGGACTTGAAGAAGTTTACGCGAGTGAGCCGATCGCTTGGTAGCTCGATGAAGTCCGTTGGTGAGGTGATGGCAATTGGGAGGAATTTCGAAGAGACGTTGCAGAAGGCAGTTAGAATGGCCCGAGACAACTACGTGTCTGGTTTTGAGTCGGGCGTGATTGAGTATGACGAAGATCTTCTTCGAAATCCAACAGATGATCGGCTCTTGGCGATTGCAGATGGTCTGGGTAAGGGGGTGTCCGTAGAACGGATTCATGAGCTGACTAAGATTGATAAGTGGTTTCTTTACAAGCTTGCGAGAATATCAGCGTGCGAGACCCAGTTGCGGAACTCTTCAAGAATAGATGACGACATGCTCATCAATGCAAAGCAGCTCGGATTCAGCGATCGGCAAGTGGCAAAGCTGCTGGATGAAACGGAACTCGCGGTTCGCAAGCAGCGTTTGAGTAGCGATATTCGGCCATGTGTGAAGCAGATTGATACAGTGGCAGCTGAGTTTCCCGCGAAAACCAACTACCTTTATGTCACCTACTCTTGCATGTCAACGTTGCGGTCGGGTCGGTCGCTCCCCTCTTCGTTCTATGAGAATTCTCCACGACTCACCCCTCCATTTTCAAGTTCACCTGAGAGTTCCCCGGGTCTCATACAGAGCGTACCAGACTGCTTTCGGCTGCAAGATGACGTCTCCTTTAATGAGCATGGTATCATTGTGCTAGGATGCGGTGCATATAGGATTGGGTCGTCTGTGGAGTTTGATTGTTGTGCTGTTTCTGCCATTAGAACGCTGAGAAGCCAAAGGGCTCGATCGGTGATGATTAACTACAACCCGGAAACAGTTAGCACAGACTACGACGAGTGCGACAGACTTTATTTTGAAGAGCTTTCCTTTGAGCGAGTTCTTGACATCTATGACGTTGAAAGAAGCTCTGGTATCATTGTTTCAATGGGGGGGCAAATAGCGAACAACATCGCCATGAGGCTACATCGGCAGTCTGCTCGAATCCTTGGAACTACGCCAGAGATGATTGACAATGCAGAGAACAGATACAAGTTCTCTCGCATGTGCGACAAGAACGGTGTGGATCAACCGAAGTGGAAGGAGCTTTCGTCAATAGCGGATGCTAAAGCGTTCTGCTCCGATGTTGGGTATCCGGTACTGGTACGCCCTTCTTACGTGCTGTCTGGTGCTGCTATGAATGTTGCCCACAAGGCTGAAGATCTTGAAGCATACCTGACAGAGGCTGCGACGGTATCCAACGATTGTCCTGTCGTTATCTCCAAGTTCATTCTAGAGGCCAAGGAGATTGAGGTTGATGCCGTAGCAAACAAAGGAGAACTCGTCATGCATGTCATTTCCGAACATGTCGAGAATGCCGGAGTTCATTCCGGAGATGCGACATTGGTGCTGCCACCGCAGGATTTGGACGAAATCACAGTACGAAAAGTTGAAGAAGCGACGGCGAAGGTAGCACGCGCTTTGAACGTTACTGGTCCAATGAACATTCAGTTTATTGCCAAGAATAATGCTATCAAGGTTATTGAGTGTAATCTTCGGGCATCCCGTACTTTTCCTTTCATCTCAAAGACAATTGGTCTCGATTTGGCGAAACTCGCGACAAAGGTCATGCTTGGTAGACCAGTGCTTCCGTATCCTGTTGATGTAAGCAAGATCCCGTTCGTTGGTGTCAAAGTTGCACAGTTTTCGTTTACAAGATTGCTCGGTGCCGATCCTATCCTTGGGGTTGAGATGGCCTCTACTGGGGAAGTTGCGTGCTTTGGTGCTTCTCGAGAAGAAGCGTATATGAAGGGCCTGATCGCTACATCTCGTCATCTTCCTTCCAAGTCTGTTGCTGTTTCAATCGGAGCTTATAAGGAAAAGCTCGAGTTCCTGGCCTCGGCAAAGAGATTGAAGGAACTTGGCTACAGGCTAGTTGCAACCCCTGGAACAGCAGACTTCTTCCAGGAACACGGTGTACACACAGATGTGGCCGTATGGACTAACAAAAACGAGTACTCAGAATCTGAAGTTGAGAACACTATCGAGAATATGCTTCGCGATGGACGAATAGAGTTCTTCATTAACATTCCGTCCAATAACAAGTACAGACGTCTGGCATCTTTCGAGTCTCCAGGATACAGGTCCCGCCGTGCAGCTGTTGATTTCAGTATCCCACTGCTGACAAACATCAAGTGTGCAAAACTGTTTGTCAAGGTGTTAGGTTTTGTTAGGTCTTCTGGGAAGAAACTACCTCTGAGCCCATACGATTTCCGGTTTTCATCGCGGGTGATAACCCTTCCTGGGCTGATTCTATTGAATACAATCGGGGAAATGCCAGCAAAGTTGCAAAGTCATAGAGAAGTTGGCGAAACAGTTTTCAAACTGACGGGTTCGGCTTTGGAAGGTGGGTTCTCTACCACATGTCTACATTTGTCTCATGACAGATGCCAGTCACCGGAAGATTTTGAACTGGTTATGAAGGATGCGGCTTCCCATGCACTTTGCAATTTCACCGTTTGCGCGAACGCGAGACCCGGTAATGCGGCTGTTATTGCTCCCTTAGGAGGGACTGCAGGTGGTCTTGTCATCCAACCAACTAAAGCGGACTTGAAGCTTAACAATGGCGTAGGTATTTGGATGGAGCATCTCTCGCGATGGCCACAAGAATCACCCGTTATTCTTCACGCTTCTGGAAGGTCCCTTGCAGCTTTGCTCTTTGCCGCAGTCGTTAGCACCAGAGAAGTTCATGTTGCGGAGGTCAAGAAGAAAGAAGATATTCTTCTCATTCAGGCAAGCAAATCTACTGGGCTAAGCATCACATGTGATGTCAATGTCCTTGACTTGTACGCCACAGAGAATAGTGGTAGAATATCGCGGGAAGACCAGGAAGCCCTCTGGGAGAATCTTGATGCCGTCGATGCCATTACAGGTCCACCGTCATTGATCGTTCCGCTGTTGTTCGAATCTGTCGTCAGTGGTCGAATTGAACTGGAATGGGTACGTTCGCGTCTTTACGATGGCCCTAGTCGAATACTCCGGGTTTCAGTGTCCTCTGAAGAATCGACTGTGGAAGTTGATATTGACGAGATTTGGGAAGGACCTGCTGCCTCAGACGTATCCGGAGTGCCATGTCGAGGCTACGTGAGGAGAGTGGTGAACAATGGAGTGGTAGCATTTTTGGATGGTAAGATTTGGGCGGAACGTGGTTCTGGAGAAACGGTTCGAACTGAAAGTCAGGCCCTGAAGACCAGTCCATCGACAAGACGGCTCCCTGTATCTCCATTCAAGCTTAATTCTATGAGTAGGTATGACACCGACGAGGTGAGTGAACATCTTCCACACTCGTTTCCAAATCGCTCTAGTGGTGCACGTGCTTCCCGGGTAGATGATTCATCAAAACTGCCTCAAGCGACTTCATCCAAAGTATCATTAAGGAAAGAAGTACAAAGTATGTGGAATGGTCATTCTAATGTGACCACCCGAAGTCCATTTATTTCTCCTGTTCCTGAAGAGCTGGAGCTACCGGAAGTGGGTCCTGAACTTAGTAACGGCTATGATTCAATCATGTCTAATGGTGTTGCTCCACCTAAGGGCATGGTTGTGGCAGGGACTGAGTACCGCGGACTCAAGGAGGCTCTTCCGGGATACGGGTCAGGCTGGTGGGCTGGTCGGCATATTTTATCTGTTTCTCAATTCACGAGAAACGAATTGCACAAGTTGTTTGAAGTAGCGCAAGAAATGAGAGTTATGGTGTCTCGAGTAGGGCACTATGAGCTTCTCAGAGGCAAGGTTATGGCTTCGTTATTTTATGAGCCATCGACCAGAACGTCTTGTTCCTTTCAGGCAGCCATGCAACGCCTGGGTGGGACAGTTTTGAATATTCAAGATGTCGGAAGTTCGTCTGTTGCGAAAGGTGAAAGCCTGGGGGATACCATGCGAACCTTATGTTGCTACTCTGACGTCATTGTGTTGAGACATCCTGCAGTTGGGGCGGCACAGCAAGCAGCATATCATTCTAAGCTGCCTGTTATAAATGCTGGTGATGGGATTGGAGAACATCCTACTCAGGCTTTGTTGGACGTTTTCACGATCCGCGAGGAACTGGGAACTGTCAACAACGTTACGATAACGTTTGTGGGCGACCTCAAGAACGGACGTACAGTACACTCTTTGGCTCGTGTGCTGGCCTTGTACTCCGTACGGTTGTGCTATGTATCCCCGGAATCGCTGCGAATGCCTCATGATCTATTGGAAGAATTGTCTGAGAGAGGTGTGCCTCAGTATGAACATGTCGAACTATCTGATGGTGTGATTCGCGACACGGATGTGCTTTACGTAACAAGAATCCAAAAGGAGAGATTTGGGAGTCTCGACGACTATGAACGCGTCAAGGATGCGTTTATGATCACCCCGAAGACTCTGACAAGAGCAAAAGAACATATGATAATCATGCATCCTCTGCCTAGAGTCGGGGAAATCTCGAGCGATGTTGATTCTGATCCTCGAGCCGTGTACTTTAGGCAAATGGAACATGGAATGTATGTTCGCATGGCACTGTTGGCTATGGTGCTTGGAAAGAACTAAGTCATTTTTAGCGGGAAGTCAACCAATGAAGTCATCTTGCACAGTTTTGGTCTTGGTCTGCTTGAACATTAAACATGGTTTCGCAAATAGTATAACAACGCAGTTGTTGTCTCTCACCCGTGGCAAACCCTTCCCTGCTTGTTTCTGATACGTTCTCTACCCAATGACGACGATGATGATCAGATCATCATTGCTCCACCGAAAACTGTTTTTCACCGGTCTTCTGTAAGTACAAAATGTTCGATAATATCGAGTTGCGAAGTCCATAATATGGATTCCATATTATGGACTTCGCAACTAACTTTTCGGTAAACGAGTTATTTCCGTAGAGGTCAGGCACGCTTTGATCGGTACGTGTTAAGGAAAAACGAAACATACCAAGGCTAGCCCTCTTGGAAACTACTCTCATAAGACTGTCTGAAATTCTGTTCTCTCTCTCTGTTTATGGGTGTAATAGTCTAATTCCGGCATACTGCAGAGCGTTTCTGTTGAAATTCTGTTCGTCTTGGAGGAACACACTAACAAATCTCCCCGGAATTCTTTTCGTTATTTTCCGGTTGGGTCGAGTTCGAGGAGCTAAGGCTACCTCCGTCGGGCTTCTTCTGTTTGCACCAACCCACTACGCATGCATTCAGGCTGTCCAAAATGTTGAACGTTTTGGAAGTAGAGCCCGTCACATACAGGACTCGTTCACCATGCTCGTACACACAAGTGACTACCGGGTTCTCACACGCTGGTTCGTCAACGTAGCGAAATGTACGCTGAGCCCAATGTATCGGGTCACTCATATCATAGAATATATAGGGTCTGAAGAAACATGTTGAAATCAATCCAAATACAGAGAATATCCAAGTTGCCACAAACATATAGATAAGCGGCAATGGAACCTCGGTGGCAACATCATCCTCAATGGTTGCAAATGGACATGACGCGTTTGATATCGAGCCAGTCAAAATTCTTCTACGGATTTCCAATGGGTCATTCACGTTTTCCGCAAAAGCATTCACTGCTCTACTTGCTAACACAGATTCCTGGTCTTCGTCTAAGTCTACGCTAGTGACAAGGAATGGCACAGTGACGCCTTCCGAAAGGATGAAGTCGACATCAAAATTACTGATCAAAGCCGAAACATATAGAACACCCGAGACATATTCAGTGAAGACACATCCGAAACCTTCCATACAGCTTTTCGTTCGATTACCCCCAAGAGCCAACTCAGATCTACCTTCTCCAGAAAAGCTGTAAAAGGCAGACGCGCTACATTTAACTTCACCGTTTTCGAGGCTAATATTACCAACGCGCTGAAACGTTTGACCGTTCTCCTGGCGGATGCACCGTATAAAGATAGTGTCTGTCGAGAAGGAAAAGTGATTCGTCGGAATTGAATCGTACTTCTCAACGATAGCACATCGACGCATTTCAATCTTGCGGCCAGAAAGAGGGTCGGTGAAGAACGACAGAGTCAGCTCCATGATAACAAACATAGCTGTTGCCAAAGCAGCAAAACATTTCATGCGCCTTTGATGGAAAAGGACGCTGATATGCTTCCCGCGCGTGAGCGCTTTGCATTCCGCATATCTGTTAAGGGTGAATACAGCTTTTAGGATGCAAAGCTCAGCGGTGCCAGATAGTAGGGTTACGATGAGATCAACGAACTGCGGTTTGAGCCCAATGCGTACCATGACTGCGTTTGAAACTGGAGCAAACGAAAGGGCAGAGACTTTCAGAAAAGATTTCTGAGCACTGCACGTAGATTCAAGTACACGTTAATAACCGAAGGTGATCACAAGTGACCTAAAAATGCCAAGCACCATCGGTCTAGGATACCGACCGTGTTGACAATATACATGGGGAAGGGTAGAACAGGAAGCAAAATCTTGAAGAGGTGTCTCTTTGCAGCAAAGACTTTGACAACAATTGTCAATGTTGTGGTAGGTACATAGACATTGTTCGGCTGGCATCAGCACGACAAAAAAGCAAACGCATACACACAACATATCGGGCGAAGAGATCTATAAAGCTTCCCCTATAAACTACTTCCGACACATTAAACTAAGCAACGAAGGCCAGTTATCAGACTTCTGCAGTCCGGATATTGGCCCGGACCAACAATATCAGTTAGATATCTGAAAAGGACCAACAATATCAGTACGATATCAATTTGGCCCACAAAAACTATGTAAATTTAAATATTTCTTTTGGACCAGTGCAGGTGACGGCTACTGTCACGAACAGTCAACGTTACTGCTGGCCTCTCTTCATTTTTGCACTGCCAAAACAAGTACACGTGTCTGATAAGCGAGTTATGGTGCAAATCGAGTGATGACATCGGGGCACGAGAAAAAAAAATTGATCTCTCGACTTATTTAACCCCCGAACGGTAAGGGGTACAGATCTGTGCCCCTTAGTAAAAAGCACGATTTTTTAAGACTGGTACCCCTTATGCGCTAAGGGGTACCGACGGTGCCCCTTACAAGCCATTGGGTGCCCCTTATTTCGCCGCCTTCGACGGCTGAAGTCCGTCGTTGTTCCACACGTGTTAAAAGTTTTAGAAAACCAAACCGATGAACTATGTGGCATACATAGCATACGTTGACGCAAGCACGTTCAAATAGATTCAAACTTATACCTGTTTTAGTTGATTTGAGGTGAACCGGTGGTCCGGACCCCTTACAAGGGGTACCGGTTCCAATGAGGCACCAAAGCGAGGTAGTAAAACGTTTTCTATCTTTTCAGTACGCAGAGGCATGATTTAAAAACTTGCCGAGCCAATACTTTGTACGCAAAAAGCTGAATAGAATTTTTATTAAATGCATGAACTTGGATCAAATCTGTCTTGCCAAACATAAGTTTTTGGCATCTTACATTTATCACGTACCCAAACCAATATTCCTTAAATTTTTGGATACTAACTCGACCAATTTATATATCCACCGGGCCTAGAAAAGCGGCTTTTCCTTAGTTAATTGCATCTTTTCTCAAAGTAAGCTTTCCGTGCAGCACTTAACGGTATAATAGTAAGCTTACGCGACGTCAGAATATCTGTAATGTTTGATAATGGCCAAATGCAACATTTGACTAAATTTGAGTCGTGTAAAGTGTGAAAATCGCTTTACTCATTTCAAAACGTCATAAATTCCAAACAAAGGTTAAAAAAGCACCCGCCACCATCTACATCACCCCATCTTTGCCCACATGATTTTTAAAAGATCTTTTAAAGTACATAAAGGCGAGCAAATAAATAAACTTTACCATACGACCATACAATGCTTGTTTGCTTAACATTTCCGTGGCCTTGCAATGCATTCCCAAACGGTATCAACGTTACAAATAGCCACTATCGCTTTTTCGCTCTACAAAATCACTTCTCTTTAACCGTTGCTCTGGATACAGAGAAAAAGACAGATCAAACTACTGCTTGACAAATCACAACTTATTGCGCTCACAGACTTTTGCTTTAACATATACCCGTCTGGCGACTGTGAAGCAGTTTTCCGATTTCTATTTCGAGTTAAGAATGTATTGGTACTTGCTCAAGTGATTGGATAGCCAACATGTAACACCCCTATGCCAAAACACCTTTATAAATGTGATGCAGTTTTTGTGATATGTAAGATTTAAGTTTTTCTCGCCGTTTCGGAGAGACGATCTGACTTAAAACTACTTTTTAGACAGCATGAATTGCAGTTGTCGGAGATATTTTGAAAGCGTATAGAACAGTTCGTGGAAGTAAGAGATCATTTTTTATTGAACGATATACCACCTCGTTACGTACAAGATCGAGCAGAAACATGGGCAAAAGCAATTGCGGAAAAGTCTGGTACAGTTGAAAATTGCATCAGCTTCATCGACGGAACAGTGATGGGAGTATCACGTCCGACAAATCACATGGTACAGCTTGTAGTATAAAATGGGGACAAAACAAAGCAAGCGCTGAAGTACCAGGTCGTGAATACGCTTGATGGTATTATATTGCATGCTCATGGGCCTACTGAAAGACGTAGATACGACTGGCTTCTGTATGTTTGCAGCGGTTTTGATAGCAATCTAGATGAAATACTCAATATTGATAAAGAGGCGACTTGTATTGTATAGTGATTCAGGGTAAAACTGGCGTCCATTCCTTGAAATACCCTTTCAAGGAAACACTATATCAGCACACCAGAAGGCGTTCAATACGTCAATGTCACCCGTGAGGATAACCGTAGAGTGGATTTTCAAAGAAGTGAAGTCTTATTTCTCAATAGTTGATATGAAAAGGAAAATGAAGATCTGCAAATCTTCTGTCGGACTCCTCTGTATCGCTACTATGCTACAGTGTAACTTACGCAATTGCATTTACCCAAACCAGATCTCGAAGTTCTTCGTATGCGCCCCTCCTAGTCTGGAAGAATATATGTCCCAACGGTATACTTTTCCCTGCGGAGTGATAAACAAAGCCTTTCGGAGTGCGACCCGTTGGCGAGCACGAGTTTTGCAGCCCCACAAGGGAAAAGCCTACCGTAACCTCGTCTACAGCCTGCCGCATTAGCCACTGTTTCCACCACGAAACGAATCAAACATGATCTTAAACTTCTCTAGCTCATGTCGCAGTGTGTCTTCTCGCTTTTTACGACGTTCCTACCCATCTTTCTCTCGGTCACCCAGTTCCTTCATATACTTTTCTCGCTCGAACGCTAATTGTTCACGTTCGAGCCCCAACCGTGCAAGATCAGCGTCCTTCAGCTGTTTTCCAAATGCAGCGAGCTCACCCCCTTCATCAACATTCTCTCTTTGCGTCGTTTGTGTAGAGCAACGCATAATCCCGTGACAATCGTGAAGATGCTAGTCATATAAGCAGGGGTGAGTATAGGAGGATGCACTCTCAATGTATGAGTGGGACCCAGTTTAGGAGGTTACTTTTGGATGGCTTTCCCAGATTTTTACCTGTAATCAGGGGCGCCATTGCTGGGTTTTACCGCTAGGTGGACGCGTGTATGACACGACCGTGTGTGCATATTACGGGATAATAGGTAGTGCACCTGAGGTGCCTGACACTGGATTAGCCACGTGTACGGACCCTTGCTGGTGTGCACCACGTATACATAATTAGTTTAGACCTACTTAGGTGAGCTCGACCTCGCCGTGGCGAGCACCTTTGTAAAATCAACCCGAGCACTTCTAAGTGAACTCTTTGTCGAGTAGCGCTCTTTCGAGTGGACTCAGCACGAGTGAGGCTCTAGCGCCAGCCGCCTACGTGGGTTTCCACTCTCACAAGTATAACTGAGTCTGGTTACGGTCGTCCTACCCTCTCGGTACCCTTGAGGAACATCTGTCGTTGATGTCAGGACTTGCGAGTCATACCGAGGAGGTATCGGACTAGATTACGAAGTGATCTCATTCTGTACAGAGTTTAGCCGTGGTTACTGTGGTGCAAAACCTTGCAAAGGGAGAAGACACGAAAGGCGTTCGGGACCTTCCCTCGAAGAGGTAAGCACAGCAGATAGAGCGCTCCCAGGAATGGTGCAATGAGTCGGGTGTAAGCCGAGACCAAACCGTCACGACGGGCGTAGGGAGCTCAAGAGAGTCGGCCTAGAAGTCTGGGGTGTTGTGTAGACAACGGCGATGCCGGGCGTGAGATGTCACGAGACAGACATACACACACTGATGTGGCACAGGGTGCGACGAACGGGGTGAGCCACCAGATCAACAAGACGGGGCAGAAAGAAACAACGGCACACTGGTCGTGCGTACTTGTTAAACAGTGACACAAACAAAAGAAACAAGTAAAACAATACACACAGTAGTGGCGGAAAGCTGTACAAGGTGGATAACTAGTCCCTCACCAGGTAGTGACTCTCCACGACGAGGCTATCACGCACCAGGGGTTCCTGAGTCAGAGCTAACACTTGCTTGGTGCGTTTACTTGCCCAGTGTGGGTCGAGCTCACCTACCTAAGTAGGGTGGCCGACCCCACTGTCATCGTGAAAATTTGTAGAATATTCTAAATATCTAAAACGTTAGAAATAATACTAGTTCTCCCTATGAATGGGCGTGGCAAGCACTACACGTGTGTGGAGAATCCAGCAAGGCTGTGTACACGACCGTGAACAATTCCCATTGTGACCATTCCCAAGTAATTGGCAAATCCGCGTACAACTCATAAAGCGCTATACCTCACCTCCGTACCGGAGCGATTAGTATGAATCGCATAAGCGATAAAGTTCCGCGAAACGCGTTGCTCTACATATCCCCCTGCTTAAGGAGCGAACTGACCGCCGGGGCAATCCTCCACCTCGCTTCGCGAGAGCATAAACACCCACCGCGATGAGCGGGGAGATACCGACTTCTTGTGTTGGTACAGCACCTGCGCGCGATCCTCCCTCACCTCCAGCGATACCTCGAGTCTCCTCGTCTGCAAGCTCAGGTCGCGCTCACGCGAATCGTTCTTCTCCTCCGATACCTCGGGTTATATCCGTAACTGCGTTGCCTACTCCATCCGCCAAAGCGATGAACGGCCAGTACCACCAACACAACCAAGCCAACCAGGGAGCTGGGCCTAGTCAACCGAATGTCGGAAACGCACCTCCACAGGCCGCGGGCGCCAATGCACTTGCGCCGCAGGGTTACTTTTCCGGCTTTCGCTCAGCGCCTCTTCCCCAAGCTGGGTATGTCCAACTAACACAGTACCACCAGCCGCCGATGCAGCCGTGGAACTGGGGCTTCCCTGCTATGCCGGCTCCGCCGATGTTCAATCCGGGCCCCGGTAACTGGGCCTCCTATGAGGAGCTAGAGGCCGTTGATTTTCGAAGGAATCACTCTCCGTTTCTCCGGGCGCCGTGGTTTCACCCTCAAAGGGCTAGTCAATCCAACATCGTTGAGGCGTATGCCGATTGCAGTGGCCTGTTACCAGGTGGAATTCACGTCTTCATGACGATGAAGTTCGACTGGCAACGCCGGATTACCGTTCCTAGCCAGGCTATTGTCCACAATCGTGGGGAGTCCGATGCGCCCGCTCGAGCGGGGCTAATTCGCCTGGCTCACCAGCGTCTGCACCGAACATACTCGGAACACCCGGTGCCGGGAGAATACCATTTCGATGTGGCCTTCTCGCGCACAATGGGCGAGATTCCCTACGGGGATAGCTTGCTCGGGTTGCGAGCTCGATTGGACAGTACCAAGGTGTTGGTGTTCACCAGAATCTTCTGTTGTGAACGCGTCCGCTTCTGCGTGCTGAATTCCTGTACCTCCCGCATCGTTCGCGGTCTGACTAACTGCAGAATATGATCCGCTTTGAGCGTCGTAGCCGCTCCCCATAGAGATACTTGATTCCGTTTCAGAACTCTGAGGCGAACCGACTTCGTCCGAACCACATGCGTGGAAGGTATGTATCACTCCCATTCATCTGGAGATTTCTGGAAGTATGTCGTGGATGTTACGTGCAGCTGCCTCCGTGTATCACGTAAGTAGGGAGCCGAGTCCTCGCTGACCCGTTCTCGGGATGGTGGGCCGTTGCTTTCATGGAGTGGGCTGCCCGCATGGCAGTTTACATCCTTCAAGAGACGTATGACCAGTATCGACTGTGGTTCATTCCTCCGCGTTTGCGTGGCAACATCCGATCTCTAGGACTTTCGGTTCCGCTTGGCGGTAATGGAAACTTTTCCGAACTTCTATCGCTGCTGCGAGTCATCGAAAATGTCGACTGGACCCAGGTTCCGGTGCAACAGAGCCGTCGTGAGGATCAAGATAGCCCTAGGGATAGGTCTCCGGGGCGTCGCGCCCCCTTCGCCGGTGACTACGTCTTCTACGACCCGTGGACACGGACGATTATCAGCTCAGCTGAAGCCGATGTACTCCGACATGCCGAGAGATATGTCCCTGCAGGTACGCACGACCATTATGCCGGTGTTTCTTTCTGCCCCGTCTTGTTGATCTGGTGGCTCGCCCCGCTCGTCGCAGCCCGTGCCACATCAGTGTGTGTGTGTCTGTCTCGTGACATCTCACGCCTGGCATCGCCGTTTTCTACACAACACCCCCGACTTCTAGGCCGACTCTCTTGAGCTCCCTACGCCCGTCGTGACGGTTTGGTCTCGGCTTACACCCGACTCATTTCACCATTCCTGGGAGCGCTCTATCTGCTGTGCTTACCTCTTCGAGTGAAGGTCCCGAACGCCTTTCGTGTCTTCTCCCTTTGCAGGTTTTTGCACCAAATTTTGGTCTCCCGACTTAGAAGTCGAGCCGGTACACAGGGCTTCCGATTCATTGTCGTGGATGACTCAGAAGTTCACAGGTTTTCTGGATTGTTTCCGACAATTCGACGTCGTGTTGGATTCATTCCGATGTGTAAGTGTAGATCGCACACTTCAATTGGAGGACCACTATTCGTAGTTGTAGGACTGTGACTCCCTCCAAATTCTGGCGTCGTTTGTTGCGTTGTTTTTCACAAGAGTTACTGCTCGGATAGGGTTCTATCGCTGAAACCCCTACCCTATTTCCGTAGTGTGTGATTCCCGTCGGTGCGGTAGCTGTTTCTTCAAGAATAACCGTGTCTCGGCTGTGTCGGTAGAACTCTTCTATTTCCGTAGTGTGCGATTCCCGTCGGTACGGTGGTTTCTATTGTACCTGAAACTCATTATTGTGAAGACGGAACACTCATACAAGGTTATTTTATCTGTTTTTCAGCTCATATCCAGCAGATTCTGGCTTTTCGTGGTCCTCGTCAGTGACGACGGGTTCAGACAAGACGTCTAGTCCGTCTAAGACGCGATCAGTTGGTTTGGAGTTACCTCCGCGACCGCGGTCCGTTCCGGAACCTCCGGTTGGATTGAATGGAAGGTCCGGAATCCGGAAGTCAGCACCAAAGTCGTAAGACACCCCAGTAGCTAGGCCTTCAACGCCCGCTGTTGTGGTGAGTGATGCGCTCGTTGTAAAGTTAACGGCTCAAGTTCGAACCCTTGAGGCTCAAACGGCGGTCAAGAGAAGTTCTCACTCTGGTCTTCTGAGCGAGGTCGATACACTTCGTCTGAAGGCTGACGCCGGCTCGAACGAGGATGTATCAGAGGTATTACGTATTCTTCGGAAGGATGTTAACTCTCTACTTGAGGTTCTTGGAGGATACGTCGGTTTTACCGAAGAGGTGGACACGAAGTTCAACCGGATATTCGGCGGTCTTGAGACGTTGGAGGCAACCGTTCTCGCGGATGAGCCAGCCGCCCACGCAACTGCAGTGAGTTCAACTCGCGTTGGTAACCGGAAGTCCGGGAAAAGTCACTCAAAGAAGAGGGAAGACCAAGACTATGACTCGGACTCGTCCCGGTCATCGGTGAATTCAAATCGTTCTGTGGAGTCGTCCTCATCGGACTCATCAATAGAGGGAGGACGCCGTGTTCCCTCATCGCGGAGGCGCCGTTGAACACCCACTTATGGTGAAATCCACACCCGAAAAAAGGGGAGGAAGCATTCAGGTTTGAAGGAACTGGAGCCGACCAAGCCCTTGTTCAAGAAGCTTTTTTCTTTTCGGTACTACCACTTGGAAGATTCTAGTTTGAATCGGACACCCCGTGGTACAGGACAAGTCAAGGACTGCATCGAAAGGATGGCACTGTCCTTAAGCAACCAGCTATTTACTGAGGAAGATCCTATCCAAGTCCTGGGTTTTTTCTCACGCTTCGTCGCGGAAGCAGACATCCTCGGAATTAGTGAAGGTCAGGCTTACGTCGCTCTGCCGTACTTCCTACGAGGCCTCGCAGATGATCAGTTCAACTCTGTAAGAGGTTCCTCTCGAGCCTTTGAAGGAGGGGTCACCTGTTAGCCCGAAGCCATACAGTATCTACTGCGTTCGTACGCGACTAATGGCGCCATTGAGGAAGCGGTTACCGCGCTGCGGGAAACGAAGCAACGCCCGAAGGAATCGGAAACCGAATTCTCAGTTCCTCTGAATAAGGCTTTCCACCGTTGTTGCAATGTTTACCCGACTAACGAGCGCTGTACGTTACCAATCAACGGGTTGAGTCCGGTCATCCGCACTCCAGTCGCCGAACGACGGGAGGACAAGAGGAATATTACGTATCTTGAGCTCGTGCAATACGCGAAAGCGGAAGATGACGCCTTACGTGCTCGCTCCGGATATCGGGTTCCATCCAAGGCGCTTCCTATCGAAAGAGCGCCGTCATCAGTTTCACTGCTTCAGCAGGATTATCTTGTCCACGAAGTGGATAACTTGCATTTCGCACAGGAGGACCTGGTCTCTGTTCCGACGATGGAATTGCCGCCCACGACCGAAGGCTGCATGGTGACGGACATCCAACTGCTTTATGCAGACCGCCCTCTTGTTCGGGCCCCGCAGGTACCGTACGCCGATAGTCGCTACCAGCGACCTGGCTGGATGATCCGCGGACGGTGAAGGTGCAAGACTCACGAAATGTCGGAAAGATGACCCCGAAGTTGATCTGTTATACTTGCTATAGCTATGGGCATGCAGCGCCAAACTGCAGCCTCACGTTGAGGGAAATGCAAAAAGTAGTGGTGAATTATGAATCACTGACTCAAAAAGAGCAGGCGTTAGTGCCCGTGACCGCATATCTGTGCGCTAAGACAGAATTTCTGCGAAGGATTTCGGCTGCAGAAATAGCTGAGTTGCGAAACTCTGGTTCTACCCAGGCCAAGTATTCACCGGCTCAAGCCGTAGCGGCAACCGCTGCTGCGGGTAGATCTACTGCAGTTCCACGGAATCCTCGCGGATCCCTGGAGCACAGGACGCCGATCCCGTTAGAACGGATGGAACTCAGTTAAACTGAGTTCGGGAGTCTCCAATGGAGAGGCGCCCAATGTGAGGCCCAAGGCGCCCGAGGCGTCTCCGTCTCGCTCCCCGGTCACAATCCTTTCAAGGAAACAGGCCAACCCAGACGTGGACTCTACCCCCGTTGGTGTGTTGCGTCGCCTGTGGATACGATTTCGGAACAACCGGATCCCGGACCGAGTCATGGTGATGGCTAAGAGGAACTACAAGGTTTTTGCAGATCTTGGTCTATCCACTCAGTACATGGTGCGACATCTATCCATATTGGATACAGGTGCCGGTCCCAATTTCATTGTCGAATCGTTTTTACCACCGGTAATCCGTTGTCGATCTCGTCAAGGACCCGTCATGGACGTGGTGGACGCTAATAATAGCCCGTTAAAGACAGCTGGAATGGTCACTCTCCTAATACGGTTGGGCAACTGTGTTTCACAGCTCGATTTCATCGTCTGTGAGACGCTTGCTGCCCCTGTCATCTTGGGATGTGACTTTTGCGACCTTTATGTCGAGTCAATCAAGCCGCGGATGCGTGAAGTAGAAATGGAAGATGGTTCGGTTGTACCGATTGTTCGTCGTTCACTGAGAAGGGCGACAGCGAAACTAGTACCACTGCCTGCTGCTTTACAGGACTCAACACCCTCGAAGGAGTCTCCCAAACTTCGCGTCGCGCGACCTGTTCTTGTACCCCCTGGCTCACAGGTTTGTATCGATATCATCGCCGCACCCCGTGGGTTACGAGTTGTTCAACCACTCCAGTCTCTGTACGAGAAGTATCAGCTCGGACTTGCGAACGGTGTTGTTCAGATCTCTAATGGACGCCCCTTTCGAGTTATGGTTGCAAACTTCGGAAAGAAGGCTCAGTATCTTATGAAGAATCAGGTTGTCGGCACTGTGCTCCCGCACCCCACAGCCCTTATTCCTACAAAAGTATCTGCTGCCGAAGTTCTGGGCCTCCCCGAACCCTCAAATGCAGTTACTTCCTCTAAGGAGGCGGAGGAGGGTGCCCTCTTATCGCCTTCTCCAGTGGAGCCTAACAACCCGAAGGATTCGGAAAGAAAGGACGTTTTTACGAGCTTTGACACATTCGATCCTGTCAAAGAATTAGAACAGTTGGATCTGGGCCACGTACCGGATTCACAGCGTGAGAAGTTCCGCAAAATGTTGCGTGAGTTCACACCAATGTAGGATGGCTCTCTCGGAGATGCTTCTACCAACGAACATCGGATTGATCTGTTGCCAGATACGAAGCCGATCGCTCAACACCCGTATAGGGCAGGCCCAAAAGCACGGGAGGAAGAACAGTTACAAGTGGATAAAATGCTCCGCGCAGGCGTGATTGCGTCTGTCTCTTGCAGATGCTAGTTTTTGGCGAGGGTCGTCCAGAAATTGGCAAGGGTCGTCCAGTAAATGTTTTGAAAAAATATCGAGATCAATTATTTCAAAATTTGCAGATAATTGCTTGGGTCGTCCAGAATCGCTGTGCAGTAAATACTGGTGGGTTTTCCACTCGTGCTAGTTCTTTAGTCGAGGGCTACCTGAACTGTATTTCGCGAAGTCTAGGTTCAGTTTCCATTAAGGTGCACATTACACGATACCTTCTGCGGAATGATACCCTGCAACGCATGGAATACTAGTGCTAGTACAGATGATGCCCATTATGAAATCATACCGTTTTATTCGTATCTATTCTTCTATCGACCGCTTTTGCTAACCACTACTTCGCTATATTACATGTACCATATCCCCATGATGGAGCGGGTGTAGGCGCAATCTGCGGCAGATGCCGCAGACTGCACGTCCACCATCGGCTGTATCGGTAGAACAAATACGCACTCCGAGAGGATGAGGCGCGAAGCGCCTCATCCTCTCCGTTCCTCATGTAGGGAACCATGCCCAGATGCATGGTTCCCTACTTGAGGAACCTGCCTGCAACTCGTGAGCTACGTCCGCATCAAAAGTCATTTACCTGTATACGCAAGCAGAAAGTATCCATAAGTTAGTCAATGCTCCGTTGGATACATTTGAAATGCGATGGAACGTACCATTGATAAGAGTAAGACAGAAACGTTGCGCTAGAAAAGTCGAGGGACCTAGTAACTCGCAAAAGTAACCCAAAGCCTTTTTCCTGCCGTTTACATGTCGCAGAGCGCGAAGAGACGTGGTGAGGATTGGTTAGTTTAGAACAAAGATACGTAGAAGGAAATGGAAGCACGTACGAAAAGACTGCACGGAAAGACTGCACGAAATACATCCGTGAGATACGGATGCTGTCCGCTTTATGGAGGCGTCCGACGAGGGCGGAGAAAGAGAATGAGGTACGCTTCATGTCCGCTTAATGAAATCCATTCTCAGCACGCTATTTCGTAATCCGTCGTACTTTTTTCTGCCCTCGCACTTCGTAGCGAGTGCGAGGGCGGAAAAACGTACGACGGAGCGGAGTAGAACGCGAGGATGGCACGGATCACGACGGTAACAAAAGGTCGGACGTCGGACGGGCGGGGGCGGCGGCGGAGGGAAGAGATTTATTTTTCTGTGCGAGATTGGACAAGTGTACAGCGTACAACGTTGGGAAACCACAGGTTTATAACCAGTGGTAGATATACGAGAAGTACACCCTTGTGTTGAGGTCGACGTGTACCTACGTTCCTTTTTGAACGAAAGCACGTGATTTAAACTCAAAATATATTCTCCGTTCTGAGCAAGACGTCGATATTGACTGTCGCTCGACCTCCTTCTCCCTTCGGACGCCCTTCCCTTGCAGTGTTTGTCGTCGTTTCTCGTTCATTTCTTCTTCCCATGGTCTACTACTGTACACATAAGAAGCGTGGGTGCCCCTTCGTTACTCGCCGAGGAGTCTTATCTCTTCAACAGCATGTCAACCATTGCCGGTTTCGTCTGAAAGCAGCGCTAGAAGACGACAATAGCCGGGCCATTCGGAGAAGCAAGCGTCTCAAGCTTTCCGCGCCCGCGCCCGCATCTTCCGAAACGGTCACTGCCCCTTGTCGCCTTCCCGAGCCTCCAGTGTCCGAGGACATCGTCGACCCTACTCCGTGCGCCCCTCCCATTCCGGACACTTCGCATTCTGTTTCTCCTTCCCCGGGTCCCGCGTCATTAGAGCGAGAACACGGAAGCAGTTCCCGCCCAGTGCCTTCTGAGGAGGCCCTTGGTGATTTGCATATGGATTATCTCACGGTTTGTCTGGCTTCAGTAGCTTCCAACCTTGGTCATCGTGAGGCGGACGAGCTAATTGGGCTACTTCGGGACCCGCGATTCTCGCAAAAGCGATTCAACGAGACCATAACAAGTTCCAAGCGCTGTACAGAACTGAAGAACGCCATTTTCGAACGATACGCCTCAAAGGACGGTTTCAATCGCAGAACTGTCTCGCCAGAAGGATGTAGGTTCAGCGCCACCCTCTACACGAGAGACCCCGTTCAGACACTTGTGAAACAGCTCCAGTTGGCTAACAACGAAAACACATTCTTCCACCCTATACCTCAGACCCACTCCACGAAAATATCTCACCCCATGTCCGGCTCTCTCGCAAGAGACGCCACCTCAAAACTTAAGGAAATGGTCATGGGCTCTTTGGATAGTAGAATAGTGTGGTACTCCCAAGAAATAAGTTACAGTGAATCTTTCGTAGGTCTTCTGCAGGTATACACCGATAAGTCTTCAACAACTCTAAAGCAAACATCGGTTACCGCCTATCCTCTTCACCTCATATTTCTCAACTTCTCCGACGAGCTTCGCCGTAAGTGTATCCGTGATGACCTCACAGTAGTGGCATACTTCCCTACCACACTGATCGAGGTTTCCGCATCTGAAGCAGACGCAATGCCATTTGTTTCTAGCAAGTCTCTACGCGAGTCCAGGATGCAAATCCTTCAAGAATCTCTTCGTCAAGTCCTGGAGCCCATTCTAAATCTCACGCAGAAAGGTTTTCAGTTCATCGGCGAAGACAAACTAAGTCGAGTGTGCCATCCTCTGCTTGCAAGTTATTGTGCGGATATTCCTGAGGCTAAGGACATTCTGTCTATTCTTCATGGGACCAAAACGGAAAGCCCGTGTCATAGATGCAAAGCCCCTCGCTCATCTTTATGCAGTCCTATTCCACCTCATTCAACGGACGTTCTCAAAAGCACACGAAAAGCATCCGAAAGACATACACAGCTATCTTGCAACATGCACAAAAAGACGAGGCGGAAAGACGTCCACGTCGTGCGAGGGAGAGGAGATCTCAAGCGGATACTCTGATGCGTTCAAATTCCATATCTCTCATTCCTTCGTTCCTCGAAACTTCCGTAAGCCTTGGAATGATCCCGGGATTGTCTCCATACAGTCTGTTCTCATTCGAACCATTACACAACTTGCATCTCGGCATCTCAAAGTTGATAAAACGGCCACAATCGAGAGACTGCAGTCAGACACCCTGTGCACCACAATAGGAACATCTGCATCGCGTTCATTTCGAACGATACGCACCCAACTCCTCAACCATGCAAACGCAATTCTAGCTGCCATAGAACGCGATTCTCCTGCCATAGGTTTACATATCGATTTCTCCACGCAGGAGAAAGGCAAATCTTTGAATGGTATCTTCACGAAAGACGGTCTCCGTGGAATGCTGGAGGCCAAAAAATACAAAG